>JAKRSI010000780.1:0-5000 GCA_029890345.1 Natrix helvetica helvetica | reverse complement strand
TTAACTTTAACTTTAAAACTTTAACTTTAACTTTAACTTTAACTTTAAACTTTAACTTTAAACTTTAACTTTTTTAACTTTTAACTTTAACTTTAACTTTAACTTTAACTTTAACTTTAACTTTAACTTTAACTTTTAACTTTAACTTTAACTTTAACTTTAACTAAACTTTAACTTTAACTTTAACTTTAACTTTAACTTTAACTTTAACTTTAACTTTAACTTTAACTTTAACTTTAACTTTAACTTTAACTTTAACTTTAACTTTAACTTTAACTTTAACTTTAAATTTTAACTTTTTAACTTTAACTTTAACTTTAACTTTAACTTTAACTTTAACTTTAACTTTAACTTTAACTTTAACTTTAACTTTAACTTTAACTTTAAACTTAACTTTAACTTAACTTTAACTTTAACTTTAACTTTAACTTTAACTTTAACTTTTTAACTTTAACTTTAACTTTAACTTTAACTTTAACTTTAACTTTAACTTTAACTTTAACTTTAACTTTTTAACTTTAACTTTAACTTTAACTTTAACTTTAACTTTAACTTTAACTTTAACTTTAACTTTAACTTTAACTTTAACTTTAACTTTAACTTTAACTTTAACTTTAACTTTAACTTTAACTTTAACTTTAAAACTTTTTTAACTTTAACTTTAACTTTAACTTTAACTTTAACTTTAACTTTAACTTTAACTTTAACTTTAACTTTAACTTTAACTTTAACTTTAAACTTTAACTTTAACTTTAACTTTAACTTTAACTTTAACTTTAACTTTAACTTTAACTTTAAACTTTTAACTTTAACTTTAACTTTAACTTTAACTTTAACTTTAACTTTAACTTTAACTTTAAACTTTAACTTTTAACTTTAACTTTAACTTTTTTAACTTTAACTTTAACTTTAACTTTAACTTTAACTTTAACTTTAACTTTAACTTTAACTTTAACTTTAACTTTAACTTTAACTTTAACTTTAACTTTAACTTTAACTTTAACTTTAACTTTTTAACTTTAACTTTAACTTTAACTTTAACTTAACTTTAACTTTAACTTTTAACTTTAACTTTAACTTTAACTTTAACTTTAACTTTAAACTTTAACTTTAACTTTAACTTTAACTTTAAAACTTTAACTTTAACTTTTAACTTTAACTTTAACTTTTTAACTTTAACTTTAACTTTAACTTTAACTTTAACTTTAACTTTAACTTTAACTTTAACTTTAACTTTAACTTTAACTTTAACTTTAACTTTAACTTTAACTTTAACTTTAAAACTTTTTAACTTTAACTTTAACTTTAACTTTAACTTTAACTTTAACTTTAACTTTTTAACTTTAACTTTAACTTTAACTTTAACTTTAACTTTAACTTTTAACTTTTAACTTTAACTTTAAACTTTTTAACTTTAACTTTAACTTTAACTTTAACTTTAACTTTAACTTTAACTTTAACTTTAACTTTTAACTTTAACTTTAACTTTAACTTTAACTTTAACTTTAACTTTAACTTTAACTTTAACTTTAACTTTTTAACTTTAACTTTAACTTTAACTTTAAACTTTAACTTTAACTTTAACTTTAACTTTAACTTTAACTTTAACTTTAACTTTAACTTTTAACTTTAACTTTAACTTTAACTTTTAACTTTAACTTTAACTTTAACTTTAACTTTAACTTTAACTTTAACTTTAACTTTAACTTTAACTTTAACTTTAACTTTAACTTTAACTTTAACTTTAACTTTAACTTTAACTTTAAACTTTAACTTTAAACTTTAACTTTAACTTTAACTTTAACTTTAACTTTTAACTTTACTTTAACTTTAACTTTAACTTTAACTTTAACTTTAACTTTAACTTTAACTTTAACTTTAACTTTAACTTTAACTTTAACTTTAACTTTAACTTTAACTTTAACTTTAACTTTAACTTTAACTTTAACTTTAACTTTAACTTTAACTTTAACTTTAACTTAATAACTTTAACTTTAACTTTTTAACTTTAACTTTAACTTTAACTTTAACTTTAACTTTAACTTTAACTTTAACTTTAACTTTAACTTTAACTTTAACTTTAACTTTAACTTTAACTTTAACTTTAACTTTAACTTTAACTTTAACTTTAACTTTAACTTTTTAACTTTAACTTTAACTTTAACTTTAACTTTAACTTTAACTTTAACTTTAACTTTAACTTTAACTTTAACTTTAACTTTAACTTTAACTTTAACTTTAAACTTTAACTTTAACTTTAACTTTAACTTTAAACTTTAACTTTAACTTTAACTTTAACTTTAACTTTAACTTTAACTTTAACTTTTAACTTTAACTTTAACTTTAACTTTAACTTTAACTTTAACTTTAACTTTAAACTTTAACTTTAACTTTAACTTTAACTTTAACTTTAACTTTAACTTTAACTTTAACTTTAACTTTAACTTTAACTTTAACTTTAACTTTAACTTTAACTTTAACTTTAACTTTAACTTTAACTTTAACTTTAACTTTAACTTTAACTTTAACTTTAACTTTAAACTTTAACTTTAACTTTAACTTTAACTTTAAAACTTTAACTTTAACTTTAAAAACTTTAACTTTTTTACTTTAACTTTAACTTTAACTTTAACTTTAAACTTTAACTTTAACTTTAACTTTAACTTTAACTTTAACTTTAACTTTAACTTTAACTTTAACTTTAACTTTTTTAACTTTAACTTTAACTTTAACTTTAACTTTAAATTTAACTTTAACTTTAACTTTAACTTTAACTTTAACTTTAACTTTAACTTTAACTTTAACTTTAACTTTAACTTTAACTTTAACTTTAACTTTAACTTTAACTTTAACTTTAACTTTAACTTTAACTTTAACTTTAACTTTAACTTTAACTTTAACTTTAACTTTAACTTTAACTTTAAACTTTAACTTTAACTTTAAACTTTAACTTTAACTTTAACTTTAACTAACTTTAACTTTAACTTTAACTTTAACTTTAACTTTAACTTTAACTTTAAACTTTAACTTTAACTTTTTAACTTTAAACTTTAACTTTAACTTTAACTTTAACTTTAACTTTAACTTTAACTTTAACTTTAAACTTTAACTTTAACTTTAACTTTTTAACTTTAACTTTAACTTTAACTTTAACTTTAACTTTAACTTTAACTTTTACTTTAACTTTAAACTTTAACTTTAACTTTAACTTTAACTTTAACTTTAACTTTAACTTTAACTTTAAAACTTTAACTTTAACTTTAACTTTAACTTTAACTTTAACTTTAACTTTAACTTTAACTTTAACTTTAACTTTTAACTTTAACTTTAACTTTAACTTTAACTTTAACTTTAACTTTAACTTTAACTTTAACTTTAACTTTAACTTTAAACTTTAACTTTAAACTTTAACTTTAACTTTAACTTTAACTTTAACTTTAACTTTAACTTTAACTTTAACTTTAACTTTAACTTTAACTTTAACTTTAACTTTAACTTTAACTTTAACTTTAACTTTAACTTTAACTTTAACTTAACTTTAACTTAACTTTAACTTTAACTTTAACTTTAACTTTAACTTTAACTTTAACTTTAACTTTAACTTTAACTTTAACTTTAACTTTAACTTTAACTTTAACTTTAACTTTAACTTAACTTTAACTTTAACTTTAAACTTTAACTTTAACTTTAACTTTAAACTTTAACTTTAACTTTTAACTTTAACTTTAACTTTAACTTTAACTTTAACTTTAACTTTAACTTTAACTTTAACTTTAACTTTAACTTTAACTTTAACTTTAACTTTAACTTTAACTTTAACTTTAACTTTAACTTTAACTTTAAACTTTAACTTTAACTTTAACTTTTTAACTTTAACTTTAACTTTAACTTTAACTTTAACTTTAACTTTAACTTTAACTTTAACTTTAACTTTAACTTTAACTTTAACTTTAACTTTAACTTTAACTTTAACTTTAACTTTAACTTTAACTTTAACTTTAACTTTAACTTTAACTTTAACTTTAACTTACTTTAACTTTAACTTTAACTTTAACTTTAACTTTAACTAAACTTTAACTTTTACTTTAACTTTAACTTTAACTTTAACTTTAACTTTAACTTTAACTTTAACTTTAACTTTAACTTTAACTTTAACTTTAACTTTAACTTTAACTTTAACTTTAACTTTAACTTTAACTTTAACTTTAACTTTAAACTTTAACTTTAACTTTAACTTTAACTTTAACTTTAACTTTAACTTTAACTTTAACTTTAACTTTTTAACTTTAACTTTAACTTTAACTTTAACTTTAACTTTAACTTTAACTTTAACTTTAACTTTAACTTTAACTTTAACTTTAACTTTAACTTTAACTTTAACTTTAACTTTAACTTTAACTTTTAACTTTTTTAACTTTAACTTTAACTTTAACTTTAACTAACTTTAACTTTAACTTTAACTTTAACTTTAACTTTAACTTTAACTTTAACTTTAACTTTAACTTTAACTTTAACTTTGACTTTAACTTTAACTTTAACTTTAAACTTTAAACTTTAACTTTAACTTTAACTTTAACTTTTAACTTTAACTTTAACTTTAACTTTAACTTTAACTTTAACTTTAACTTTAACTTAACTTTAACTTTAACTTTAACTTTAACTTTAACTTTAACTTTAACTTTAACTTTAACTTTAACTTTAACTTTAACTTTAACTTTAACTTTAACTTTAACTTTAACTTTAACTTTAAACTTTAACTTTAACTTTAACTTAACTTTAACTTTAACTTTAACTTTAACTTTAACTTTAACTTTAACTTTAACTTTAAACTTTAACTTTAACTTTAACTTTAACTTTAACTTTAAACTTTAACTTTAACTTTAACTTTAACTTTAACTTTAACTTTAACTTTAACTTTAACTTTAACTTTAACTTTAACTTTAACTTTAACTTTAACTTTAACTTTAAACTTTAACTTTAACTTTTAACTTTTAACTTTA
>JAKRSI010000779.1:600000-945128 GCA_029890345.1 Natrix helvetica helvetica | reverse complement strand
TGGAATGGTTTTTCATCTTTCGCGAAAATGGAGTGGTTTTTTTAGCTTCCCGACTCAGGACACCACTAACATATGTATGTTGTTCGAAACTGAGCTCTGGGTCAAAAGTCACCTTTTCTGCCTGAATTGAGTTCTTTGCCAATTCTGAGATAAGCTTTGGTCTAACTCCTCAGGGAAAGCTCAGATCAGCGAATGGAGTGTTCTGATATAAGCTTTGGTCTAACTCCTCAGGGAAAGCTCAGATCAGCGAATGGAGTGGTTTTTTTTTAGCTTCCCCGACTCAGGACACCACTAACATATGCATTGGTTCGAAACTGAGCTCTGGGTCAAAAGTTACGTTTTCTGGCTGAATTGGGCTTCTTTTGCCAATTCTGATATAACCTTTGGTCTAACTCCTCAGGGAAAGCTCAGATCAGCGAATGGAGTGGTTTTTTTTAGCTTCCCCGACTCAGGACACCACTAAAATGTGTATGTTGTTCGAAACTGAGCTCTGGGTCAAAAGTTACGTTTCTGGCTGAATTAGGCTCTTTTGCCAATTCTGATATAAGCTTTGGTCTAACTCCTCAGGGAAAGCTCAGATCAGCGAATGGAGTTGTTTTTTTTCTTCCCCGCTCAGGACACCACTAACTAACATATGCATGTGGTTCGAAACTGAGCTCTGGGTCAAAAGTTACGTTTCTGGCTGAATTGGGCTCTTTTGCCAATTCTGATATAAGCTTTGGTCTAACTCCTCAGGAAAGCTCAGATCAGCGAATGGAGTGGTTTTTTAGCTTCCCCGACTCAGGACACCACTAACATATGCATGTGGTTCGTGGTTCGAAACTGAGCTCTGGGTCAAAAGTTACGTTTCTGGCTGAATTGGGCTCTTTTGCCAATTCTGATATTAGCTTTGGTCTAACTCTCCTCAGGGAAAGCTCAGATCAGCGAATGGAGTGGTTTTTTTTTAGCTTCCCCGACTCAGGACACCACTAACATATGCATGTGGTTCGAAACTGAGCTCTGGGTCAAAAGTTACGTTTCTGGCTGAATTGGGGGCTCTTTTTTGCCAATTCTGATATAAGCTTTGGTCTAACTCCTCAGGGAAAGCTCAGATCAGCGAATGGAGTGGTTTTTTAGCTTCCCCGACTCAGGACACCACTAACATATGCATGTGGTTCGAAACTGAGCTCTGGGTCAAAAGTTACGTTTCTGGCTGAATTGGGCTCTTTTGCCAATTCTGATATAAGCTTTGGTCTAACTCCTCAGGGAAAGCTCAGATCAGCGAACGGAGTGGTTTTTTTTAGCTTCCCCGACTCAGGACACCACTAAGATGTGTATGTTGTACGAAACTGAGCTCTGGGTCAAAAGTTGCGTTTTCTGGCTGAATTGGGCTCTTTTGCCAATTCTGATATATGCTTTGGTCTAACTCCTCAGGGAAAGCTCAGATCAGCGAATGGAGTGGTCTTTTAGCTTCCCCGACTCAGGACACCACTAACATATGCATGTGGTTCGAAACTGAGCTCTGGGTCAAAAGTTACGTTTCTGGCTGAATTGGGCTCTTTTGCCAATTCTGATATAAGCTTTGCTCTAACTCCTCAGGGAAAGCTCAGCTCAGATCAGCGAATGGAGTGGTTTTTTTAGCTTCCCCGACTCAGGACACCACTAACATATGCATGTGGTTCGAAACTGAGCTCTGGGTCAAAAGTTACGTTTCTGGCTGAATTGGGCTCTTTTGCCAATTCTGATATAAGCTTTGGTCTAACTCCTCAGGGAAAGCTCAGATCAGCGAATGGAGTGGTTTTTTAGCTTCCCCGACTCAGGACACCACTAACATATGAATGTGGTTCGAACGAGCTCTGTGTCAAAAGTTACATTTCTGGCTGAATTGGGCTCTTTTGCCAATTCTGAGATAAGCTTTGGTCTAACTCCTCAGGGAAACCTAAGAACAGCGCATGGAGTAGTTTTTTTAGCTTTCCCGACCCAGGACACACTAACATATGCATGTGGTTTCGAAACTGAGCTCTGGGTCAAAAGTTACGTTTCTGGCTGAATTGGGCTCTTTTGCCAATTCTGATATTAGCTTTGGTCTAACTCCTCAGGGAAAGCTCAGATCAGCGAATGGAGTGGTTTTTTAGCTTCCCCGACTCAGGACACCACTAACATATGCATGTGGTTCGAAACTGAGCTCTGGGTCAAAAGTTAGATTTACTGAGCTTTGGTCTAACTCCTCAGGGAAAGCTCAGATCAGCGAATGGAGTGGTTTTTTAGCTTCCCCGACTCAGGATACTACTAAAATTTGTTCGAAACTGAGCTCTGGGTCAAAAGTTACTTTTATGGCTGAATTGGGCTCTTTTGCCAATTCTGATATAAGCTTTGGTCTAACTCCTCAGGGAAAGCTCAGATCAGCGAATGGAGTGGTTTTTTTAGCTTCCCCGACTCAGGACACCACTAACATATACATGTGGTTCGAAACTGAGCTCTGGGTCAAAAGTTACGTTTCTGGCTGAATTGGGCTCTTTTGCCAATTCTGATATAAGCTTTGGTCTAACTCCTCAGGGAAAGCTCAGATCAGCGAATGGAGTGGTTTTTTAGCTTCCCCGACTCAGGACACACATAACATATGCATGTGGTTCGAAACTGAGCTCTGGGTCAAAAGTTACGTTTCTGGCTGAATTGGGCTCTTTTGCCAATTCTGATATAAGCTTTGGTCTAACTCCTCAGGGAAAGCTCAGATCAGCGAATGGAGTGGTTCTTTAGCTTCCCCGACTCAGGACACTAACATATGCATGTGGTTCGAAACTGAGCTCTGGGTCAAAAGTTACGTTTCTGGCTGAATTGGGCTCTTTTTGCCAATTCTGATATAAGCTTTGGTCTAACTCCTCAGGGAAAGCTCAGATCAGCGAATGGAGTGGTTTTTTTTAGCTTCCCCGACTCAGGACACCACTAACATATGCATGTGGTTTTCGAAACTGAGCTCTGGGTCAAAAGTTACGTTTCTGGCTGAATTGGGCTCTTTTTTGCCAATTCTGATATAGCTTTGGTCTAACTCCTCAGGGAAAGCTCAGATCAGCGAATGGAGTGGTTTTTTTTTTAGCTTCCCCGACTCAGGACACCACTAACATATGCATGTGGTTCGAAACTGAGCTCTGGGTCAAAAGTTACGTTTTCTGGCTGAATTGGGCTCTTTTGCCAATTCTGATATAAGCTTTGGTCTAACTCCTCAGGGAAAGCTCAGATCAGCGAATGGAGTGGTTTTTTTTTTAGCTTCCCCGACTCAGGACACCACTAACATATGCATGTGGTTCGAAACTGAGCTCTGGGTCAAAAGTTACGTTTCTGAATTGGGCTCTTTTGCCAATTCTGATATAAGCTTTGGTCTAACTCCTCAGGGAAAGCTCAGATCAGCGAATGGAGTGGTTTTTTAGCTTCCCCGACTCAGGACACCACTAACATATGCATGTGGTTCGAAAACTGAGCTCTGGGTCAAAAGTTACGTTTCTGGCTGAATTGGGGGCTCTTTTGCCAATTCTGATATAAGCTTTGGTCTAACTCCTCAGGGAAAGCTCAGATCAGCGAATGGAGTGGTTTTTTTTTTAGCTTCCCCGACTCAGGACACCACTAACATATGCATGTGGTTCGAAACTGAGCTCTGGGTCAAAAGTTACGTTTCTGGCTGAATTGGGCTCTTTTGCCAATTCTGATATAAGCTTTGGTCTAACTCCTCAGGGAAAGCTCAGATCAGCGAATGGAGTGGTTTTTTTTTAGCTTCCCCGACTCAGGACACCACTAACATATGCATGTGGTTTCGAAACTGAGCTCTGGGTCAAAAGTTACGTTTCTGGCTGAATTGGGCTCTTTTGCCAATTCTGATATAAGCTTTGGTCTAACTCCTCAGGGAAAGCTCAGATCAGCGAATGGAGTGGTTTTTTTTTCCCCCCCGACTCAGGACACCACTAACATATGCATGTTTCGAAAACTGAGCTCTGGGTCAAAAGTTACGTTTCTGGCTGAATTGGGCTCTTTTGCCAATTCTGATAAGCTTTGGTTGTAAACTCCTCAGGGAAAGCTCAGATCAGCGAATGGAGTGGTTTTTTTTTAGCTTCCCCGACTCAGGACACCACTAACATATGCATGTGTGTTCGAAACTGAGCTCTGGGTCAAAAGTTACGTTTTCTGGCTGAATTGGGCTCTTTTGCCAATTCTGATATAAGCTTTGGTCTAACTCCTCAGGGAAAGCTCTCAGATCAGCGAATGGAGTGGTTTTTTTTTTTAGCTTCCCCGACTCAGGACACCACTAACATATGCATGTGGTTCGAAACTGAGCTCTGGGTCAAAAGTTACGTTTCTGGCTGAATTGGGCTCTTTTGCCAATTCTGATATAGCTTTGGTCTAACTCCTCAGGGAAAGCTCAGATCAGCGAATGGAGTGGTTTTTTTTAGCTTCCCCGACTCAGGACACCACTAACATATGCATGTGGTTCGAAAACTGAGCTCTGGGTCAAAAAGTTACGTTTCTGGCTGATGGGCTCTTTTGCCAATTCTGATATAAGCTTTGGTCTAACTCCTCAGGGAAAGCTCAGATCAGCGAATGGAGTGGTTTTTTTTTAGCTTCCCCGACTCAGGACACCACTAACATATGCATGTGGAAAAACTGAGCTCTGGGTCAAAAGTTACGTTTCTGGCTGAATTGGGCTCTTTTGCCAATTCTGATATAAGCTTTGGTCTAACTCCTCAGGGAAAGCTCAGATCAGCGAATGGAGTGGTTTTTTAGCTTCCCCGACTCAGGACACCACTAACATATGCATGTGGTTCGAAACTGAGCTCTGGGTCAAAAGTTACGTTTCTGGCTGAATTGGGCTCTTTTGCCAATTCTGATATTAGCTTTTGTGTAACTCCTCAGGGAAAGCTCAGATCAGCGAATGGAGTGGTTTTTTAGCTTCCCCGACTCAGGACACCACTAACATATGGATGTGGTTCGAAACTGAGCTCTGGGTCAAAAGTTACGTTTCTGGCTGAATTGGGCTCTTTTGCCAATTCTGATATAAGCTTTGGTCTAACTCCTCAGGGAAAGCTCAGATCAGCGAATGGAGTGGTTTTTTTAGCTTCCCCGAATCAGGACACCACTAACATATGCATGTGTTTGGTTCGAAACTGAGCTCTGGGTCAAAAGTTACGTTTCTGGCTGAATTGGGCTCTTTTGCCAATTCTGATAAGCTTTGGTCTAACTCCTCAGGGAAAGCTCAGATCAGCGAATGGAGTGTGGTTTTTTAGCTTCCCCGACTCAGGACACCACTAACATATGCATGTGTTCGTTCGAAACTGAGCTCTGGGTCAAAAGTTACGTTTCTGGCTGAATTGGGCTCTTTTTTGCCAATTCTGATATAAGCTTTGGTCTAACTCTCCTCAGGGAAAGCTCAGATCAGCGAATGGAGTGGTTTTTTTTAGCTTCCCCGACTCAGGACACCACTAACATATGCATGTGGTTCGAAACTGAGCTCTGGGTCAAAAGTTACCTATCTGCTGAATTGGGCTCTTTTGCCAATTCTGATATCAGCTTTGGTCTAACTCCTCAGGGAAAGCTCAGATCAGCGAATGGAGTGGTTTTTTAGCTTCCCCGACTCAGGACACCACTAACATATGCATGTTGTTCGAAAAACTGAGCTCTGGGTCAAAAGTTACGTTTCTGGCTGAATTGGGCTCTTTTGCCAATTCTATTATAAGCTTTGGTCTAACTCCTCAGGGAAAGCTCAGATCAGCGAATGGAGTGGTTTTTTTAGCTTCCCCGACTCAGGACACCACTAAACATATGCATGTGGTTCGAAACTGAGCTCTGGGTCAAAAGTTACGTTTCTGGCTGAATTGGGCTCTTTTGCCAATTCTGATATAAGCTTTGGTCTAACTCCTCAGGGAAAGCTCAGATCAGCGAATGGAATGGAGTTTTTTTTTTAGCTTCCCCGACTCAGGACACCCTAACATATGTGTGTTCATGTGGTTCGAAACTGAGCTCTGGGTCAAAAGTTACGTTTCTGGCTGAATTGGGCTCTTTTGCCAATTCTGATATAAGCTTTGGTCTAACTCCTCAGGGAAAGCTCAGATCAGCGAATGGAGTGGTTTTTTAGCTTCCCCGACTCAGGACACCACTAACATATGCATGTTTCGTTCGAAACTGAGCTCTGGGTCAAAAGTTACGTTTCTGGCTGAATTGGGCTCTTTTGCCAATTCTGATATAGCTTTGGTCTAACTCCTCAGGGAAAGCTCAGATCAGCGAATGGAGTGGTTTTTTTAGCTTCCCCGACTCAGGACACCACTAACATATGCATGTGCATGTGGTTCGAAACTGAGCTCTGGGTCAAAAGTTACGTTTTTCTGGCTGAATTGGGCTCTTTTGCCAATTCTGATATAAGCTTTGGTCTAACTCCTCAGGGAAAGCTCAGATCAGCGAATGGAGTGGAGTGGTTTTTAGCTTCCCCGACTCAGGACACCACTAACATATGCATGTGGTTCGAAACTGAGCTCTGGGTCAAAAGTTACGTTTTTGGCTGAATTGGGCTCTTTTGCCAATTCTGATATCAGCTTTGGTCTAACTCCTCAGGGAAAGCTCAGATCAGCGAATGGAGTGGTTTTTTAGCTTCCCCGACTCAGGACACCACTAACATATGCATGTTGTTCGAAACTGAGCTCTGGGTCAAAAGTTACGTTTCTGGCTGAATTGGGCTCTTTTGCCAATTCTGATATCAGCTTTGGTCTAACTCCTCAGGGAAAGCTCAGATCAGCGAATGGAGTGGTTTTTTAGTTTCCCCGACTCAGGACACCACTAACATATGCATGTGTTGTTCGAAAAACTGAGCTCTGGGTCAAAAGTAACATTTCTGGCTGATTTGGGCTCTTTTGCCAATTCTGAGATAAGCTTTGGTCTAACTCCTCAGGGAAAGCTCAGACCAGCGAATGGAGTGGTTTTTTAGCTTTCCCGACTCAGGATACCACGAATATGAGTATGTTTTTTGAAACTGAGCTCTGGCTGAAAAGTTACGTTTCTGGCTGAATTGGGCTCTTTTTGCCAATTCTGATATAAGCTTTGGTCTAACTCCTCAGGGAAAGCTCAGATCAGCGAATGGAGTGGTTTTTTTTTAGCTTCCCCGACTCAGGACACCACTAACATATGCATGTGTTCGAAACTGAGCTCTGGGTCAAAAGTTACGTTTCTGGCTGAATTGGGCTCTTTTGCCAATTCTGATATAAGCTTTGGTCTAACTCCTCAGGGAAAGCTCAGATCAGCGAATGGAGTGGTTTTTTAGCTTCCCCGACTCAGGACACCACTAACATATGGATGTGGTTCGAAACTGAGCTCTGGGTCAAAAGTTACGTTTCTGGCTGAATTGGGCTCTTTTGCCAATTCTGATATAAGCTTTGGTCTAACTCCTCAGGAAAGCTCAGATCAGCGAATGGAGTGGTTTTTTTAGCTTCCCCGACTCAGGATACCACTAAAATTTGTATGTCGAAACTGAGCTCGGGGTCAAAAGTTACGTTTCTGACTGAATTGGGCTCTTTTGCCAATTCTGATATGAGCTCCTTATATCAAACTCTATAAGCTTTGGTCTAACTCCTCAGGGAAAGCTCAGATCAGCGAATGGAGTGGTTTTTTTAGCTTCCCCGACACAGGACACCACTAACATTGGAATTTTTTTGAGCTTCCCCGACTCAGGACACCAATTCTGAATATATGCTCAGATCAGCGAATGGAGTGGTTTTTTAGCTTCCCCGAAAGGACACCACTAACATATGAAACTGAGCTCTGGGTCAAAAGTTACGTTTCTGGCTGAATTGGGCTCTTTTGCCAATTCTGATATAAGCTTTGGTCTAACTCCTCAGGGAAAGCTCAGATCAGCGAATGGAGTGGTTTTTTAGCTTCCCCGACTCAGGACACCACTAACATATGCATGTGGTTCGAAACTGAGCTCTGGGTCAAAAGTTACGTTTCTGGCTGAATTGGGCTCTTTTGCCAATTCTGATTTAAGCTTTGGTGTAACTCCTCAGGGAAAGCTCAGATCAGCGAATGGAGTGGTTTTTTTTTAGCTTCCCCGACTCAGGACACCACTAACATATGCATGTGTTCGAAACTGAGCTCTGGGTCAAAAGTTACGTTTCTGGCTGAATTGGGCTCTTTTGCCAATTCTGATAAGCTTTGGTCTAACTCCTCAGGGAAAGCTCAGATCAGCGAATGGAGTGGTTTTTTTTTAGCTTTCCCGACTCAGGACACCACTAACATATGCATGTTGTTCGAAACTGAGCTCTGGGTCAAAAGTTACCTTTCTGGCTGAATTGGGCTCTTTTTGCCAATTCTGATATAGCTTTGGTCTAACTCTCAGGGAAAGCTCAGATCAGCGAATGGAGTGGTTTTTTTTTTAGCTTCCCCGACTCAGGACACCACTAATATGCATGTTGTTCGAAACTGAGCTCTGGGTCAAAAGTTACGTTTTCTGGCTGAATTGGGCTCTTTTTGCCAATTCTGATATAAGCTTTGGTCTAACTCCTCAGGGAAAGCTCAGATCAGCGAATGGAGTGGTTTTTTTTTTAGCTTCCCCGACTCAGGACACCACTAACATATATGCATGTGGTTCGAAACTGAGCTCTGGGTCAAAAGTTACGTTTTGGCTGGCTGAATTGGGCTCTTTTGCCAATTCTGATATATAAGCTTTGGTCTAACTCCTCAGGGAAAGCTCAGATCAGCGAATGGAGTGGTTTTTTTTTTAGCTCCCCGACTCAGGACACCACTAACAATATGCATGTGGTTCGAAACTGAGCTCTGGGTCAAAAGTTACGTTTCTGGCTGAATTGGGCTCTTTTGCCAATTCTGATATATAGCTTTTTGGCTAACTCCTCAGGGAAAGCTCAGATCAGCGAATGGAGTGGTTTTTTTTAGCTTCTCCAACTCAGGACACCACTGACATATGCATGTTGTTCAAAACTGAGCTCTGGGTCAAAACTTACCTTTCTGGCTGAATTGGGCTCTTTTGCCAATTCTGATATCAGCTTTGGTCTAACTCCTCAGGGAAAGCTCAGATCAGCGAATGGAGTGGTTTTTTAGCTTCTCCGACTCAGGACACCACTAACATATGCATGTTGTTCGAAACTGAGCTCTGGGTCAAAAGTTACGTTTCTGGCTGAATTGGGCTCTTTTGCCAATTCTGATATAAGCTTTGGTCTAACTCCTCAGGGAAAGCTCAGATCAGCGAATGGAGTGGTTTTTTTTTTAGCTTCCCCGACTCAGGACACCACTAACATATGGATGTGGTTCGAAACTGAGCTCTGGGTCAAAAGTTACCTTTCTGGCTGAATTGGGCTCTTTTGCCAATTCTGATATCAGCTTTGGTCTAACTCCTCAGGGAAAGCTCAGATCAGCGAATGGAGTGGTTTTTTAGCTTCCCCGACTCAGGACACCACTAACATATGCATGTGGTTCGAAACTGAGCTCTGGGTCAAAAGTTACGTTTCTGGCTGAATTGGGGTCTTTTGCCAATTCTGGGCTCTTTTGCCAATTCTGATATAAGCTTTGGTCTAACTCCTCAGGGAAAGCTCAGATCAGCGAATGGAGTGGTTTTTTAGCTTCCCCGACTCAGGACACCACTAACATATGGATGTGGTTCGAAACTGAGCTCTGGGTCAAAAGTTACGTTTCTGGCTGAATTGGGCTCTTTTGCCAATTCTGATATTAGCTTTTGTGTAAGGGAAAGCTCAGATCAGCGAATGGAGTGGTTTTTTAGCTTCCCCGACTCAGGACACCACTAACATATGGATGTGGTTCGAAACTGAGCTCTGGGTCAAAAGTTACGTTTCTGGCTGAATTGGGCTCTTTTGCCAATTCTGATTTTATCTTTGGTCTATCTCCTCAGGGAAAGCTCAGATCAGCGAATGGAGTTGTTTTTTAGCTTCCCCGACTCAGGACACACCACTAACATATGTATGTGGTTCGAAACTGAGCTGGGTCAAAAGTTACGTTTCTGGCTGAATTGGGCTCTTTTTTTGCCAATTCTGATATAAGCTTTGGTCTAACTCCTCAGGGAAAGCTCAGATCAGCGAATGGAGTGGTTTTTTTTTAGCTTCCCCGACTCAGGACACCACTAACATATGGATGTGGTTCGAAACTGAGCTCTGGGTCAAAAGTTACGTTTCTGGCTGAATTGGGCTCTTTTGCCAATTCTGATATAAGCTTTGGTCTAACTCCTCAGGGAAAGCTCAGATCAGCGAATGGAGTGGTTTTTTTTAGCTTCCCCGACTCAGGACACCACTAACATATGGATGTGGTTCGAAACTGAGCTCTGGGTCAAAAGTTACGTTTCTGGCTGAATTGGGCTCTTTTGCCAATTCTGATATAAGCTTTGGTCTAACTCCTCAGGGAAAGCTCAGATCAGCGAATGGAGTGGTTTTTTTTTAGCTTCCCCGACTCAGGACACCACTAACATATGCATGTGGTTCGAAACTGAGCTCTGGGTCAAAAGTTACCTTTCTGGCTGAATTGGGCTCTTTTGCCAATTCTGATATAAGCTTTGGTCTAACTCCTCAGGGAAAGCTCAGATCAGCGAATGGAGTGGTTTTTTTAGCTTCCCGACTCAGGACACCACTAACATATGCATGTTGTTCGAAACTGAGCTCTGGGTCAAAAGTTACGTTTCTGGCTGAATTGGGCTCTTTTGCCAATTCTGATATAAGCTTTTTGGTCTAACTCCTCAGGGAAAGCTCAGATCAGCGAATGGAGTGGTTTTTTTTTTAGCTTCCCCGACTCAGGACACCACTAACATATGCATGTTGTTCGAAACTGAGCTCTGGGTCAAAAGTTACGTTTCTGGCTGAATTGGGCTCTTTTGCCAATTCTCATATCTAACTCCTCAGGGAAAGCTCAGATCAGCGAATGGAGTGGTTTTTTTTTTAGCTTCCCCGACTCAGGACACCACTAACATATGCATGTGGTTCGAAACTGAGCTCTGGGTCAAAAGTTACGTTTCTGGCTGAATTGGGCTCTTTTGCCAATTCTGATATAAGCTTTGCTCTAACTCCTCAGGGAAAGCTCAGATCAGCGAATGGAGTGGTTCTTTAGCTTCCCCGACTCAGGACACCACTAACATATGCATGTGGTTCGAAACTGAGCTCTGGGTCAAAAGTTACGTTTCTGGCTGAATTGGGCTCTTTTGCCAATTCTGATATAAGCTTTGCTCTAACTCCTCAGGGAAAGCTCAGATCAGCGAATGGAGTGGTTTTTTAGCTTCCCCGACTCAGGACACCACTAACATATGCATGTGGTTCGAAACTGAGCTCTGGGTCAAAAGTTACGTTTCTGGCTGAATTGGGCTCTTTTGCCAATTCTGATATAAGCTTTGGTCTAACTCCTCAGGGAAAGCTCAGATCAGCGAATGGAGTGGTTTTTTAGCTTCCCCGACTCAGGACACCACTAACATATGCATGTGGTTCGAAACTGAGCTCTGGGTCAAAAGTTACGTTTCTGGCTGAATTGGGCTCTTTTTCCAATTCTGATATAAGCTTTGGTCTAACTCCTCAGGGAAAGCTCAGATCAGCGAATGGAGTGGTTTTAGCTTCCCCGACTCAGGACACCACTAACATATGCATGTGGTTCGAAACTGAGCTCTGGGTCAAAAGTTACGTTTCTGGCTGAATTGGGCTCTTTTGCCAATTCTGATATAAGCTTTTGGTCTAACTCCTCAGGGAAAGCTCAGATCAGCGAATGGAGTGGTTTTTTTTAGCTTCCCCGACTCAGGACACCACTAACATATGCATGTGTTGTTCGAAACTGAGCTCTGGGTCAAAAGTTAAATTTCTGGCTGAATTGGGCTCTTTTGCCAATTCTGATATAAGCTTTGGTCTAACTCCTCAGGGAAAGCTCAGATCAGCGAATGGAGTGGTTTTTTAGCTTCCCCCACTCAGGACACCACTAACATATGCATGTTGTTCGAAACTGAGCTCTGGGTCAAAAGTTACGTTTCTGGCTGAATTGGGCTCTTTTGCCAATTCTGATATAAGCTTTGGTCTAACTCCTCAGGGAAAGCTCAGATCAGCGAATGGAGTTTTTAGCTTCCCCGACTCAGGACACCACTAACATATGCATGTGTTCGATGGTTCGAAACTGAGCTCTGGGTCAAAAGTTTTTTCTGGCTGAATTGGGCTCTTTTGCCAATTCTGATATAAGCTTTGGTCTAACTCCTCAGGGAAAGCTCAGATCAGCGAATGGAGTGGTTTTTTAGCTTCCCCGACTCAGGAAACCACTAACATATGCATGTTGCTTGAAACTGAGCTCTGGGTCAAAAGTTACGTTTCTGGCTGAATTGGGCTCTTTTGCCAATTCTGATATAAGCTTTGGTCTAACTCCTCAGGGAAAGCTCAGATCAGCGAATGGAGTGGTTTTTTAGCTCCCCGACTCAGGACACCACTAACATGCATGTGGTTTGAAACTGAGCTCTGGGTCAAAAGTTACGTTTCTGGCTGAATTGGGCTCTTTTGCCAATTCTGATATAAGCTTTGGTCTAACTCCTCAGGGAAAGCTCAGATCACGAATGGAGTGGTTTTTTTTTTAGCTTCCCCGACTCAGGACACCACTAACATATGCATGTGTGTTCGAAACTGAGCTCTGGGTCAAAAGTTACGTTTTCTGGCTGAATTGGGTTCTTTTGCCAATTCTGATATAAGCTTTGGTCTAACTCCTCAGGGAAAGCTCAGATCAGCGAATGGAGTGGTTTTTTTTAGCTTCCCCGACTCAGGACACCACTAACATATGCATGTGGTTCGAAACTGAGCTCTGGGTCAAAAAGTTACGTTTCTGGCTGAATTGGGCTCTTTTGCCAATTCTGATATTAGCTTTGGTCTAACTCCTCAGGGAAAGCTCAGATCAGCGAATGGAGTGGTTTTTTTTTTTAGCTTCCCCGACTCAGGACACCACTAACATATGCATGTTGGTTCGAAACTGAGCTCTGGGTCAAAAGTTACGTTTCTGGCTGAATTGGGCTCTTTTGCCAATTCTGATATAAGCTTTGGTCTAACTCCTCCTCGGGAAAGCTCAGATCAGCGAATGGAATGGAGTTTTTTTTTAGCTTCCCCGACTCAGGACACCACTAACATATGCATGTGGTTCGAAAAACTGAGCTCTGGGTCAAAAGTTACGTTTCTGGCTGAATTGGGCTCTTTTGCCAATTCTGATATATAAGCTTTGGTCTAACTCCTCAGGGAAAGCTCAGATCAGCGAATGGAGTGGTTTTTTAGCTTCCCCGACTCAGGACACCACTAACATATGCATGTGGTTCGAAACTGAGCTCTGGGTCAAAAGTTACGTTTCTGGCTGAATTGGGCTCTTTTGCCAATTCTGATATAAGCTTTGGTCTAACTCCTCAGGGAAAGCTCAGATCAGCGAATGGAGTGGTTTTTTAGCTTCCCCGACTCAGGACACCACTAACATATGCATGTTGTTCGAAACTGAGCTGTGGGTCAAAAGTTACCTTTCTGGCTGAATTGGGCTCTTTTGCCAATTCTGATATAAGCTTTGGTCTAACTCCTCAGGGAAAGCTCAGATCAGCGAATGGAGTGGTTTTTTTTTAGCTTCCCCGACTCAGGACACCACTAACATATGCATGTTGTTCGAAACTGAGCTCTGGGTCAAAAGTTACGTTTCTGGCTGAATTGGGCTCTTTTGCCAATTCTGATATAATCTTTGGTCTAACTCCTCAGGGAAAGCTCAGATCAGCGAATGGAGTGGTTTTTTAGCTTCCCCGACTCAGGACACCACTAACATATGCATGTGGTTCGAAACTGAGCTCTGGGTCAAAAGTTACGTTTTTGGCTGAATTGGGCTCTTTTGCCAATTCTGATATAAGCTTTGGTCTAACTCCTCAGGGAAAGCTCAGATCAGCGAATGGAGTGGTTTTTTAGCTTCCCCGACTCAGGACACCACTAACATATGCATGTGGTTCGAAACTGAGCTCTGGGTCAAAAGTTACGTTTCTGGCTGAATTGGGCTCTTTTGCCAATTCTGATATATCTTTGGTCTAACTCCTCAGGGAAAGCTCAGATCAGCGAATGGAGTGGTTTTTTAGCTTCCCCGACTCAGGACACCACTAACATATGCATGTGGTTCGAAACTGAGCTCTGGGTCAAAAGTTACGTTTCTGGCTGAATTGGGCTCTTTTGCCAATTCTGATATAAGCTTTGGTCTAACTCCTCAGGGAAAGCTCAGATCAGCGAATGGAGTGGTTTTTTAGCTTCCCCGAGTGAGGACACCACTAACATATGCATGTCGTTCAAAACTGAGCTCTGGGTCAAAAGTTACGTTTCTGGCTGAATTGGGATCTTTTGCCAATTCTGATATAAGCTTTGGTCTAACTCCTCAGGGAAAGCTCAGATCAGCGAATGGAGTGGTTTTTTTAGCTTCCCCGACTCAGGACACCACTAACATATGCATGTGGTTCGAAACTGAGCTCTGGGTCAAAAGTTACGTTCTGGCTGAATTGGGCTCTTTTGCCAATTCTGATTTTATCTTTGGGGTATCTCCTCAAGGAAAGCTCAGATCAGCGAATGGAGTGGTTTTTTTTTTTAGCCCCGACTCAGGACACCACTAATATGCATGTTGTTTCGAAACTGAGCTCTGGGTCAAAAGTTACCTTTTCTGGCTGAATTGAGTTCTTTTGCCAATTCTGAGATAAGCTTTGGTCTAACTCCTCAGGGAAAGCTCAGATCAGCGAATGGAGTGGTTTTTTTTTAGCTTCCCCGACTCAGGACACCACTAACATATGTGTTTGTTGGTTCGAAACTGAGCTCTGGGTCAAAAGTTACGTTTCTGGCTGAATTGGGCTCTTTTGCCAATTCTGATATAAGCTTTGGTCTAAACTCCTCAGGGAAAGCTCAGATCAGCGAATGGAGTGGTTTTTTAGCTTCCCCGACTCAGGACACCACTAACATATGTATGTTGTTCGAAACTGAGCTCTGGGTCAAAAGTTACTCTTGCTGGCTGAATTGGGCTCTTTTGCCAATTCTGATATTAGCTTTGGTCTAACTCCTCAGGGAAAGCTCAGATCAGCGAATGGAGTGGTTTTTTAGCTTCCCCGACTCAGGACACCACTAACATATGCATGTGGTTCGGTTCGAAACTGAGAGCTCTGGGTCAAAAGTTACGTTTCTGGCTGAATTGGGCTCTTTTGCCAATTCTGATATAAGCTTTGGTCTAACTCCTCAGGGAAAGCTCAGATCAGCGAATGGAGTGGTTTTTTAGCTTCCCCGACTCAGGACACACTAACATATGCATGTGGTTCGAAACTGAGCTCTGGGTCAAAAGTTACGTTTCTGGCTGAATTGGGCTCTTTTGCCAATTCTGATATAAGCTTTGGTCTAACTCCTCAGGGAAAGCTCAGATCAGCGAATGGAGTGGTTTTTTTTTAGCTTCCCCGACTCAGGACACCACTAACATATGCATGTGGTGTCGAAACTGAAACTGAGCTCTGGGTCAAAAGTTACGTTTCTGGCTGAATTGGGCTCTTTTGCCAATTCTGATATAAGCTTTGGTCTAACTCCTCAGGGAAAGCTCAGATCAGCGAATGGAGTGGTTTTTTTTAGCTTCCCCGACTCAGGACACCACTAACATATGCATGTGGTTCGAAACTGAGCTCTGGGTCAAAAGTTACGTTTCTGGCTGAATTGGGCTTCTTTTGCCAATTCTGATATAAAGCTTTGGTCTAACTCCTCAGGGAAAGCTCAGATCAGCGAATGGAGTGGTTTTTTTTAGCTTCCCCGACTCAGGACACCACTAACATATGTATGTTGTTCGAAACTGAGCTCTGGGTCAAAAGTTACGTTTCTGGCTGAATTGGGCTCTTTTGCCAATTCTGATATAAGCTTTGGTCTAACTCCTCAGTGAAAGCTCATATCAGCGAATGGTGTGGCTTTTTTTACCTTCCCCGACAGAACACCAGTAACATATGTATGTTGTTCGAAACTGAGCACTGGGTCAAAAGTTACGTTTCTGGCTGAATTGGGCTCTTTTGCCAATTCTGATATAAGCTTTGGTCTATCTCCTCAGGGAAAGCTCAGATCAGCGAATGGAGTGGTTTTTTAGCTTCCCCGACTCAGGACACCACTAACATGTGTATGTAATTCAAAACTGAGCTCTGGGTCAAAAGTTACGTTTCTGGCTGAATTGCACTCTTTTGCCAAATCTGATATAAGCTTTGGTCTAACTCCTCAGGGAAAGCTCAGATCAGCGAATGGAGTGGTTTTTTTTTAGCTTCCCCCCCGACTCAGGACACCACTAACATATGCATGTGGTTCGAAACTGAGCTCTGGGTCAAAAGTTACGTTTCTGGCTGAATTGGGCTCTTTTTGCCAATTCTGATATTAAGCTTTGGTCTAACTCCTCAGGGAAAGCTCAGATCAGCGAATGGAGTGGTTTTTTTTTTAGCTTCCCCGACTCAGGACACACACTAACTAACATGGTTCGAAACTGAGCTCTGGGTCAAAAGTTACGTTTCTGGCTGAATTGGGCTCTTTTTTGCCAATTCTGATATATATTGCTTTGGTCTAACTCCTTAGGGAAAGCTCAGATCAGCGAATGGAGTGGTTTTTTTAGCTTCCCCGACTCAGGACACCACTAACATATGTATGTTGTTCGAAACTGAGCTCTGGGTCAAAAGTTACGTTTCTGGCTGAATTGGGCTCTTTTGCCAATTCTGATATAAGCTTTGGTCTAACTCCTCAGGGAAAGCTCAGATCAGCGAATGGAGTGGTTTTTTTTTAGCTTCCCCGACTCAGGACACCACTAACATATGAATGTGGTTCGAAACTGAGCTCTGGGTCAAAAGTTACGTTTCTGGCTGAATTGGGCTTTTTTGCCAATTCTGATATAAGCTTTGGTCTATCTCCTCAGGGAAAGCTCAGATCAGCGAATGGAGTGGTTTTTTAGCTTCCCCGACTCAGGACACCACCAACATATGCATGTGGTTCGAAACTGAGCTCTGGGTCAAAAGTTACGTTTCTGGCTGAATTGGGCTCTTTTGCCAATTCTGATATAGCTTTGGTCTAACTCCTCAGGGAAAGCTCAGATCAGCGAATGGAGTGGTTTTTTTTAGCTTCCCCGACTCAGGACACCACTAACATATGCATGTGGTTCGAAACTGAGCTCTGGGTCAAAAGTTACGTTTCTGGCTGAATTGGGCTCTTTTGCCAATTCTGATATAAGCTTTGGTCTAACTCCTCAGGGAAAGCTCAGATCAGCGAATGGAGTGGTTTTTTTAGCTTCCCCGACTCAGGACACCACTAACATATGCATGTGGTTTCGAAACTGAGCTCTGGGTCAAAAGTTACGTTTCTGGCTGAATTGGGCTCTTTTGCCAATTCTGATATAAGCTTTGGTCTAACTCCTCAGGGAAAGCTCAGATCAGCGAATGGAGTGGTTTTTTTTTACTTTCCCCGACTCAGGACACCACTAACAATATGTGTATGTGTTCGAAAAACTGAGCTCTGGGTCAAAAGTTACGTTTCTGGCTGAATTGGGCTCTTTTGCCAATTCTGATATAAGCTTTGGTCTAACTCCTCAGGGAAAGCTCAGATCAGCGAATGGAGTGGTTTTTTTAGCTTCCCCGACTCAGGACACCACTAACATATGCATGTGGTTCGAAACTGAGCTCTGGGTCAAAAGTTACGTTTCTGGCTGAATTGGGCTCTTTTGCCAATTCTGATATAAGCTTTGGTCTAACTCCTCAGGGAAAGCTCAGATCAGCGAATGGAGTGGTTTTTTTAGCTTCCCCGACTCAGGACACCACTAACATATGCATGTGGTTCGAAACTGAGCTCTGGGTCAAAAGTTACGTTTCTGGCTGAATTGGGCTCTTTTGCCAATTCTGATATATCTTTGGTCTAACTCCTCAGGGAAAGCTCAGATCAGCGAATGGAGTGTTTTTTTAGCTTCCCCGACTCAGGACACCACTAACATATGCATGTGGTTCGAAACTGAGCTCTGGGTCAAAAGTTACGTTTCTGGCTGAATTGGGCTCTTTTGCCAATTGATATATAGCTTTGGTCTAACTCCTCAGGGAAAGCTCAGATCAGCGAATGGAGTTGTTTTTTAGCTTCCCCGACTCAGGACACCACTAACATATCCATGTGGTTTCGAAACTGAGCTCTGGGTCAAAAGTTACGTTTCTGGCTGAATTGGGATCTTTTGCCAATTCTGATATAAGCTTTGGTCTAACTCCTCAGGGAAAGCTCAGATCAGAATGGAGTGGTTTTTTTTAGCTTCCCCGACTCAGGACACCACTAACATATGCATGTGGTTCGAAACTGAGCTCTGGGTCAAAAGTTACGTTTCTGGCTGAATTGGGCTCTTTTGCCAATTCTGATATAAGCTTTGGTCTAACTCCTCAGGGAAAGCTCTCAATCATCAGCGAATGGAGTGGTTTTTTAGCTTCCCCGACTCAGGACACCACTAACATATGCATGTGGTTCGAAACTGAGCTCTGGGTCAAAAGTTACGTTTCTGGCTGAATTGGGCTCTTTTGCCAATTCTGATATAGCTTTGGTCTAACTCCTCAGGGAAAGCTCAGATCAGTGAATGGAGTGGTTTTTTTAGCTTCCCCGACTCAGGACACCACTAACATATGCATGTGGTTCGAAACTGAGCTCTGGGTCAAAAGTTACGTTTCTGGCTGAATTGGGCTCTCTTTTGCCAATTCTGATATAAGCTTTGGTCTAACTCCTCAGGGAAAGCTCAGATGAGCGAATGGAGTGGTTTTTTTTAGCTTCCCCGAATCAGGAAACCACTAACATATGCATGTGGTTTCGAAACTGAGCTCTGGGTCAAAAGTTACGTTTTCTGGCTGAATTGGGCTTGGGCTTTTTTTGCCAATTCTGATATAAGCTTTGGTCTAACTCCTCAGGGAAAGCTCTCAGATCAGCGAATGGAGTGGTTTTTTAGCTTCCCCGACTCAGGACACCATTAACGTGTTTATGTTATTCGAAACTGCGTTGTGGGTCAAAAGTTACGTTTCTGGCTGAATTGCGCTCTTTTGCCAATTCTGATATAAGCTTTGGTCTAACTCCTCAGGGAAAGCTCAGATCAGCGAATGGAGTGGTTTTTTTAGCTTCCCCGACTCAGGACACCACTAAATATGTGTATGTTTTTCGAAACTGAGCTCTGGGTCAAAAGTTACGTTTCTGGCTGAATTGGGCTCTTTTGCCAATTCTGATATAAGCTTTTGGTCTAACTCCTCAGGGAAAGCTCAGATCAGCGAATGGAGTTATTTTTTAGCTTCCCCGACTCAGGACACCACTAACATATGCATGTGGTTCGAAACTGAGCTCTGGGTCAAAAGTTACGTTTCTGGCTGAATTGGGCTCTTTTGCCAATTCTGATATAAGCTTTGGTCTAACTCCTCAGGGAAAAAGAGATCAGCGAATGGAGTGGTTTTTTAGCTTCCCCGACTCAGGACACCACTAATATATGCATGTGGTTCGAAACTGAGCTCTGGGTCAAAAGTTACGTTTCTGGCTGAATTGGGCTCTTTTGCCAATTCTGATATAAGCTTTGGTCTAACTCCTCAGGGAAAGCTCAGATCAGCGAATGGAGTGGTTTTTTTTTTAGCTTCCCCGACTCAGGACACCACTAACATATGCATGTGGTTCGAAACTGAGCTCTGGGTCAAAAGTTACGTTTCTGGCTGAATTGGGCTCATTTGCCAATTCTGATGTAAGCTTTGGTCTAACTCCCTCAGGGAAAGCTCAGATCAGCGAATGGAGTGGTTTTTTTAGCTTCCCCGACTCAGGACACCACTAACATATGCATGTGTGTTGTTCGAAACTGAGCTCTGGGTCAAAAAGTTACGTTTCTGGCTGAATTGGGCTCTTTTGCCAATTCTGATATAAGCTTTGGTGTCTAACTCCTCAGGGAAAGCTCAGATCAGCGAATGGAGTGGTTTTTTAGCTTCCCCGACTCAGGACACCACTAACATATGCATGTGGTTCGAAACTGAGCTCTGGGTCAAAAGTTACGTTTCTGGCTGAATTGGGCTCTTTTGCAATTCTGATATAAGCTTTGGTCTAACTCCTCAGGGAAAGCTCAGATCAGCGAATGGAGTGGTTTTTTTTAGCTTCCCCGACTCAGGACACCACTAACATATGCATGTTTTTCTGGCTGAATTGGGCTCTTTTTTGCCAATTCTGATATAAGCTTTGGAACTCCTCAGGAAAGCTCAGATCAGCGAATGGAATGGAGTGTTTTTTTAGCTTCCCCGACTCAGGACACCACTAACATATGCATGTGAAACTGAGGGGTCAAAAGTTACGTTTCTGGCTGAATTGGGCTCTTTTGCCAATTCTGATATAAGCTTTGGTCTAACTCCTCAGGGAGGGAAGCTCAGATCAGCGAATGGAGTGGTTTTTTAGCTTCTCCGACTCAGGACACCACTAACATATGTGTTCGAAAAACTGAGCTCTGGGTCAAAAGTTACGTTTCTGGCTGAATTGGGCTCTTTTGCCAATTCTGATTTGGTCTAACTCCTCAGGGAAAGCTCAGATCAGATATGGTTTTTTTTAGCTTCCCCGACTTTGGTCACTCCTGCAGGGAAAAACTGAGCTCTGGGTCAAAAGTTACGTTTCTGGCTGAATTGGGCTCTTTTGCCAATTTGATATTAAGCTTTGGTCTAACTCCTCCGGGACTCAGACACTAACAATGGAATGGTTTTTTTAGCTTTCAGGACACTGAGCACAGTGGTTTTCAATGCTAAACATAATTGTGGTTTCGAAACGAGCTTACGTTCTGGACTGAATTGGGCTCTTTTGCCAGATTTACTTTCTGGAAAGCTCAGATTGGGAATGGAGTTGCCAATTAGCTTCCCCGATCATTTCACTAACATATGCATTGTGGTTCGAAACTGAGCTCTGGGTCAAAAGTTACGTTTCTGGCTGAATTGGGCTCTTTTGCCAATTGGTATAAGCTTTGGTCTATCCTCAGGGAAAGCTCAGATCAGCGAATGGAGTGGTTTTTTTAGCTTCCCCGACTCAGGACACCACTAACATATGCATGTGGTTGTTCGAAACTGAGCTCTGGGTCAAAAGTTACGTTTCTGGCTGAATTGGGCTCTTTGCCAATTGATGTTCTTTTGTCATGAAAAGCTCAGGTTTATCAGCTCTTGGTCTGGTTCCCCGACAAGGAAACTCTAGATCATGTGAATGGGGTCAAAAGTTACTTTTTGGCTGAATTGGGACTTTTTTCAGGAAGCTTTTGTGTAAGGGAAAGCTCAGATCAGCGAATGGAGTGGTTTTTTTTTAGCTTCCCCGACTCAGGACACCACTAACATATGCATGTTTCGAAACTGAGCTCTGGGTCAAAAAGTACGTTTCTGGCTGAATTGGGCTCTTTTTTTAGCCAATTCTGATATAAGCTTTGGTCTAAACCTCACTCAAAAGCTCAGATCAGCGAATGGGTCAAAAGTTACTTTTTTAGCTTCCCCGACTCAGGACAATTCTGAAACCACTAACATATGCATGTGGTTCAGAAAAAGAGCGGGTCAGGGCTGAATTGGGCTCTTTTGCCAATTCTGATATTAGCTTGTCTCTCTCAGGGAAAGCTCAGATCAGGATGGAGTGGTTTTTTAGCTTCCCCGACTCAGGACACCACTAACATATGTTGATGTGGTTTTTTTGTAGTTCGAAAAATGGAGCTCTGGGTCAAAAGTTACGTTTCTGGCTGAATTGAATTGCCAATTCTGAATATTTCTTTGGTCTAAAATCCTGGGAAAAGCTGATCAGCGAATTGGGTCAAAGTTTGCTTCCCCGACTCAGGACACCTAACATATGGATTTGTGGTTCGAAACTGAAAGGGTCAAAGTCGTTTCAGGGAAAGGCAGAATCAGCGAATGGAGTTTTTTTAGCTTTTGGATAATCCCGACTCAGGACACAGCTAATGGATGTGGTTTTTTTCTTCCCCGACTAGGACACCACATATGCATGTGGTTCGAAACTGAGCTCTGGGTCAAAAGTTACGTTTCTGGCTGAATTGGGCTCTTTTGCCAATTCTGATATATCTTTGGTCTAACTCCTCAGGGAAAGCTCAGATCAGCGAAAGGAGTCAGTTTTTTAGCTTCAGCGAATGGAGTTGGTTTTTTAGCTTTCTGGCCCGACTCAGGACACCACTAACATATGAACATGTGGTTCGAAAAACTGAGCTCTGGGTCAAAAGTTTTTTGTTTGCTTCTTTTGACAATGAATTGGGCTCTTTTGCCAATTCTGATATTTACTTTTCTTTGGGCTCTTTTGCCAATTCTGAGAAAGCTTTGGTCTCCTCAGGGAAAGCTCAGATCAGCGAATGGAGTGGTTTTTTTTAGCTTCCCCGACTCAGGACACCACTAACATATGCATGTGGTTTCGAAACTGAGCTCTGGGTCAAAAGTTACGTTTCTGGCTGAATTGGGCTTTTTGCCAATTCTGATATAGCTTTGGTCTAACTCCTCAGGGAAAGCTCAGATCCCCGACTCAGGAGTGTGTACCAAATAATGGAGTTGAGCTCTGGGTTTTTTTTGGCTGAATTGGCTTGGGCCTGCTTCTTTTTGCAAACCGACAATCACTTTGGTCTAATCATTGGATGGTTTTTTTTAGCTTCGAAACTGAGCTCTGACTTCTGTCAAAAGTTACTGAATTGGGCTCTGGAATTCCAATTCTGATATAAGTTTTGAAACTTCTTTTTGCTCAGGGAAAAGTTTTGCTCAGATCAGGCTTGGAATGGAGTGGGCAAGCTTCTCCGACTCAGGACACCAATTCTTGGATATGCATTTGGTTTGAAACTGAGGGAAAGTCAGAAGTTACGAATTCTGGAGTGGTTTTTTTCCCCGATCTCTGGTTTCAGGTATCATAAAGCTACAGTAAGCTGCTGTTGAGTTGAACTGGAAAAATCTCTGGGTTTTTGAAATTGATGACTAAGCTTTGGTCTAACTCCTCAGGGAAAATCAGATCAGCGAATGGAGTGGTTTTTTAGCTTTCAGAAACTCAGGACACCACTAACATGCAATGTTCGTTTTTTGAGCTTTGGGTCAAAACTCGTTTCTGGCTGAATTGGGGTTCTTTTGCCAAAATATTAGCTTTGGTCTCTAAAACTCAGGGAAAGCTCAGATCAGCGAATGGAGTGGTTTTTTTTCCCCGACTCAGGACACCACTAACATATGCATGTTTTCGAAACTGAGCTCTGGGGGTCAAAAGTTACCTCAGCTCAATTGGGGTGCAAATTCAGTGTAGTTTTGTTTTTTTAGCTTCCCCGACTCAGAGCTGGAGCCTAACTTTTTTTAGCTTCCCCGACTCAGGACTCTGACTAACTTGCATGTGGTTCGAAACTGAGCTCTGGGTCAAAAGTTACGTTTCTGGCTGAATTGGGCTCTTTTGCCAATTCTGATTAAGCTTTGGTCTAACTCCTCAGGGAAAGCTCAGATCAGCGAATGGAGTTGTTTTTTTAGCTTCCCCGACTCAGGACACAGCTCAAATGCATGTGGTTCGAATGAGCTTGGTTCAAAAGTTGAGCTTTCTGGGTCAAAAGGGAAAGCTCAGATTCAGCTGAAATTGGATTTGTTTTTGCTTCCCCGACTCAGGACACCTGCTCTGATATGGCTTTGGTTTGGGCTTCAGGGAATGGCTCAGGGGAGCTCAAATCTCTTCTGCTTCTGATCAGCGAATGGAGATTTTTTTTTTTTAGCTTCCCCGACTCAGGACACACCACTAACATGATGCATGTTTCGAAACTGAGCTCTGGGTCAAAAGTTACTTTCTGGCTGAATTGGGCTCTTTTGCCAATTCTGATTAAGCTTTGGTTTGCTCCTCAGGGAAAGCTCAGATCAGCGAATGGAGTGGTTTTTTTTTCTTCAGACTCAGGACACACTAGAACATATGCATGTGCTTCGAAACTGAGCTCTTCTGGGTCAAAAGTTACGTTTCTGGCTGATTTTTGATGCAGCTTTGCCAATTTTGGTTCTGAATTCAGGGAACAAATATTTGGACATGATGTGGTTCGAAACTCTGGGTGAAATGGCTGAATTGGGCTCTTTTGCCAATTCTGATATTAGCTTTGGTCTAACTCCTCAGGGAAAGCTCAGATCAGCGAATGGAGTTGTTTTTTAGCTTCCCCGACTCAGGACTTCAGACTCTTCTGATATATGCATGGGGTGTTCTATCGAAACTGAGCTCTGGGGTCAAAAACGTTTCTGGCTGAATTGGGCTTCTTTTGCCAATTCTGATATTAAGCTTTGGTGTTAACTCCTCAGGGAAAGCTCAGATCAGCGAATGGAGTGGTTTTTGGGGGTCTATGGATGTGGTCTTCTCTGGAGGACACCACTAACATATCTGAGCTCTGGGTCAAAAGTTACGTTTTTTCTGGCTGAATTGGGCTTTTTTGCCAATTCTGAATATTAGCTTTGGCCTAACTCCTCAGGGAAAGCTCAGAAATGGAGTGGATTTTTTAGCTTCCTTCCCCGACTCAGGACACCACTAACATGCATGTGGTTTCGAAACTGAGCTCTGGGTCAAAAGTTACGTTCTGGGTCAAAATTGGGCTTACTTTTGCCAATTCTGATAAGCTTTGGTCTAACTCCTCAGGGAAAGCTCTGATTGATCATTTTGAATGGAGTGGTTTTTTTAGCTTCCCCGAATTCAGGACACAAACATAGCAGAAAACTGAATTGATCTCTGGGTCAAAAGTTACGTTTCAGGGAAAGCTCAATTCTGATATAAGCTTTGGTCTAACTCAGATCAGATCAGCGAATGGAGTGGTTTTTTAGCTTCCTTCCCCGACTCAGGACACCACTAACATATGCATGTGGTTCGAAACTGAGCTCTGGGTCAAAAGTTACGTTTCTGGCTGAATTGGGCTCTTTTGCCAATTCTGATTCTGAGCTTTGGTCTAACTCCTCAGGGAAAGCTCAGATCAGCGAATGGAGTGGTTTTTTTAGCTTCCCCGACTCAGGACACCTCTAACATATGCATGTGGTTCGAAACTGAGCTCTGGGTCAAAAGTTACGTTTCTGGCTGAATTGGGCTCTTTTGCCAATTCTGATATAAGCTTTGGTCTAACTCCTCAGGGAAAGCTCAGATCAGCGAATGGAGTGGTTTTTTAGCTTCCCCGACTCAGGACAACACTAACATATGCATGTGGTTCGAAACTGAGCTCTGGGTCAAAAGTTACGTTTCTGGCTGAATTGGGCTCTTTTGCCAATTCTGATATAAGCTTTGGTCTAACTCCTCAGGGAAAGCTCAGATCAGCGAATGGAGTGGTTTTTTTTTAGCTTCCCCGACTCAGGGACACCACTAACATATGCATGTGGTTTCGAAACTGAGCTCTGGGTCAAAAGTTACGTTTCTGGCTGAATTGGGCTCTTTTGCCAATTCTGATATAAGCTTTGGTCTAACTCCTCAGGGAAAGCTCAGATCAGCGAATGGAGTGGTTTTTTTAGCTTCCCCGACTCAGGACACCACTAACATATGCATGTGGTTCGAAACTGAGCTCTGGGTCAAAAGTTATGTTTCTGGCTGAATTGGGCTCTTTTGCCAATTCTGAGATATAGCTTTGGTCTAACTCCTCAGGGAAAGCTCAGATCAGCGAATGGAGTGGTTTTTTTTTAGCTTCCCCGACTCAGGACCACTAACATATGCATGTTTCATGTTCGAAAACTGAGCTCTGGGTCAAAAGTTACGTTTTTCTGGCTGAATTGGGCTCTTTTGCCAATTCTGATATCTCCTCAGGGAAAGCTCAGATCAGCGAATGGAGTGGTTTTTTTTAGCTTCCCCGACTCAGGACACCACTAAGATGTGTATGTTGTACGAAACTGAGCTCTGGGTCAAAAGTTGCGTTTTCTGGCTGAATTGAGCTCTTTTGCTAATTCTGATATAAGCTTTGGCCTAACTCCTCAGGGAAAGCTCAGATCAGCGAATGGAGTGGTTTTTTTTTTCTTCCCCCGACTCAGGACACCACTAACATATGCATGTGGTTCGAAACTGAGCTCTGGGTCAAAAGTTACGTTTCTGGCTGAATTGGGATTTGCCAATTCTGATATAGCTTTGGTCTAACTCCTCAGGGAAAGCTCAGATCAGCGAATGGAGTGTTTTTTAGCTTCTTTCGAATCAGGACCACAACATGTGCATGTGGTTCGAAACTGAGCTCTGGGTCAAAAGTTACGTTTCTGGCTGAATTGGGCTCTTTTTTGCCAATTCTGATATAAGCTTTGGTCTAACTCCTCAGGGAAAGCAGATCAGCGAATGGAGTGGTTTTTTAGCTTCCCCGACTCAGGACACCACTAACATGTGTATGTAATTCAAAACTGAGCTCTGGGTCAAAAGTTACGTTTCTGGCTGAATTGGGCTCTTTTGCCAATTCTGATATAAGCTTTGGTCTAACTCCTCAGGGAAAGCTCATATCAGCGAATGGTGTGGCTTTTTTTACCTTCCCCGACAGGACACCACTAACATGTGTATGTTATTTCGAAACTGAGCTCTGGGTCAAAAGTTACATTTCTGGCTGAATTGGGCTCTTTTGCCAATTCTGATATATTTTGGTCTCTTTCAGGGATCTGAAGTCTCCTCAATCCTCAGGGAAAGCTCAGATCAGCGAATGGAGTGGTTTTTTTTACCTTCCCCGACTCAGGACACCACTAACATATGCATGTGGTTCGAAACTGAGCTCTGGGTCAAAAGTTACGTTTCTGGCTGAATTGGGCTCTTTTGCCAATTCTGATATAAGCTTTGGTCTAACTCCTCAGGGAAAGCTCAGATCAGCGAATGGAGTGGTTTTTTAGCTTCCCCGACTCAGGACACCACTAACATATGCATGTGGTTCGAAACTGAGCTCTGGGTCAAAAGTTACGTTTCTGGCTGAATTGGGCTCTTTTGCCAATTCTGATATATTTTGGTCTAACTCCTCAGGGAAAGCTCAGATCAGCGAATGGAGTGGTTTTTTAGCTTCCCCGACTCAGGACACCACTAACATATGCATGTGTGTTTTGGTTCGAAACTGAGCTCTGGGTCAAAAGTTTTTTCTGGCTGAATTGGGCTCTTTTTTTTCATTCTGATATAAGCTTTGGTCTCACTCCTCAGGGAAAGCTCAGATCAGCGAATGGAGTGTGGTTTTTTTAGCTTCCCCGACTCAGGACACCACTAACATATGCATGTGGTTCGAAACTGAGCTCTGGGTCAAAAGTTACGTTTCTGGCTGAATTGGGCTCTTTTGCCAATTCTGATATAAGCTTTGGTCTAACTCCTCAGGGAAAGCTCAGATCAGCGAATGGAGTGGTTTTTTTAGCTTCCCCGACTCAGGACACACACTAACATATGCATGTTTCAGCTCTGGGTCAAAAGTTACGTTTCTGGCTGAATTGGGCTCTTTTGCCAATTCTGATAAGCTTTGGTCTAACCCTCAGGGAAAGCTCAGATCAGCGAATGGAGTGGTTTTTTAGCTTCCCCGACTCAGGACACCACTAACATATGCATGTTTTGTTCGAAACTGAGCTCTGGGTCAAAAGTTACGTTTCTGGCTGAATTGGGCTCTTTTTGCCAATTCTGATATAAGCTTTGGTCTAACTCTCCTCAGGGAAAGCTCAGATCAGCGAATGGAGTGGTTTTTTTTTAGCTTCCCCGACTCAGGACACCACTAACATATGAATGTGGTTCGAAACTGAGCTCTGGGTCAAAAGTAACTGGCTGAATTGGGCTCTTTTGCCAATTCTGATATAAGCTTTGTCTTTCAGATCAAATGGAGCTCCCCGAAAGGACACAAAAACATATGTTTTTCTGAGCTGAAAAGTTACGTTTCTGGCTGAATTGGGCTCTTTTTGCAATTCTGATATCAGCTGTGGTCTAACTCCTCAGGGAAAGCTCAGATCAGCGAATGGAGTGGTTTTTTAGCTTTCCCGACTCAGGACACACACTAACATATGCATGTGTTGTTCGAAACTGAGCTCTGGGTCAAAAGTTACGTTTTCTGGCTGAATTGGGCTCTTTTGCCAATTCTGTTTGGTCTAACTCCTCAGGGAAAGCTCAGATCAGCGAATGGAGTGGTTTTTTTAGCTTCCCCGACTCAGACACACCACTAACATATGTGTTGTTCGAAACTGAGCTCTGGGTCAAAAAGTTACGTTTTCTGGCTGAATTGGGCTCTTTTGCCAATTCTGATATAGCTTTGGTCTAACTCCTCAGGGAAGCTCAGATCAGCGAATGGAGTGGTTTTTTTAGCTTTCCCGACTCAGGACACCACTAACATATGCATGTGTTTCATAACGAAATGAGCTCTGGGTCAAAAGTTACGTTTCTGGCTGAATTGGGCTTCTTTGCCAATTTGATAAGCTTTGGTCTAACTCCTCAGGGAAAGCTCAGATCAGCGAATGGAGTGGTTTTTTTTAGCTTCCCCGACTCAGGACACCACTAACATATGTGTTGTTGTTTCGAAACTGAGCTCTGGGTCAAAAGTTACGTTTTCTGGCTGAATTGAGGGCTCTTTTGCCAATTCTGATATAAGCTGGTCTAACTCCTCAGGGAAAGCTCAGATCAGCGAATGGAGTTTTTTTTTAGCTTCCCCGACTCAGGACAACTAAATATGTGTTGTGGTTTTGAAAATGAGCTCTGGGTCAAAAGTTAACGTTTTTCTGGCTGAATTGGGCTCTTTTGCCAATTCTCATATCTAACTCCTCAGGGAAAGGTCGGATCAACGAATGTTTGCATGTTTGGATGGGTGGACTGGTGAGTGGGTTGAATGAATTCAGTAAGAGGGAAGAGGCAGATGGGCTGGAAGTGTGTGTGTGTGTGTGTATGGTGGTCAAACTAATTCTTTTGACCAGCAAGGACAGCCTTATTTCCTCGGTAAGTAGCTGTTTAATTACAATACAATAGCAGAGTTGGAAGAGACTTTGGAGGTCTTTTAGTCCAACCCCCTGCCTAGGCAGGAAACCCTATACCATTTCAGACAAATGGCTAACCAACATCTTCTTAAAGACTTCCAGTGTTGGGGCATTCACAACTCTCTGGAGGGAAAAAGTTCCACTGATTTCTTGTTCTAACTGTCAGGAAATTTCTCCTCAGTTCTAAGTTGCTTCTCTCCTTGATTAGTTTTCACCCATTGCTGTACCACAAGGAAAGAATTTGCTTAAAGCCTTTGAAGTGGGACAGGTAAAGGATGAAACACCTTCAGTGTTCTTAAGCAGAATAAAAGAAAGTTTGAATAAATATTCTGGTCTTTCTCCTGAAACACCAGCATATGAAGCCTAAATTTTGGGGTTTTAATTTGGTTTTAGACCGTTTTTAACTAGAAACGAGTTCGAGCATTATACAGACCGTATGTTTATGTTGGTTGTCCAATGTTTTGTGTCCTGCTTTGGTGTTTTATATGTACTGTCTGTACACCGCCCCGAGTCCCTGCGGGGAGAGAGGGGCGGTATATAAATTTAATAAAACTCAAACTCAAACTTGATGAAAGTGCAATTTGTAAGTAAGGCCAGATATACAGAAGATAATACAGAAGCTTGAGAATTGGGCTAACACAGATATTGGTACCTTGTTAAAAGAAGCTCATAAGCTTTATGTAAATAGCGATGAAGCAAAAAGCAGGCAGAAAAGCCAGATGATGGTGTCTGTAATCAAAGCCCCAAATCAGCAAGCAGACAAGAAGGAAGTCTTTGGCAAAGGAAAGGGAAATAATTCAGCCAGAAATCAATGGAGACAGCCAGGCCAGAGCAGAGGATTTCTTCAATGGAAGAAACCCAGTAATTGTTTAGGCAAAAAGGGCGGAAAGAAATGTTTTTCCTGTGGAAAGGAAGGACACTTTGCAAGGAATTGTCCAGAGAATGGAAAAAAATCAGCAAAGGGAACAACGCCTATACACTCTAATGGGAGATGATGAAGATTAGGAAACTCAGGGGCTATTGATTTCAGGGTTCCACCAAGAGCCCTTGATAAATTTACTTGTGGGGCTGGAAGAAGAGGAATATGTATTTTTAATTGATACGGGAACTGCCTCTGCAGCCTGGCGTCTATCCGGAGGCACAAATGAACCAACGCGTCGAACGTTGGAGGCCTGTCCACCCTCACAAGCTCGTCCTGCAGGCCATCTGATAGGCCGTCCTGGAAAGTGTCCATAAGGGCTGGCTCATTCCAAGCAGAGTCCTGACTAAGCAGCCGGAATTCACTGACATAATCCTGCAAAGAACCACACCCTTGGTGCAACTCTTTCAGGAGTCTGGTGGCTGTTTCCCCCTTAATGGGATCTTCGAACATCAGCCGGAGATGGTTACAAAAACCCTGAAAATCATCCAGCAGGGGGCTCGGTTGGGAGAGCAATGGAGTGGCCCACCTCGCTGCTGTGCCTGAGAGCAAGCTGATGATAAATCCCACCTTCGTCCGGTCGGTGGGAAAGTCCTCCGCTCTCAAGCTGATAAACAGCTGGCATTGGCCCAAGAACGCTGCAAACATTGCTTGTTTGCCATCAAACTTGTCTGGTGTAGCCACTGGACATTTCCTCCTTGGCTGAGGGGGGTTTGCAAGCCCCTGGAGCTGAGAGACCTGACCAGCCAGCAAAGCAATCAGTTGAGCCAACTGGGCATTCTCAGACTGTAGGTGCTCCATTGCAACTTAATGGAGTTTTGTTTGGGTCAGGAATCAATCTGTTCTGACCCCCTCCTCTTGTATACCAAGACACTCCGACACAAAGTCTCTTCAAAGATGTTTATTGACATACAGGTTCCACCTTGGCAGCAATCCAGCCTGCCAAGGTCAAGATAGCACTCTGGGCAGCAATCCAGCTACAGCGACACCCCTTGGCAGCAATCCAGCTACCAAGCTCCAGATAATCACCTTAGCAGCCAAGGTCCAGGGAACAGATTGACAGTAATCCAGGTAAAACCTTTAGCAGCAATCCAGCCTGCCAAAGTACGACACAGATCTGAGCTTCTCCAACTCCAATGATCAGTTGATTCCTGCAAAGGGTGTGTCCACAAGCAGTCCCTTTATAGTCTGGAGAGGAGTCTAATGATCAGCAGCTGAGAGCCATTACCTCCGGTAATTGCTCAAAGCTCCTTACGCCGGGTAGCACGTCGTCGGTAACGAGCATCTAATAGCTCACTGCTGTCTGACTCACTGTCCTGTGACTCCTCCCCACTGCTCCAAGGCATGACATCAGGAGCCCCCTTCCTTTGGTTTCACCACTGCTCCATGCCTCAGGCGCCCCCTGGTGGCCAACCAGCCTCTCTGCGCCCTGCTCAGCGTCGGAACCCTGTCCAGGGTCCCCCACCTCCTCTTGAGCCGACTCAGAGGACACCTCGCTGTCGGAGTCTGGTGGCAACTCCAACGGCTCCTGCTGGGCCACAACAGCTGAGTAAAAGGAGAATCATTTAATGTACCATTATTGAAAAATGTAGGATTAAAAAGTGGGGATTGCAAAATAAATTTGGATGTAATATTAGTACCAGAAGCTTGGATGAATTTGCTGGGAAGAGATGCTTTACCCTTATTGGGGTGTGAGCTTAAATTTGGAAACAACTCTTTTTTTTTATTAAAGAGTTTTAATAAGTTTTACAAATATATCCCCTTCCACTTCCCTCCCTCCACCCCAACCCCACCCCCCTCCACCCAACCTCCCAGAGCAGAATACAGGGTATAAACATTTAACAATCATACGCTAACATAAGCTAACTAACTTTAACATCTACCTCCTCTTGTACTTTAACTCTTCTTTTGTTACGCTAACTTTAGATAAATTATAACAATCCTTGTTCTTTCACTCATAAGCTAATTGGAATTTCTTAGTCCGATATTTATTTTGAATATATTCAATCCATCTTCTCCATTCCAACTTGTATTTCTCATCTGAATGGTCCTTGAGATATGCTGAGATTTTGGCCATCTCTGCTAGGTTTACTACTTTTAACGTCCATTCTTGAGTAGTAGGCAACTCTTCCTTCTTCCAGTACTGTACAGTATGTAATTATCACTAACAAGGACAACTGGGGAGTGAGCTTTATCCTCTTTTTAAGAATATTTTGAATAATCCACCATATTTTTATCCAAAATGCTTTAACTTTTTTGCAAGTCCACCATATATGGTAATACGTAGCGTCAGCACAGTCGCATCTCCAACATTTAGGTTGTAAATTCGGATACATGCAAGCTAACTTTTTAGGATCTAAATGCCATCTATAAAACATCTTATAGAAATTCTCTCTCAAGTTTTGAGCTTGTGTAAATTTTACATTCCTTACCCAAATCTTTTCCCATGTTTCCATCATTATTGGTTCTTCAAAGTTTTGTGCTCATTTTATCATACAATCTTTAAAGCTAACTTGTTTCAGAATCCATTTCTCAGTATATTATACAATCTTTTTATATGCATTTGACCCTGGTCCCTAATTTGTTTTACCAAATTATCCTCATTTTGCATGATACCAATTTTCTGATCTTTTTTCCATCTGGCCTGTAACTGTCCATACAGAAACGAGGTTTGAATTACCCTTTCCTCTCTTAATACATTCAAAGGCTTTAACTGTAGTACATCTCTCTAGTTAAGAAGTTCTCTATATGTAATGTATTACATCCTGTTTTTGTTCTTATACTTATATTCTCTATTGCATGTCTGGGCACTACCCACATAGGTATCTTATCATTTAACTTATATTGATATTTTTTCCAGACACGCAGTGAGCATTCCTTAATATATGGCTTTTGAAAATCTTATCCACCTTCTTATCATTATTAAATAAGCGTGCCAACCATATACCAAATAATATCCCTCAATATTCAGTATTCTGTCCTCTGTTAGATTAATCCAATCACTAATTGTTGATACAACTACTGCTTCATAGTATAATTTTAAATTAGGCATTTTCAAACCTCATCTTTCCGGTATGTCTTGCATTATTTTAAGTTTTATTCTTGGTTTCTTCCCTGCCCAGAAAAAGTTATTCTATATTCTATATTCATAATGCCTAATCTTAATTCCTTGTAGATCATCTGACCCACGTATTCTGTTCAACAATAACTCCAAGGTTAAGATGAACAATAATGGAGACAGGGGACACCCCTGCCTTGTTCCTTTTTCAATTTTAAAGGATTCTGTTGAACTTAAGTGGGGCCCAGGGAAGCAGTTGGGCTTGCTGATTGTATACCTGGCTCCTCGCTATGCATCAGCAGCCCTGCCCGAGCTCCTTGGGGTGATCGCCGAGATGGCAGTTGAAACCCCCAGACTGTTGGTCATGGGTGACTTTAACTTGCCATCGGTAGGGGAGACATCCGAAGTAGCTCGGGAGTTCATGGCTTCCATGACAGCCATGGACCTGACCCAAATAATTCAGGGCCCTACACATGAGGGGGGACACACACTGGATCTTATTTTTGTCTCTGGCCAATAGAGGAGTGATCTGGGAGTAGGGGATTTAGCTATCAATTGATGTCATGGTCTGATCACTTACACTTTTTCCGGCTCGACTTTCCAGCCGCTACTCCCCCACCGCGGGGAGGCGGAACCAGATTGTCCAAGATGGTTCCGCCCCAGGCGCCTGATGGAACCTGACAGGTTCCAGACGGAGCTCGGGCCATTTCCTGTAGCCCTGACCCACACCCAGTTGGAGGACCTAGTGGCCGCATGGAACAGTGCGGCCACTGGGGCCTTGGACCGGGTGGCGCCTTTGCGGCCTCTCTTGCGGCAGCGAACCACCCAGGCCCCTTGGTTCACCGAGGAGCTGAGGGTGATGAAGTGCCACAAGAGACGCCTAGAGAGCAGATGGAGATTGTCACGCTCTGAATCTGACCGAACTCAGGTGAGAGCCCATTTACGGACTTACCTTGTGGCGTTAAGAGTGGCCAAGCGTCAGTATTGTGCCACTCTTATTGCGTCCGCTGATAACCGCGCTGCCGCCCTGTTTGGGGTGACCCGTTCCCTCCTCCAACAGAGGCCGCGGGAAGCCCCTCTGCAGGGCAGAGCAGGGGAATTTGGGGAGTATCTGCAGGACAAAATCGCTCAGATTCGAAGCGAGTTGGTCCCTCCTAGTGGTCTGGAAGGGACGTCGGAGGCGGGTCGTGAGGTTCCAGTCTGGGAGGAGTTTGACTGTGTTACTTCCGATGATATGGACAGGCTGCGTAGGCGACTGCGAGCCACCACATGTTTATTGGACCCGTGTCCCTCCTGGCTTGTACTGGCATCCTGGGAGGTCACACGAGGCTGGCTCCAGGAGTTAGTCAACGCTTCTTTGAGTGAAGGGTTCTTGCCAGCAGTCTTAAAAGAGGCGGTGGTGAGGCCCCTACTCAAGAAGCCTTCCCTGGATCCAGCTATATTAGCTAACTACCGTCCTGTCTCCAACCTTTGCTTTTTGGCAAAGGTTGTAGAGAGTGTGGTGGCACAACAGTTTCCACGCCACTTGGAGGAAACTGATTATCTGGACCCGCGCCAGTCCGGTTTCCGGCCCGGTCACAGCACGGAGACGGCATTGGTCGCGTTGGTGGATGATCTCTGGAGGGCCAGAGATGGGGGCTGCTCCTCCATCCTGGTCCCATTAGACCTCTCGGCGGCTTTCGATACCATCGACCATGGTATCCTATTGCATCGACTGGAGGGGTTGGGGGTGAGGGGCACCGTTCTGCAGTGGTTCTCCTCCTACCTCTCTGGCCGAGCACAATTTGTATTGGCAGCGGGGCAGAGGTCGACCTCGAGGCCGCTCACTTGTGGGGTGCCACAAGGGTCGGTCCTCTCGCCTCTCCTGTTCAATGCATATATGAAGCCGCTGGGCGAGATCATTCGTGGGTTTGGGGTAGATTGCCATCTGTACGCGGATGACACCCAGCTGTACATCTCTACCCCAAACTACCCCAACGATGCTATCGAAGTGATGTCCCGGTGTCTGGAAGCTGTACGGATCTGGATGGGAAGTAACAGACTCAAGCTCAACCCGTCCAAGACTGAGTGGCTGTGGCTACCGGCGCCCCGGTTCAACCAGCTTATTCCATCACTGGCCATCGGGGGCGAACATCTCGCCCCCGTGGATCGGGTACGCAATTTGGGTGTCCTTCTGGATGCCCGGCTGTCCATGGACGACCATGTGACAGCCGTGGCCAGGGAGGCGTTCCACCAGGTTCGCCTGGTGCGCCAATTGCGTCCCCTATTGGACTGGAGCGCCCTTCGCACAGTCACTCATGCGCTTGTGACGTCCCGGCTAGACTACTGCAACGCTCTCTACATGGGGCTCCCCTTGAGATGCATCCGAAGGCTGCAGCTGGTTTTTAGAATGCGGCCCGCTGGGCAATCTCGGGAGTCTTTAGCTACTCCCACGTAATACCTCTCCTGCGCGGGCTACACTGGCTGCCTGTGGCTTTTCGGGTGCGTTTCAAGGTGTTGACCATCATCTTCAAGGCGCTCCATGGCACAGGACCTAGTTATTTGCGGGATCGTATCCTGCCCCATACATCCCTTCGGCCGATTCGCTCACATAGAGAGGGACTCCTCCGGGTGCCGTCCACTAGGCTGTGCCAGCGGGCGACACCTAGGGGAAGGGCCTTCTCTGTGATGGTTCTGGAATGACCTTCCCCCTGACATTAGAATGACTACGGACCTCCACAGCTTCCGTCAGAAACTCAAAACCCACCTGTTTCAGTTAGTCGACCTGGCCTAATTCCAGCTTCCCCACCTCAGTTTTATTTTTAAATTTTTATGATTGGTTTTATGGTCTAAGTTTTTAATTTTTATAAATTCGTACAGGGGCTATTTAATCTAATTTTAGCTATGTATACTATTGTTTGTATGATTTTTTAAATTTATACCTGTACACCGCCCCGAGTCCCTTCGGGGAGAGGGGGCGGTCTAGAAATCTAATTAAATAAATAAAAATAAATAAACTACCATTAACTATAATTTGTGCTGTCTGTTTCTGGTATATTGCCTTAATAGATTGTGTGAAATACTCTCCAAGCTGCATTTTTTGTATTATTTTCATTAGAAATTGCCAATCCACTCAATCAAATGCTTTCTCCGCGTCTAAGAATATAAGCACTGCGGGAACTTGGTTATTCTTCCCCAAATATTCCAATATATTAACAATTTGTCTTACATTACTTTTCATTTGTCTCCCCTGTATAAAACCAGATTGATCATTGTGAATTGTTTGTTGTATAACTGACATCAGCCTGTTTGCTAATATTTTAGCAAAAAAATTATAATCTGTATTAAGTAATGATATAGGCCTGTAGTTTTTTGGCTGAGTGTGATCCTGATCTTCTTTTGGAATCAGGGAAATAAAGGCTGTTCTCCAAGATGGTGGTACCCTTCCTTCCAATTGAATTTTATTAATTCCTTAAGAGGTTCTACCATTTCTAATTGTAACTTTTTGTAATAAACCACTGTCAACCCATCTGTACCAGGGGCCTTGCCAATTTTTCCCCCCCAAAAAATTATTGGTTTTTATACATATATGGGAAAAGGTAAGGGGATACAAACATTTTTGGCAGCTCCCACACTAGTGATAGAAACCCATCCAAAACTCACAATTTTTACAATCTTAAAAACAAAATATAAAAGATAAGCAGAAAACAAGGTCTTATTCTATATTGTCAACCATGTGTTCATTCATTTTCCTTTGTCACTTTCTAGAGTATCACCAATTGCTATTATTTCAAATACTTTTATTTTTGTGATCTGAGCCTGGGCCTTGCCAATTTTTAACTGCTTAATAGCCAGGAGGGTTTCCTCCATGGTTACCGGTTGATTCAGTCTTTCCCTTTCCTCATCTGTAACTATAGGGATTTTCCCTTTCTCCAAATATCTATCTATATCGAAACCTTGTATTTTATCACCAGCATACAGTCTAGTATAGAATTCTAAAAAAGCCTTTTTAATCGTGTCTTGTTGATAGACTTCTTTACTTTTGTATTCTATTTTCTCTATAGTACGAAACTTTTGTTTGTTCCTTAACATGTATGCTAACCACCTGCCTGGTTTATTTGCATTACAAAAAGTATTATGTTTAGCGTATAACAAATTAGTGGCTACTTGATCTGACATCAACATGTTAAACTGCCCTCTCAGTAAAGTAATTGCTTCTTTTGTCTTCTTATCATCTGGGTTAGATATTAATACAATAATACAATAATACAATAGTAGAGTTGGAAGGGACCTTGGAGGTCTTCTAGTCCAACCCCCTGCCTAGGCACCTGCTCTTTCTTTTTTATCTCTTCTTCCAATTCCCTTCGCTTTTCTCCCTGTCTACGTCTATGTAGGTTGTTTAAATTTATTAGAACACCTCTCATATATGCTTTACTTGAGTCCCAAACCATTTCCATAGATGTCCCCTTATGCATATTAAAAGCAAAATATTCTTTCAATAATTTTTTGCATTCTGTAACATTTCTCTCGTATCTAAATAGATTTTCATTTAACCTCCAAGACCTCCTAGATCCCTCTCCATATTCCAATTCCATCCAAACCAGATTATGATCTGTTAGAGTTCTCGGACATATCTTCGTCTTCTTCACCCTGGAAAGGAAATCATTTGTAATTAGTATAAAATAAATTCTAGAAAAGGATTGATGCCTATCGGAAAAAAAATGTAAAGTCCCGTTCTTTAAGATTCCGTTCTCTCCAGATATCTCTCAGTTCCATATCATCTATCATGTCAAAAAAGATTTAGGCAATCTTGCTCGTCTTCTTGTCCTTCATAGTGCCCAATACTCCGTTCCAATCACCCAGTAATATACACGATCTATAATCCCATTGTATTACTTTGGTATGAAGCAACTTGTAAAAATTTTCTTGTTGTTGATTGGGGGCATATACTCCTGTTAAAAGTATTTTCTTTCCTTCTATTAATAGTTCAATTGCAATGTATCTTCCTTGAGGATCTGCTTCAATTAATTCAGCCTTTACATCTTTTCTTAAGTATATAACTATACCATTTTTCTTCTCGGGAGCAGATGCCACAAAATGTAGTCCCAATCTTGCATTCATCAGATATTTCTGGTCCTGTGTTCTAATATGTGTTTCTTGCAGACAAATCACATCATTTTAAAATTGTTTCAGATAGTGGAATATTTTTTTCCTTTTTTGTGGTGAGTTTAAACCATTGATGTTCCAGGTCAGAAATTTAATTGTCATCCTGAAGCTTTTTAAGAGCGACCTGGAAATCCTGCTGGAATTTCATCTTTGGTCTGGCTCCCCCCCACGGCTTCTGTATTTATGCTTATAGTTTCTTGGATTGTTGTCTGGGCTTGTTGCATCTTTAATTCTTGCTCTTTACGTTTGGTAACTGCTCGGGTTTGTCTTTGTTCCATGATTTCTTCTATCTCAGGTAAGTCCAGGGTTTGAACAGCACCTGCTTGTGCCTGGATATCATCTTGTTTATCTTCCCTTGCTTCTTTTCTTCCTCTAGATCTTGGAGCTGGAGGCGAGCTGCACTGGCTTCCTGTGGTCTATCGAGTGCGTTTCAAGGTTTTGATTACGATCTTTAAAGCGCTCCATGGCTCAGGACCTAGTTACCTCCGGGACCGTATTCTGCCCCATACATCCCTACGACCTATTCGCTCGCACAGAGAGGGACTTCTCCAGGTGCCGTCCGCTAGACAATGTCATGGGGCGGCGCCTAGGAGCAGAGCCTTCTCTGTGGCGGGCCCAGCCCTGTGGAATGACCTCCCCCCGGATATTAGGACCACTACAGACCTCCGCTCCTTCCGTGTTAAGCTCAAGACCCACCTTTTTCAAATATCTGGCCTGGCCCAACCATAACTTCGTTACGCTCCTGAGGGGTTTTTAATTCAGCAATTTTATTTAGGGATTTTAAACTGTCTTTTAACTGTGTTTTTAGCTGTGTTTATTGTCTTTCACTTGCAGGTCTACTCTCCTCCATGCACAAATGTAATTGTCCTTGTTTTTTTCGTATGTATGTGTGTCCTATGTGTAATTTTATCTTTTTGGCTTGACTGTACGCCGCCCCGAGTCCTTCGGGAGAGGGTTGCGGCTAATCAAATAAAATTTGATTGATTGATTTGATCCAGCCTTTAATACATTGCTGTAAAAATCTCTTGCTTTCCAGACTGAATTAAGACGATATCTTTCTCCTAAGTAATTCACCACCAATCCTTCTGGTACCTCCCATCTGTACTGTATCTGGCGAGTTCTGAGTTCATCCACTAGGAATAATAATAAATAATAATAAATATTTATTTCTTAGCCGCACCCTCTCCCGAAGGACTCGGGGCGGCATACAATAAACATAGGAAATAAATATATAGACAAACATACATATAACAAAAACGTATACCAAGACATATACAAGGAGGAGGTGAGCTGATGAATGCATAATCCTTTCTAGATCTCAACATTTTAGGAGGAATTTCCTTTAATACTGTCACCTCTTGACCTGCAACCTGCAATTTGTTTTTATACGTCCCTTGTAATATCCCATTCCTTATTTTCCTGGTAACAAAATAGATTACAATATCTCTTGGTAGTTGTCTCCGTCTGGCAATCCATGAATTTACACGGTAAATTTTGTCCATCTGCCAGTCATATTCAGTCTTGGATTCACCAGTTAATTGGGCAAAAGCTTCCGCAAATATCTCTTTTAAATTTTCTTCTTGGTTACTTTCTTTCAAGCCTCTTATTCTCAAAGCAAACTCTATAGCTCTATATTGTGTCATTGTGACTTCTGCCTCTGACCTATCAATCTTGCTTTGAATGTCAACAACCTTATTCTCCAAATTCACATTGGACTGATTGATTTCTTCCACTCTATCCTCCAGTGATGTTACGTAACCAAGCAAGCCCTTAAATGCATCCACTATGTCTTCCCTTATTTGTTGGTTACGAGTTTGGATTAAGTCCTTAATATCAGACATTTTGTTAGACACCTCTTTAAGGGCTTGAGTAATTTTGCCTTCCAGAGCAGAACCTTGTTCCTTTAAGGCATTTTGAAGGTTACTTTAAAGGGCTTCAAGTGTTAATGCTTCTGCTGGGGGTAATAAAGATTGCAGTTTTTGTGTCTGGGCTGGAGAGCTTCCAGCACTCTTAGAGGCAGTTAATTTAGTTTGCTTTGAAGCCATTTCCAAATACTCAAGTCAAACTTTTCAGTGGCCAAATTGCTTATCCAAAAAGTCCACCTAACCCCCAGACTTGTTAATTTTTATGGCTTGTTAGCAAACCAACGCTGTTTTGTTTAATCTCGATCTCTTGATTCTTTTTACAACTTTAGCAAGCACTTAACAGACACTTGCTTCTTAAGTTTCACTTTTACCACGCCCTTTGATGTTCAGGCACCATCTTCTCTTTTATCCCCCTTAATTTTCACAAAAGGAAGTTGTAGTAAATCTGAGTTAAGTTTTATACTTGCGATTATAGTCCCTCCTGTCTTCGCTCCGCCTGCTTCTTTTTCAAATGTAGATTAATGCGTTGATAGCAGGAGTGGTCGTGGTGCTTTGTTCTGCCGATGCAGAGACGCCCCGGGAGCGGAGCACTATCGGGCTGCAGGGGGGTTCTCACCTTTCAACCCCCAGAATTACTCCTGTGGGTCTAAGGGAGTTCTACCCTAACCTGATTGCTCACCTCCCCTTCTTTTCCCAAGGGAGAAGTTTTCAAACTGCCAGACAGCTGATTTATGCTGTTCTAGCAGCCTAACGCAATCTCGGGGCTGGCGTTCCCAAGGGAACGTCCATCAGCACCTACGTTGCTACTGGAAGTCAAATTTGGAAACAACTCATGTAAGGTAAATATATTGGCTGAGGAAAAAGAGAGAAAAATAAAACCCATGGTTTGAGAGGCATCAGGAAATAGGGGCATTTTGGATATTACTCCTTTGAAGGTAATGTTGAAAGAAGGAGTTGTACCAGTGAAATTGAAGCAATATACAATACCAGCGAAAGTAAAAAGGGAATTGAAGAAGGTAATAGAGACATTATTAAAAGATGGGTTAATAGAACCTGCAATGTCTCAATACAATGCACCTATATTACCTGTAGGGAAGCCTGGTGGTTCCATTCGCTTAGTTCACAATTTGAGGACCATCAATGATTTGATTGCCAGTCGTTATTCTGTAGTGTCAGATCCTTATACTCTTCTAAGTTGTATACCACATAGTCATAAATATTTTAGTGTGCTACATTTGAAAGATGCTTTTTGGACCTGGCCATTAGCAGAGAAGTCAAGGGATATCTTTGCCTTTGAATGGTCCGACCCGGATACAAACCATAATCAGCAGTATAGGTGGTGTGTTCTACCACAGGGATTTTCAGAAAGCCCGAATTTATTTGGGCAAATGTTAGAGCAGGTGTTGGAAAAGTTTAAACTGCCTAGAGGTATACAGTTGTTACAGTATGTAGATGATTTGTTGTTGTCTGGAGAAAAGAAAGTAGAGGTAGAAGATGGTATGAATGAATTGTTGAAATTTTTAGGTAGTCAGGGGTTGTGAGTGTCAAAGAAGAAATTACAGTATGTAGAAACTGAAGTGAAGTATTTGGGGCATTTGATAAGTCAGGGGAGTAAGATATGGTTTGGTTGAAACTATTGATAGTGATAAAGGTACACATTTTACAGCACAAGTGGTGAAACAGGTAATGGAGCAATAAGGAATTGATTGGCAATATCATTTACCTTATTGTCCGAATTCCTCTGGAAAAGTTGAAAGAAAGAACCAGATGATAAAAAATATGTTAAAAAAAAATAATGTTATAACGTGCCATCAACTATGTTTCCATACAGAACTTCAGCAGGAATATTCACAAGTACAGACACAGCTAACACTAATTGAAACTACAACTGACACTGCCATTTATATCAGATCAACATTTGAAGAAGTTATACCTTTGGGTAAATACCCAAAGTGTAATCGCACATATGAAATAGTTGCACAACACAGAGATTTATCAAATAGAATGGAACTCTTATACGATCAATGCACTGAACTTTATGGAAATTACACCCCATCATATAAGAAGTTTAGGATTATAAAAGAAGGGTTGCTTTTACCTTATGTGGAAATAAAAGCCCCTTCAAAGCTTATGTTTTTATGTGGAAGTATAGCAATGGCTAAACTGCCCTATTTGTGGAAGGGGAGATGTGCGATTGGATATCTTAAGGCACCAACACTACTAAGACACACGAGACAAGTGGATGGACCATCTAAACCTGGACCTAATAGGCAAGTTAGTGATCCAAATAAGAAGGAAGGGAATATTTTTCTAGACTTAATGAAAGTGGCTCTGAACAGCTCATCTTTTTGTGTAAAAGGAGAGACAACAGCCTCCAATATAATGTCTACATGTTTTGTCGGAGTGCCTGTCCCTGGAAAGTTTTTATTTGAGGAAGCGAAAATCACTATAGAACCTAATAATTATAATCTGTCACAAGTAACTACTCTTTTCGGAAGTCCACATAAACCTAATAAGTGGACTAACCAGAAAAAAAATGGTGATTGAATTAAAAACAGTATTACCTGCCGATGATTGTGTATATTACAAACACCCAGAGAAGAGACAAGAAAAGGTAATATATGTTCCTGTCCCTACTGATCATGTGTTTACCTGTTCTGAAGTGGATCAGGTAGATGCTGTAGGACCGGTATTATATTTACCTAGAGGTTGGTTTTTGTTTTGTGGCTTATATGCCTATGCATATGTACCTTCTAATGCAATAGGAGGCCCTTGTACTATTAGACGTCTAACTACCTTTATGGCAGTAATCCATTTTAAAGATGCTAATCAGGAAACAGAATTTTACTATGAAATGATGAATACTAGTCTCTATCATAGTAACCAAGTGCCACAAAGGGTAGTTCCAAAAGATGCTACACACTATGCTACCGAAGATACTGCACATGAACCAGTAGATGGGACACATGTACATGAACATGGGCATGGACATGTTGAACCACCTATAAAAGAAAAAGAACCACATGTAGTTATATATACAAATGTGAAACTTATAAAATGGACTATAATTCCGGTAGAGCTTGCTGTAGATCTTAAAAAGAGTGAGGAGGAATTAAATGTGTATAGAGGGAAGAGATCTACATTAAGTGATGCTTATAATGCTGGATGTAGTGATGAGGTGGTAATATTAAATAAAGTACAGGCTGGGCTCTTAGGGATGATTCCCTGGGTAGCAACTCAATATAACCATAGGCAACTTGGACATCTTGCTTGTGCTTTAGCAAAAAGCATAAATGAAACTTCATCTGCAATTGCTGCTTTAGCTGATGAAATGGGAGAAATTAGAAAGTCTCTTTTGCAAAACCGTGTTGCCATCGACTATATTCTCTTACGAATAGGACATGGTTGTGAGGAATTTGAAGGTATGTGTTGCTTTGAAATTAATGATCGCTCACAATTTATTGAGTCCAAAATACAAGTTTCACATAATATAACTACACATTTAACACATGTCACTGAAAGTACAGCCTTTAAGGGAATATGGGATCTATTAACTTCTTGGATGCCTAGTTTCGCTTGGCTAAAGGACCTGTTTGTTGGAATCATCATCATTATAGCTGTATGCCTTATCACCTGTGTTTGTATCAGATGTACATCTATATGCTGTAGGTGCTGTATGTTCTGTTTTCAGGGGTCTCAATGTAAGAAGAAAGAAAACAGTGGAAAGCAACTGAGTAGGCAGGAAGTGCGTATTATGTTACAAGATATACTTGATGGTTTACACAAATAAGTTTGTCAAAAAGGAAAGGCAGAATTGAGAGAAATAAGGTTATTCTTGTAAAAGAGAAGAACCTGAGCAACTCCATTTTACACTTTACATAATACAAGGAAGCAGCAGCACTTTTGTAACACATTCAGTTAAGACCTTAATTGTAAGAAGAGCAGGTCGGGCCAACTTGAGGCCTAACAGGAAATTGTTGGAGTCAGTTTCAAGATGCTGACATAAGGGGATTGATTATCTTGTTATGTCCTTATTATTTCCTAATATGGTGGGAAGCGATCGGGGGGACTTTCCACTGAGGAAAGGCATTGTGTAACACGTGTCGTATAATATGACTTTATGTAACACGGACATGTAAGGAAGTGGACTGTCACCCCAAAAATGTATTTAAACTCTGTATCCAAAGTTGTCAGACATTCTCTTTCTGTCTTTCATGATTGAGAATCGTTTTGCAAAAGCTTATACAATTGTATCTTAAACAAATATGCTTTCTATTGTTTATGGTCTCCTTTCTCCTTGCTTTTCTATGAGCTAGAGATTTCTTTTCTCACAATTAGACAAGATGCAAAGATAAATAAATATGAGTCTCTCATCATGGGTTCCCATGGCTATGTCTAGGGGTTCTGTAGAAGAAGTTGCCAGCTCTCCACACACCCCGGTGTGACTGGTCCATCTAACTGACAAAATGTGATGGGGGTTTTCAGCTTCCACAGGTGGATGCCCAGTTTCCTCAAAAGAGTTGGGCTAATTAAGCACCAGTTGCATTCTGAGTCCAGGAGGGCCGAGAGATTTACCCTTTTCTCCCAGGTGGGGATGAATAGTCTTAGGGGTACGGTGAGCGGTTCAATAGGCTTGCTTACCAGTGGATCGTCTTCAGGATCGCTTTCAGACAGGCTGGATCCTTCCCCTGGTGGTGCCGGAGTCCCTTTCCCTGACTTTGCAAGGGGACAAAACTCCACAACCTCTCGACTTCTCAGCGCATTGTCTTTTCTGGGTGGGTTGGTGTTTGGGAGCTTTCCACCTGACAGGCATTCAGGTTTTCTGGCAAGGATTTTCAAATGGCATTCAGCTGCACAGTGCCCCTCCTTCCCGCACTTGAAACAGGTGGACAATCTTGGCGCTAGGGGGGTTTGCGGCTTGTATACATCCCACTTCCCCTGGTTGGGGATCTCTAAATGAGGAACCTCCTGAGGAATGTTCTGAGGCTGTAGGCCATGTTCCTCTAGCTAAGGAACCTCTTCTAAGGCTGTAGGCCACTTTCATCTAGCTAAGGAACCCCTTGAGGAACGTTTTGAGGCTGTAGGCAATGTTCCTCCACCTAAAAGACCTCTTCTGAGGATTTAAGCCATGTTTCTCTAGCTAAGAATCCTCCTGAGGAACGTTTTGAGGCTGTAGGCCACTTTCCTCTAGCTAAGCAACCTCTTCTGAGGCTTTAGGCCACATTCCTCTCACTAAGGAACCACTTGACGAACGTTCTGAGGCTGTAGGCCACTTTCCTCTAGCTAAGGAACCTCTTTTTTTTTTATTAAAAGAGTTTTATACAAACAGATTTACCCCCTTTTCACCCCCCCCGCCATACAATGTAAATCTCATACAAATGCTATGCCCCCCCCCCCCCCCCGCAAAAATTCACATTCAAATATTATACCCAATACTTTGCCCCCTCCCCTCCCCCCCGTCTTCAAGTAAATTACTCATATTGTAGCCCCTCTCTCCTCCCAACAAACACACAATATAAATTTCTCTTAGATTAATAATAGCACATTGATCCCATCTTCTAAGCTAATTTAACATATATAACTCTTAATATAAATTTCTCCTAAAATAACAATGTTTCGTTAATCCCATCTTCTAATTTATTCATACATATATATCGCCCCGCCCTCCACCCTAACCCTCCCCCACCTCCCACACAAACCCACCCCCCTGACTTCAGCTGTATATCACTCTAACAATTCCAAACATCCCATATATTATTTACTCTGATCATCTATCAATCTAAACATTCTTACCTAAAGGCTACATAATAACTCCTAGTCTGGTATTTATTCTGTATATAATCAATCCATTTTACCCATTCCTGTGTATAATCCTCCTGTTTCTGAGCTTTTAAGAAAGCTGAAATTTTTGCCATTTCGGCGAACCCCGCCACCTTCTGAATCCATTGATCAATTGTCGGTAAAAAACCTTTTTCCAATGTTGCGCAATCAACAACCTAGCTGCTGTGACCATATGCAAGGCCAATTTTATTTCCCCTTTGGAGAAATCCTTAGCTATACCCAATAAAAACATTTGCGGAGTGAATTGTATTCTTTTCTTAAATACATTCTGCATAACCCACCATATTTTTATCCAAAAAGCTTTAACCTTGTTGCAAGTCCACCATACATGAAAAAAGGTAGCATCTAGACACCCGCATCTCCAACATTTTGGTTGAACATTTGGGTACATGCATGATAATTTTTTAGGATCTAAATACCATCTGTAAAACATTTTATAAAAGTTCTCCCTTAAATTCTGTGACTGTGTAAATTTAACATTCTGAACCCATATTTTTTCCCATGTTTCCAACATTACCACTTCACCAAAATTCTGAGCCCATTTAATCATACAATCCTTAACCAATTTTTTCTGAGTCTCTTTCTAACAGTACATTATATATTCTTTTAACTTGTTTTGGGCCAGTCTCTTTTATCTGCTTAATCAGTTCCACTTCTTTATCCATAAAACCGACCCTACGATCTTCTTCCCATCTCTTCTGTAGCTGTATGTAATGTAACCAATTTAAAGTAATTCCTTCTTCCAACAGCTGTTCCAAAGTTTTTAACTTCCATTCGTTCCCCATCAGCGATAAGCACATCTTTATATAAACAACCCCCGAGTGACTTAGTATTCATAATCCCCATGGTGTCTGCAAGATCCAACCAAAGCGGTTACGTATTTTATAATCCCAATTGGGCCGGTGCTTCTTCCATATTCTCATCAAGGCACTTCGGAGAACATGATTGTTAAACACTTTATCCACCCTATCTTCATAAAAAAGATATGCATGCCATCCCAGAACAAGATCATGGCCTTCTATATTCAGCAAATCCATTTTTGTTTTCCCAAACCAATCTGCTACATGCGTTAGTACCGCAGCTTCATAGTACAATCAAAGGTTTGGGAGTCTGAGGCCGCCTCTTTCACGAGTATCTTGCATAATCTTCATCTTTACTCTCGGTTTTTTCTCCTTCCAAACAAATTTATTTAATGTTGTTTGCCAATTTAACAAGTTTTTATCTGATTTAAGCACCGGAATCATCTGGAATAGAAAGATAAATCTAGGTAGAATGTTCATTTTAATTGCTGAGATCCTTCCAAGCAAGGACAATTGTAACTTTTTCCACACTTCAAGATCTTTCTGTATCTTTTGCCACAACACTTCATAGTTATTTAAGAAAAGTTTTGTATTTGATTCTGATATTTGTATTCCTAAATATTTGACTTTAGAAACTATTTCAAAACCTGCTAAACTTACAAGTCTCTTTCTTTGAGTCTCTGTCATATTTTTAACCATCATTTTCGTTTTGTTTTGATTTAGTCTAAACCCAGACACCATGCCAAATTCTACTATGATATTTTTCATCTGGATTATTGACTTCAAAGGATGTGAAAGGGTAACAACCAGATCGTCAGCAAATGCTCTAGTTCTGTATTCCTTTTGCCTGATAGCTATGCCATCTAAGGATTTTGAATCCCGAATTGCGTTCAACAAGACTTCCAAAGTTAAAATAAATAACAATGGGGATAATGGGCAACCTTGTCTTGTGCCTTTTTGTATCTCGAAAGTTGTTGACAAATTTCCATTAATAATAAGTTGCGCATTTTGTTGCTGATAAATTGCTCCAATCGCCTGCCGAAATCGTGGTCCCATATCCATCTTTTCCAAAGTCTTGGTTAGAAAATTCCAATTCACTCGATTGAAGGCCTTCTCTGCATCCAAGAAAACCAGCACTGCAGAGATCTGCTTATTCTTATCAAGATAGTCAATTAAATCTATGAGTTGCCTTACATTCTCCTTCATATGTCTGCCTTCAATAAATCCTGCTTGATCATGATAAATAATCTCTTGAATAACCGGCATCAATCTGTTGGCTAGTACCTTAGCAAATATTTTATAATCTGTGTTCAGAAGAGATATCAGCCTGTAATCCTCTGGTTTCTTAGGGCCCTCTTTGTCTTTAGGTATCAATGAGATAAAAGCCGCTTTCCATGAGGAGGGTATTTTACCTCCTTGTTGTATATTACAAAATAGTTGTGTAAGATATTCAATCATTTCCAGTTGTAAAGTTTTATAATACATTGCAGTCAAACCATCAGTCCCTGGAGCCTTAGCTAATTTAAGTTGATTTATAACTAAAGTGATCTCATCAGCAGTTATCAGACGTTCCAAATTTGCCTTTTGAAGCACAGAAATTTTAGCAACCCTTTTTCCTTCCAAAAAATCATCTATTGACTTGTTCTGTATATTATCCTGTATATATAGCTTAGTATAATAGTCCACAAATGATTTTTTTAATCAATTCTTGTTGATATACCGTCTTCCCTCCATACTCAATTTTATCAATAATTCTGTCATTCGTATTCCTTCTCAAAGTATAAGCCAACCACCTACCAGGTTTATTAGCATTAGCAAAGGTGTTGTGTTTAGCAAATTGTAAGTTAGTTGCTGTTTGTTCTGCTATAAGCATTTGAAATTGATCTTTCAACAACTTTATCGCCATCTGGAGCGCCTCGTTTTTCGGGGTTGCTATAAGTAACTGTTCCTTGCTTTTTATTTCATCTTCCAATTCCATTCTCCTTTTCTGTCTAATTTGTTTATGTTTAAAGTTCATATGTATCAGGACCCCACGCATATAAGCTTTACTTGCATCCCAAACTGTTTCAATGGGAGTACCCTTATTCATGTTAAAACTGAAAAATTCCTTCATGTGTTTTTTAAGTTCATCAACATTTTTTTCGTATCTAAATAAATTTTCATTTACTCTCCAAGACCTTCTTGGCCTCTTCCCTAATTCAATTTGTAACCACACCGGACTATGATCGGTAAGTGTCCTGGAGAAAATCTTGGATTTCTTAGCTTTAGGAAGTAGATCCGGTGTTAACAAAAAGAAATCAATCCTTGAAAAAGATTTATGTCTATCTGAGTAGAAAGAAAAATCCATCTCATTTGGATGTTGTGTCCTCCAAACATCTTTTAATTTCAAGTCGTCTTGTAAATCAAAAAAAGCCTTTGGTAATTTGGTAGTGAGATTAGTCTTTGTACTCTTATCTATCCTTGGAGAAATCACTCCATTCCAGTCTCCCATCATTAGAATACTCTTAAAGTTCCAGTCTAAGATTTTTAAATGGAGCATCTTATAAAAGCTTTCTTGGCGTTGATTTGGTGCATATATTCCTAGCACCAAAATGGGACCAAAGTCTGTATCAAGTTGAATTGCTATATATCTACCAGCGTCATCCGCCTCTATAACTTTAGTTGAAAATCTTTTATTTATATATATCACCACACCATTTTTCTTTACCAAATCAGAGGCAGCATAAGATGATCCCAATTTTGAGTTCACTAAATACTTCTGGTCTTGCAGCCTAATATGAGTCTCTTGAAGGCAAACAACATCATTATTAAATTGCTTCAAATAATAAAATATTTTTTTTTCCTTTTTTGTGGGGAGTTCATTCCATTCACATTCCAAGATAATAGCTTAAGCATCTTTAGATCTGGTCTGGAGCGTTGAAAGCATTTGCTGAAGGTCTCTCTCCACAAGACTAATCTTCGGCCCTGCTCCTCCCATGGCTCCAGTTTGCTTCTTAACTTCTTTCTTAGCACATTGTGTTTGGGGGTCGACGCGCTTGTGAGATTCTAGCATTTGTCTAGTCGTGGATCTAGTAATACGTTGTTCGACAGGTTTAAGTATCGGCATTTCAATGAGAGACTTAGACGGTCCTTCTTCCAAGAAGGAACTCAACAGAGATCCAGAGGGGTCCACTCCACCTACAGCACCCTGCACCTCCTTCTCTTTTTGTGTCTGCTTTCTTTGTTCTTCTGTCTCTTTCTCAAACATCCTCTGCTCTAAGACACCCAAATCTACTGGTGTTGGTGTAGATGTACGTGGGGGGGGTTGCATTTTTCTTGAGTATTCCATAATAAAAGTCTCTGGCTTTGTCTATTGTATTCAGACGGTACCTCACCCCTTCGTAACTGAATATAACACCAATTGGAGCATCCCATCTATACTGTATCTCTCTCTTCTTCAATTCCGTTACCAAAAATCCAAAATCCCTTCTGAGCTTTAACATCGCTGGTGGTAACTCTTTAAAAACTCCAATAATATTTCCATCTATTTGAAGAGATGAATAAAAGGACTTCTGCAAAATATCATTTCTAAAATTTCTCTCAGTAAAGTATATCACAACATCCCTTGGTAGTTGCCTTTGTGATGCTATACGTGAATTTACTCTGTAAATTTTATCAATCCTAGCAGAAATCTCAGAAGAATCCTCGATTTTTAATAACGTGGCCAAAGCATCAGCACAAACTTTTCTTAAATCCTCTCTAGGGTTTTCTCTGATACCCCTCAGTCTAACAGCGTACTCCATAGATCTGAATTGCATCATAATAATCTCCTTATCCATCCTTTGCATATTCCCCTCCATTTCAACAAATTTCAAATCCGTTTCCTTCATTTTAGTTTCCAAATCCAAAGCCAGATGTTCAACTTTACTGTCCACCTTAAGAACAACTTCTGACAGACCTGCGGCTATAGCGTGTAGGTTTTTATCAAGCTGATCATGTTTTTTAATGGTATCCTGAACCATTTCTTTAAACTCATTAATTTCTTTGCCTAAAAAAGCATTTTCTTCCCTTATAAAGTCCTTCAAATCCTGGAAGTTTATTGTAGCACCTAGGGAAGCCACCTTTTGTTCCGTTTCCATGTTTAACAAAAAACACCACTTTCTCACAAAATACTCCTCCAAATAGATCAAATTGTATAAACTAACTTTAAAGTTGTTAATAATTCTTTCAGCCGCCTCTAGCTGTCACCATTCAATTAACTTTCGTTTTTCTTAGGTATTCAGCTGTAAATTAATACTTGCAAATGTTTCCTTCTAAGTTGCTCAGAGTTAAAACGTTGTCATTTAAGTAGGTCAGGTTATGTAAACTGGCTTCGAAATTGTTAATAGTTGTTTCAGCCGTTCCGCCTTTACTGCCCCGGCTATCAGCAAGCAATTAGCTTTCGTTTTCTGTAGGTTTTCAGCTATAAATCAATGCCATTTTGAATCCTTTGTTCTAAGCCCACGCCTCTCAAACTCAGCAGTAGCGTTCTTTTTAAAAAGAATTTTTTCCCCCAGTTAAAACTTAAAATACTTGCAAAAGTCTTCCTTCCTTCTTGAGATGTTGTTAGAAGTAAAGGCTGCTCCCGGTGTCTGGTTCTGCTTGTAGCAGAGGTTATCAAAAAAACAGGAGAATACAACAACTGCAAGGGGGGGGGGCACACCTCGTTGCACTCCAGAGGCTATAAATCCTTCTGGAGGGCTACACGAGAGGCTCAACCCGACAGCTGAATCTCTCCCTCATAAATTCCAAGAATTTTAGAGTGTCCAAGGTGTTAAAGATCGTAAAAAAACACCTCTACTGTCTATTGATCTGACAAGCTCAGAAAAAGCCTGCTGACGGCGCCAAGGAACAACCCGGAAGTTGCTAAGTAACTTCTTGAGGAACGTTCTGAGGCTATAGGCCACTTTCCTCTTGCTAAGGAACCTCTTCTGAGGTTTTAGGCCACTTTCCTCCAGCTGAGAAACCTCTTGGGGAACATTCGGTGGCTGAAGGCCATGTTCCTCTAGCTAAGGAACCTCTTCTGAGGCTGTAGGCCACGTTCCTCTAACTAAAGAACCTCTCCTGAGGCTGTAGGCCACTTTTCTCTAGCTAAGGAACCTCTTGAGTAACGTTCTGAGGCTTTAGGCCACATTCCTCTCGCTAAGGAACCACTTGACGAACGTTCTGAAGCTGTAGGCCACTTTCCTCTTGCTAAGGAACCTCTTCTGAGGCTTTAGGCCACTTTCCTCCAGCTGAGGAACCTCTTGGGGAACATTCTGTGGCTGTAGGCAATGTTCCTCTAGCTAAAGAACCACTCGAGGAACGTTCTGAGTCTGTAGGCCACGTTCCTCTTTCTAAAATACATCTTCTGAGGCTTTAGGACACACTCCTCTTGGTAAGGAACCTCTTGAGGAACGTTCTGAGGCTGTAGGCCACGTTCCTCCAGCTAAAATACATCTTCTGAGGCTGTAGGCCACGTTCCTGTAGCTGAGGAACCTCTTGAGGAAAGTTCTGAGGCTGAAGGCCAATTTCCTCTAGCTAAAGAACCTCTTCTGAGGCTGTAGCCCACTTTCATCTAGCTAAGGAACCTCTTCTGAGGCTTTAAGCCATGTTTCTCTAGCTAAGGATCCTCTTGAGGAACGTTCTGAGGTTGTAGGCCATGTTCCTCTAGCTAGGGAACCTCTTCTGATGCTGTAGGTCACCTTCCTCTAACTAAATAACCTCTTGAGGAACGTTCTGAGGCTGTAGGCCACATTCCTCCAGCTAAAATACCTCTTCTGAGTCTTTAGGACACACTCCTCTTGCTAAGGAACCTCTTGAGAAACGTTCTGAGGCTGTAGGCCACTTTCCTCTAGCTAAGGAACCTCTTCTGAGGCTTTAGGCCATGTTTCTCTAGCTAAGGAACCTCTTGAGGAACATTCTGAGGCTGTAGGCAAATGTCCTCTAGATAAGGATCCTCTTGAGGAACGTTCTGAGGCTGTAGGCCACTTTCCTCTAGCTAAGGAACCTCTTCTGAGGGTTTAAGCCATGTTTCTCTAGCTAAGGATCCTCTTGAGGAACGTTCTGAGGCTGTAGGCCATGTTCCTCCAGCTAAAATACCTCTTCTGAGGCTGTAGGCCACCTTCCTCTAACTAAAGAACCTCTTGAGGAACGTTCTGAGGCTGTAGGCCACGTTCCTCCAGCTAAAATACCTCTTCTGAGGCTGTAGGCCACGTTCCTGTAGCTGAGGAACCTCTTGAGGAAAGTTCTGAGGCTTTAGGCCAATTTCCTCTAGCTAGAGAACCTCTTCTGAGGCTTTAAGCCATGTTTCTCTAGCTAAGGATCCTCTTGAGGAACGTTCTGAGGTTGTAGGCCATGTTCCTCTAGCTAGGGAACCTCTTCTGATGCTGTAGGTCACCTTCCTCTAACTAAAGAACCTCTTGAGGAACGTTCTGAGGCTGTAGGCCACGTTCCTCCAGCTAAAATACCTCTTCTGAGTCTTTAGGACACACTCCTCTTGCTAAGGAACCTCTTGAGAAACATTCTGAGGCTGTAGGCCACTTTCCTCTAGCTAAGGAACCTCTTCTGAGGCTTTAGGCCATGTTTCTCTAGCTAAGGATCCTCTTGAGGAACGTTCTGAGGCTGTAGGCCACTTTCCTCTAGCTAAGGAACCTCTTCTGAGGGTTTAGGCCATGTTTCTCTAGCTAAGGATCCTCTTGAGGAACGTTCTGAGGCTGTAGGCCATGTTCCTCCAGCTAAAATACCTCTTCTGAGGCTGTAGGCCACCTTCCTCTAACTAAAGAACCTCTTGAGGAACGTTCTGAGGCTGTAGGGCACTGTCCTCTAGCTAAGGATCCTCTTCTGAGGCTTTAGGCCATGTTTCTCTAGCTAAGGATCCATTTGAGGAACGTTCTGAGGCTGTAGGTCACATTCCTCTAGCTAAAGAACCTCTTGAGGAACGTTCTGAGGCTGTAGGCCATGTTCCTCCTTCTAAGATACCTCTTCTGAGGCTGTAGGCAACTTTCCTCTAGCTAAGGAACTTCTTGAGGAATGCTGAGGCTGTAGGCCACTTTCCTCAAGCAAAGGAACCTCTTCTGAGTCTTTAAGCCATGTTTCTCCACCTAAGGATCCTCTTGAGGAATGTTCTGAGGCTGTAGGCCATGTTCCTCTAGCTAAGGAACTTCTTCTAATGCTGTAGGCCACCTTCCTCTAACTAAAGAAAATCTTGAGGAACGTTCTGAGGCTGTAGGCCAATGTCCTCTAGCTAAGAAACCTCTTCTGATGCTGTAGGCCAACTTCCTCTAACTAAAGAACCTCTTGAGGAACGTTCTGAGGCTGTAGGCCATGTTCCTCCAGCTAAAATACCTCTTCTGAGGCTGTAGGCCACCTTCCTCTAACTAAAGAACCTCTTGAGGAACGTTCTGAGGCTGTAGGCCACGTTCCTCCAGCTAAAATACCTCTTCTGAGGCTGTAGGCCACGTTCCTGTAGCTGAGGAACCTCTTGAGGAAAGTTCTGAGGCTTTAGGCCAATTTCCTCTAGCTAGAGAACCTCTTCTGAGGCTTTAAGCCATGTTTCTCTAGCTAAGGATCCTCTTGAGGAACGTTCTGAGGTTGTAGGCCATGTTCCTCTAGCTAGGGAACCTCTTCTGATGCTGTAGCTCACCTTCCTCTAACTAAAGAACCTCTTGAGGAACGTTCTGAGGCTGTAGGCCACGTTCCTCCAGCTAAAATACCTCTTCTGAGTCTTTAGGACACACTCCTCTTGCTAAGGAACCTCTTGAGAAACATTCTGAGGCTGTAGGCCACTTTCCTCTAGCTAAGGAACCTCTCTTCTGAGGCTTTAGGCCATGTTTCTCTAGCTAAGGAACCTCTTGAGGAACATTCTGAGGCTGTAGGCAAATGTCCTCTAGATAAGGATCCTCTTGAGGAACGTTCTGAGGCTGTAGGCCACTTTCCTCTAGCTAAGGAACCTCTTCTGAGGGTTTAGGCCATGTTTCTCTAGCTAAGGATCCTCTTGAGGAACGTTCTGAGGCTGTAGGCCATGTTCTCCAGCTAAAATACCTCTTCTGAGGCTGTAGGCCACCTTCCTCTAACTAAAGAACCTCTTGAGGAACGTTCTGAGGCTGTAGGGCACTGTCCTCTAGCTAAGGATCCTCTTCTGAGGCTTTAGGCCATGTTTCTCTAGCTAAGGATCCATTTGAGGAACGTTCTGAGGCTGTAGGTCACATTCCTCTAGCTAAAGAACCTCTTGAGGAACGTTCTGAGGCTGTAGGCCATGTTCCTCCTTCTAAGATACCTCTTCTGAGGCTGTAGGCAACTTTCCTCTAGCTAAGGAACTTCTTGAGGAATGTTCTGAGGCTGTAGGCCACTTTCCTCAAGCAAAGGAACCTCTTCTGAGTCTTTAAGCCATGTTTCTCCACCTAAGGATCCTCTTGAGGAATGTTCTGAGGCTGTAGGCCATGTTCCTCTAGCTAAGGAACTTCTTCTAATGCTGTAGGCCACCTTCCTCTAACTAAAGAAAATCTTGAGGAACGTTCTGAGGCTGTAGGCCAATGTCCTCTAGCTAAGAAACCTCTTCTGATGCTGTAGGCCAACTTCCTCTAACTAAAGAACCTCTTGAGGAACGTTCTGAGGCTGTAGGCCATGTTCCTCCAGCTAAAATACCTCTTCTGAGGCTGTAGGCCACCTTCCTCTAACTAAAGAACCTCTTGAGGAACGTTCTGAGGCTGTAGGCCACGTTCCTCCAGCTAAAATACCTCTTCTGAGGCTGTAGGCCACGTTCCTGTAGCTGAGGAACCTCTTGAGGAAAGTTCTGAGGCTTTAGGCCAATTTCCTCTAGCTAGAGAACCTCTTCTGAGGCTTTAAGCCATGTTTCTCTAGCTAAGGATCCTCTTGAGGAACGTTCTGAGGTTGTAGGCCATGTTCCTCTAGCTAGGGAACCTCTTCTGATGCTGTAGGTCACCTTCCTCTAACTAAAGAACCTCTTGAGGAACGTTCTGAGGCTGTAGGCCACGTTCCTCCAGCTAAAATACCTCTTCTGAGTCTTTAGGACACACTCCTCTTGCTAAGGAACCTCTTGAGAAACATTCTGAGGCTGTAGGCCACTTTCCTCTAGCTAAGGAACCTCTTCTGAGGCTTTAGGCCATGTTTCTCTAGCTAAGGATCCTCTTGAGGAACGTTCTGAGGCTGTAGGCCACTTTCCTCTAGCTAAGGAACCTCTTCTGAGGGTTTAGGCCATGTTTCTCTAGCTAAGGATCCTCTTGAGGAACGTTCTGAGGCTGTAGGCCATGTTCCTCCAGCTAAAATACCTCTTCTGAGGCTGTAGGCCACCTTCCTCTAACTAAAGAACCTCTTGAGGAACGTTCTGAGGCTGTAGGGCACTGTCCTCTAGCTAAGGATCCTCTTCTGAGGCTTTAGGCCATGTTTCTCTAGCTAAGGATCCATTTGAGGAACGTTCTGAGGCTGTAGGTCACATTCCTCTAGCTAAAGAACCTCTTGAGGAACGTTCTGAGGCTGTAGGCCATGTTCCTCCTTCTAAGATACCTCTTCTGAGGCTGTAGGCAACTTTCCTCTAGCTAAGGAACTTCTTGAGGAATGTTCTGAGGCTGTAGGCCACTTTCCTCAAGCAAAGGAACCTCTTCTGAGTCTTTAAGCCATGTTTCTCCACCTAAGGATCCTCTTGAGGAATGTTCTGAGGCTGTAGGCCATGTTCCTCTAGCTAAGGAACTTCTTCTAATGCTGTAGGCCACCTTCCTCTAACTAAAGAAAATCTTGAGGAACGTTCTGAGGCTGTAGGCCAATGTCCTCTAGCTAAGAAACCTCTTCTGATGCTGTAGGCCAACTTCCTCTAACTAAAGAACCTCTTGAGGAACGTTCTGAGGCTGTAGGCCATGTTCCTCCAGCTAAAATACCTCTTCTGAGGCTGTAGGCCACCTTCCTCTAACTAAAGAACCTCTTGAGGAACGTTCTGAGGCTGTAGGCCACGTTCCTCCAGCTAAAATACCTCTTCTGAGGCTGTAGGCCACGTTCCTGTAGCTGAGGAACCTCTTGAGGAAAGTTCTGAGGCTTTAGGCCAATTTCCTCTAGCTAGAGAACCTCTTCTGAGGCTTTAAGCCATGTTTCTCTAGCTAAGGATCCTCTTGAGGAACGTTCTGAGGTTGTAGGCCATGTTCCTCTAGCTAGGGAACCTCTTCTGATGCTGTAGGTCACCTTCCTCTAACCAAAGAACCTCTTGAGGAACGTTCTGAGGCTGTAGGCCACGTTCCTCCAGCTAAAATACCTCTTCTGAGTCTTTAGGACACACTCCTCTTGCTAAGGAACCTCTTGAGAAACATTCTGAGGCTGTAGGCCACTTTCCTCTAGCTAAGGAACCTCTTCTGAGGCTTTAGGCCATGTTTCTCTAGCTAAGGAACCTCTTGAGGAACATTCTGAGGCTGTAGGCAAATGTCCTCTAGATAAGGATCCTCTTGAGGAACGTTCTGAGGCTGTAGGCCACTTTCCTCTAGCTAAGGAACCTCTTCTGAGGGTTTAGGCCATGTTTTCTAGCTAAGGATCCTCTTGAGGAACGTTCTGAGGCTGTAGGCCATGTTCCTCCAGCTAAAATACCTCTTCTGAGGCTGTAGGCCACCTTCCTCTAACTAAAGAACCTCTTGAGGAACGTTCTGAGGCTGTAGGGCACTGTCCTCTAGCTAAGGATCCTCTTCTGAGGCTTTAGGCCATGTTTCTCTAGCTAAGGATCCATTTGAGGAACGTTCTGAGGCTGTAGGTCACATTCCTCTAGCTAAAGAACCTCTTGAGGAACGTTCTGAGGCTGTAGGCCCATGTTCCTCCTTCTAAGATACCTCTTCTGAGGCTGTAGGCAACTTTCCTCTAGCTAAGGAACTTCTTGAGGAATGTTCTGAGGCTGTAGGCCACTTTCCTCAAGCAAAGGAACCTCTTCTGAGTCTTTAAGCCATGTTTCTCCACCTAAGGATCCTCTTGAGGAATGTTCTGAGGCTGTAGGCCATGTTCCTCTAGCTAAGGAACTTCTTCTAATGCTGTAGGCCACCTTCCTCTAACTAAAGAAAATCTTGAGGAACGTTCTGAGGCTGTAGGCCAATGTCCTCTAGCTAAGAAACCTCTTCTGATGCTGTAGGCCAACTTCCTCTAACTAAAGAACCTCTTGAGGAAAGTTCTGAGGCTGTAGGCCATGTTCCTGTAGCTGAGGAACCTCTTCTGAGGCTTTAGGCCATGTTTCTCTAGCTAAGGATCCTCTTCAGGAACGTTCTGAGGCTATAGGCCACGTTCCTCCTTCTAAAATACCTCTTCGGAGGCTTTAGGACACACTCCTCTTGGTAAGGAAACTCTTGAGGAAAGTTCTGAGGTTTTGGCAATCTTCTTCTAGCTAAGGAACCTCTTGAGATACGTTCTGAGGCTGTAGGCCACGTTCCTCCAGCTAAAATACCTATTCTGAGGCTTTAGGACACACTCCTGTTGCTAAGGAACCTCTTGAGGAACGGTCTTAGGTGGTAGGCCATGTTCCTCTAGCTAAGGAACCTCTTGAGGAACGTTCTGAGGCTCTAGGCCACTTTCCTCCAGCAGGGGAACCGCTTGGGGAACATTCTGAGGCTGTAAGCCATGTTCCTTTAGTTAAGGAACCCATTGAGGAACGTTCTGAGGCTGTAGGCCACTTTCCTCCAGCTGCGGAACCTCTTGGGGAACATTCTGTGGCTGAAGGCCATGTTCCTCTAGCTAAGGAACCTCTTCTGAGGCTGTAGGCCATGTTCCTGTAGCTGAGGAACCTCTTGAGGAACGTTCTGAAGCTGTAGGCCATATTCCTCTACCTAGGGAACCTCTTCTGAGGCTGTAGGCCACTTTCCTCTAGATGAGGAACCTCTTGAGGAACGTTCTGAGGCTGTAGGCCACGTTCCTCTAGCCAAGGAACCTCTTCTGAGGCTGTAGGCCACGTTTCTATAATTAAAGAACTTCTTGAGGGGACTTCCGGTGCTGACGTCGAGGTAAGTCCTTAAAGTGGCCTTTAAGCCATGTTTCTCTAGCTAAGGAACTTCTTGAGGAACGTTCTGAGGCTGTAGATCACATTCCTATAGCTAAAGAACCTCTCCTGAGGCTGTAGGCGACTTTCCTCTAGCTAAGGATCCTCTTGAGGAACGTTCTCAGGCTGTAGGCCCCGTTCCTCTAACTAAAGAACCTCTCCTGAGGCTGTAGGCCACTTTCCTCTAGCTAAGGAACCTCTTGAGGAACGTTCTGAGGCTGTAGGCCACTTTCCTCTTGCTAAGGAACCTCTTCTGAGGTTTTAGGCCACTTTCCTCCAGCTGAGGAACCTCTTCTGAGGCTGTAGGCCACTTTCCTCAAGCTGAGGAAACTCTTCTGAGGCTGTAGGCCACTTTCCTCAAGCTGAGGAAACTCTTGAGGAACGTTCTGAAGCTGTAGGCCATATTCCTCTATCTAGGGAACCTCTTCTAAGACTGTAGGCCACTTTCCTCTAGCTAAGGAACCTCTTTTTTTTTTTTTAGACAAAGTTTTATTGGTTTTTTAAATATTTTACAAAGGGAAAAGGTAGGGGATAGGTTACAAATTTTGGCAACTGCAGTGTGCGGTAGGTGCGCCCCCCCTCCATACTCATAGTATACATTTGCACATAATTCATTATTAGATAGTAACATAGTAACATATAGTCAGCATGTAAGTTCAGTTAATAATTTCGAACAGTTTATGTCAGGTGGATTTTCTTACTCATTTTTGTGATCTGAGCTTTCTCAATGTTGCCCCATCTCCCCCTGACGACAGAGCTCCGGACCCTCCCATGTCCTGTGTATCTGGTGGAGGATCCTCAGGTTTTTCTAGGAGTAGTTTGTTTTTTTCCATAAAAGCCTTTGCCTCTATGGGTGTATTAATTCTAACTCTTGTCTCCTCCCAGAATATTAGCATACCTTCAGGCATCAACCATCTAAACCACACCCCCTTCTGGTATAGTTTATTCGCTAATTGCGAATAGTTTTTTCTTTTTTTCTTACTTTCTTGGGGATCTGTTTCAGAATGTATCTCCTTATCTTTGTATGTCAGGGCTTGCCCCCGTTGTGTGCTCAGAATTTCATCTCTTGTGCTTTTTCTAAGGAATTTAATGTGTACCTCCCTGGGAACATTGTGTGTCCTAGCATAAGCTGAATTCACTCTATATACCAGGTCTATTTCCCACCCCATCTGTTGCTTCTCTTTCTGGATGTAGTCAGCCAAAATGTTTGTCATGATGTCCCTTATATTTTCATCATCTGTCTCTATCACATTTTGAAATCTAAGATAAAAGGACATTCTCTCAAACTCTATTTTCATCTGCTGGGAGTCAAGTTCTTTGTTTCCCTTCTGCATCCCTTCCATCCCTCCCCTCATCTCAGCCGCCCCACCCTCCAAGAGGTCCAATCTCTGTGAGTTCTTATTAATTTTGGCCTGGTTCTCTTTAATTTCTTCTTTCATCTCCTGCAGTTGTTTCTTTATTTCCTCTTGTCCCTGTATAATTTGCTGAAACATTTGTTGAAAGTCCATCTCCAGAGATTTGGGTTGCATCAAAGCTGTTATTTTTGATTGTGTACTAGGACTGGAGGTTGCAGATGTCGGGGCAGAGGCAGCAAAGCCAGGCTTTCCAGGAGGTGATTTTTTAGGTGGCATTCTTTATACCATAAAGAGTTCAGTCAGCATAGAGAATGGTCAATCAGAAAGGCAAGGCAGCTAAGAGAGTCCAAGAGACAGAAGGTCCAGGCAGAAGAGAGTTTTTGTTTCCACTGGCCCTGGCAATAGAGCAAAATTTCCACTCCAGGGAGTTCAAAGAACAGCAATCCACAAGAGACTTATCTGAGTAACACGGAGACAAAGACCGGAAGCCTGAAGTTTCAAAGGTGGAGTCAGATTTCACATTTCATAAAGACAACGGAAGTGTGCCATCTTGCCCTGCCAGCTTCGGGTTTGGAGGCAACAAATAAAGTTTTCAAAGTTCAATGTTCAAAGTTTCCAGATCATCATTGTTTTAGGGCTTAAGTCCGAAAGTTCACTTAATTCACTTAATAAGAGCGTGACATCATTGGTTGGCTCTCCCCCTCCTCCTCCTTTCCCTGGGGCAAAGAGCTAAATCATTTCCAGCCGCCTGTCCGAGGGAGGGGGGGAATTCCCCCTCCCTCCAGCCGCGCCTCTCCGATTCACGCCGAAAATAGGATTTAAACAGCTTACTTTTTTTTCGTTAGAATTGTTAGGGTTGTTAAAGGGAATGGAGAAAGTTCACGCCTCACTGCACAGCAGCCGCATCCTTCTAGTTTCTTTTTTCTCCGATCGGCATCGTAGCGAAGACGCCGGAGCGTCTCCCCATCGTGCTCCCCGGTGCCTGGAGCAAGGCGGGGGACATCCCGCCGGCCGCCGCTGATCCAGGGATCCCCCGCGGTGCCTCCCCTTTGGCAGGATGCCTCTATGGGGCATCCTGTGCCCCCCAAGGAGTGGGAAGCCCACCAGGGAAGCGTCGCCGTTGGCTGCCGGAACTGGAACGTTCTGAGGCTGTAGGCCACGTTCCTCTAGCTAAGGAACCTCTTGAGGAATGTTCTGAGGCTGTAGGCCACGTTCCTCCAGCTAAGGAACCTCTTCTGAGGCTGTAGGCCAGTTTAATCTAGCTGAGGAACATCTTCAGTAACATTCTTAGGCTGTAGGCCACTTTTTTCTAGCTAAGGAACCTCTTGAGGAATGTTCTGAGGCTGTAGGCCACTTTCCTCTTGCTAAGGAACCTCTTCTGAGGCTTTAGGCCACTTTCCTCCAGCTGAGGAACCTCTTGGGGAACATTCTGTGGCTGAAGGCCATGTTCCTCTAGCTAAGGAACCTCTTCTGAGGCTGTAGGCCACGTTCCTGTAGCTGAGGAACCTCTTCTGAGGCTGTAGGCCACTTTCCTCTAGATGAGGAACCTCTTGAGGAACGTTCTGAGGCTGTAGGCCACGTTCCTCTAGCCAAGGAACCTCTTCTAAGGCTGTAGGCCACGTTTCTCTAATTAAAGAACTTCTTGAGGGGACTTCCTGTGGTGACGTCGAAGTAAGTGCGGGGAAGAAAACAGGGCTCTGTCTTCGAACCCCGATTTGCGTGTCTTGGAGGATCCCCCCGGGGATCCACTGATCCTGAAGGGAGACGTGGAGAAGTAGGGAAACCCCAGAACTAACGAGGCGGAAGGCAATTGCCCGTTATGACTTGGGATACCCTTTTCAACCCAGCGTGTAAGCGTCTGCCGCTCTTCTTTTATGGCGGACCTGAAGCCTCAGGAAACTGTTCTGACCCCCTCCTCTTGTATACCAAGACACTCCGACACAAAGTCTCTTCAAAGATGTTTATTGACATACAGGTTCCACCTTGGCAGCAATCCAGCCTGCCAAGGTCAAGATAGCACTCTGGGCAGCAATCCAGCTACAGCGACACCCCTTGGCAGCAATCCAGCTACCAAGCTCCAGATAATCACCTTAGCAGCCAAGGTCCAGGGAACAGATTGACAGTAATCCAGGTAAAACCTTTAGCAGCAATCCAGCCTGCCAAAGTACGACACAGATCTGAGCTTCTCCAACTCCAATGATCAGTTGATTCCTGCAAAGGGTGTGTCCACAAGCAGTCCCTTTATAGTCTGGAGAGGAGTCTAATGATCAGCAGCTGAGAGCCATTACCTCCGGTAATTGCTCAATTGCTCCTTACGCCGGGTAGCACGTCGGTAACGAGCATCTAATAGCTCACTGCTGTCTGACTCACTGTCCTGTGACTCCTCCCCACTGCTCCAAGGCATGACATCAGGAGCCCCCTTCCTTTGGCTTTCACCACTGCTCCATGCCTCAGGCGCCCCCTGGTGGCCAACCAGCCTCTCTGCGCCCTGCTCAGCGTCGGAACCCTGTCCAGGGTCCCCCACCTCCTCTTGAGCCGACTCAGAGGACACCTCGCTGTCGGAGTCTGGTGGCAGCGGCACCGGAACCGGCTGGGCCACAACACTATCCCTCACCGCAGGGCCCTTCCCCCGGGCCTGATGCTTGGGATGCGGTCGGGAGGGAAAACGTCCATGATAGGCCCGCACCAAAGCTGGAGCATGCACAGCTGTCGCATCGGTCCAGGTCCCCCCGTCCGAGTCCTCGTCCGCCCAGTCGACCAAATACTGGAACCGACCCTTGAGCCATCTCGAGTCACGGATCCGGGTCACTCTGTGCGATGGCCGTCCGTGCACCTCAGGCGACGACGGCACGGGCGAAGAGGGACGTCGGAGAGGACAATCCGACCGCTCAGGGATCAGGAGCGAGCAATGGAACACCGGGTGTACTCGCATCGAGCGCGGGAGGGTCAGGCGATAGGCCACCGGATTGATAACGGCCTCCACAGGGAACGGCCCCAGATACCGGTGGTCCAACTTCCTCGTAGGCCGGTGGGACGGAAGATGCCGCGTGGACAACCACACGCGATCACCCATGGCCAATTCCGGCACCGCACGGCGAGACCTGTCCGCCACCCGCTTCTAATCCTCCTTCGCCTGATTCAAGTAGAGGCGCACCATCTGGTGAACCGCCTGAAGCTCAGAGAGGAAATCCTGCGCTGCGGGGACCGGAGAGTCCACGGGGGTGAGAGGGAAAAAACGAGGGTGGTACCCGACGTTCGCCATGAAAGGCGTCATCCGTGTGGAGGAGTGCTGCGAGTTGTTGAACGCAAACTCCGCCACGGCGAGGTACTCCGCCCAATTGTTCTGCTGCTGGTTCACGAAGCAGCGCAGATATTGTTCCAGAATCCCAATCACCTTCTCCGTCCCTCCATCGGTTTCGGGATGGTGCGCCGAGGACAGACAAACTTGAACGTCAAGAGCGGCCATCAGCCCTTTCCAGAACTGGGCCGTGAATTGTGTACCACGATCGGAGACGACCCGGTCAGGTAGGCCGTGCAGCCGGAACACGTGCTGGATGAACATGCGGGCGGTGGCGCGGGCTGTCGGCAATCTCCGGCAGGGGATGAAATGCGCCATCTTGGTGAGCATGTCCCACCACCACTAGGACCGTAGTGAAACCGGACGACGGAGGCAGTTCCGTCAAGAAGTCCATGGACACGGCTCCCCAGGGTCTGTCCGGGGTCGGCAATGGCTGTAGCAAGCCTGGAGGAGCTCCCGTCGCTGATTTGGCCTGTCGACACTGCACACATGACGTGACGTACGTCTGCACGTCGTGTCGCAGGCGAGGCCACCAAAACGTACGGGAAACCAGGTGCAAAGTTTTGAACAGGCCAAAGTGTCCCCGCTGCCGGAGTGTCATGACATTGGGAGAGAACCAATCCACGGAGCGGTCCTGCAGGCACGTAGAGCCGATCCCGATACCTCAAAAGGTCCTCGTCAAAGGTCCACGGGGATGTCGGCCCTACCTCTGCCCGCCGTTGTTCCACCCACTCGTCGTTTCGCTGCGCATTCCGTATCAACGACCGTAAATCCACGGGTTCCTGGATTGCAGCGAAGGACTCGACGGGTAGGACCGTCCGGGGGGGCAGGGAGTCAGCAGGGTCTGAGTACTCCGGCTTTCTGGATAGGGCATCCGCCCTCTGGTTCAAGGCACTGGGGATATACGTGACCTTGAAGTGGAACCGGGCAAAAAACAGAGACCACCGGATCTGGCGTTGATTGAGCTTCCGCGCTGTTGTCAAAAACTCCAGATTCCGATGGTCTGTCCGGACTTCGACCTGATGCCTGGCCCCCTCCAGGTGATGTCGCCAGGCTTCGAACGCCGCCTTGATAGCCAGCAACTCCTTCTCCCAGATGGTATAATTGCGCTCGGAAGGATTGAGTTTCCGAGAGTAATAGGCGCAAGGGAAAAGGGTGCCATCAGGGGCGTGAGCCTGCAATAACACCTCCCCCACCGCGATGTCGGACGCATCCGCCTCGACTACAAAGGGGCGATGGGGATCAGGGTGTTTCAAGATCGGCTCCTTTGTAAAAGCGCGCTTCAAGGCCACGAACGCTTGTTGTTCCGTGGACCCCCAGTGAAACGGCACTTTCTTTTGCAGGAGCCGAGTGAGGGGCGCGGTCAAGAAAGCAAAGCCGGGGATGAAGGACCGGTAGTAGTTGGCAAACCCGAGGAGTCTCTGAACGTCTTTCATCCGTCGAGGAGATTGCCAACTTCGTAACGCCTCCACCTTGCCTGGCTCCATCGCAATTCCTTCAGGGGATATACGGTGCCCCAGGAACTCGATGGTGGTCTGCCAGAACTGACACTTCTCCAGCTTGGCAAATAAGCGATGCTTTCGAAGGCGCTGCAAGACCTGACGCAAGTGCTGTTGATGATCCTTCCGAGACGTAGAGTAGATCAAGATGTCGTCCAGGTAGATGACGACAAACTGATCCAAAAGGTCCCGAAAGATATCGTTCATAAAATGTTGGAAGACAGCTGGGGCATTGGTCAACCCGAACGGCATGACCGTATACTCAAAATGTCCGTATCGGGTGCCAAAGGCTGTCTTCCATTCGTCCCCCGCCCTGACTCGAACCAGATTGTAAGCTCCACGTAAGTCCAGTTTTGTAAACACCACGGCCTCCCGGAGCTGCTCCAACAACTCGGGAATCAGAGGCAACGGGTAGCGATTACAGATCGTGATGGCGTTCAAGCGCCGGTAATCGCAACAAAGTCTTAGATCCCCGGTCTTCTTTTTGACGAACAAAACCGGGGCAGACAAGGGCGAAGACGAAGGCCGGATAAAACCCCGGGCAAGGTTCTTGTCAAGGAAGTCCCGCAATGCGGCCAACTCCGGTTCAGACATGGAGTATAGGCGGCCCGTCGGGAGTTTCGCATCAGGTACCAGGTCAATGGGACAGTCGTAAGGCCGGTGCGGTGGCAGTTGGTCCGCCTCCTGCTCGCTAAACACGTCCGCGAACTCCGCTAAATCCGGCGGCACTGTCACCTCGGCCGAACTGGGCACCTGAGCTGCGCAAACATGACGGGTATGGTCCACGCATTGCAAGGACGGGAACGAGATGCGGTTCTGCGACCAGTGGATGGATCTGGGGATCGTGCGCCCGCAGCCAAGCCAAGCCCAACACCACGGGGAAATGCAGACCCGAAGCCATGTAAAATTGAATGGCCTCCTCATGCTCCCCGAGGATCAGGCACAAAGGTTGCGTGGCGTTCTTGATGGGCCCAGACAGAAGCACCCGACCGTCAATGGTCTCCACTCGCATCGGAGGGTCTACCGGGCACAGAGGGACGTGATATTTCGTGACAAACGCTGCATCCATAAAATTCGTGGTAGCCCCGGAATCGACCAAGGCATGGGCTGGAATTCCCTGCGGACTACCCGACAAGAGAATGTGCGCTGCAAGAATCAGATGTCGTGGAGGCCCCTCCGCCTGTGTTCCGGCCTGTGCCCGACCTGAAGTCTCCCTCAGATTGGGCCCCGCCCGTTTCCCGACACGTTGCTGAGGGGAGGCCGCAGTCCGCACAGCCCCCCTACCCTTTTTGGGGCAAACCAAAGCCAAGTGTCCAAAATCCCCACAGTAGAAACAGAACCCCCCTGCACGCCGTCTGTCCATCTCCGTGCGCAACAAGCGGGGTTTGGCGGCACCCAACTCCATGGGCTCCTCCCGTGCAACTGCAGTCTCGTGAGGGACCGGCACCCTACTGGTCTCCTGGGACACGCAGCGAGGCCTCCGCCTCTGCAGCCTGGCGTCTATCCGGAGGCACAAATGAACCAACACGTCGAACGTTGGAGGCCTGTCCACCCTCACAAGCTCGTCCTGCAGGCCATCTGATAGGCCGTCCTGGAAAGTGTCCATAAGAGCTGGCTCATTCCAAGCAGAGTACTGACTAAGCAGCCGGAATTCGCTGACATAATCCTGCAAAGAACCACACCCTTGGTGCAACTCTTTCAGGAGTCTGGTGGCTGTTTCCCCCTTAATGGGATCTTCAAACATCAGCCGGAGATGGTTACAAAAACCCTGAAAATCGTCCAGCAGGGGGCTCGGTTGAGAGAGCAATAGAGTGGCCCACCTCGCTGCTGTGCCTGAGAGCAAGCTGATGATAAATCCCACCTTCGTCCGGTCGGTGGGAAAGTCCTCCGCTCTCAAGCTGATAAACAGCTGGCATTGGCCCAAAAACGCTGCAAACATTGCTTGTTTGCCATCAAACTTGTCTGGTGTAGCCACTGGACATTTCCTCCTTGGCTGGGGGGGGGGGGGTTTGCAAGCCCCTGGAGCTGAGAGACCTGACCAGCCAGCAAAGCAATCAGTTGAGCCAACTGGGCCGTCTCAGCCTGTAGGTGCTCCATTGCAACTTAATGGAGTTTTGTTTGGGGCAGGAATCAATCTGTTCTGACCCACTCCTCTTGTATACCAAGACACTCCGACACAAAGTCTCTTCAAAGATGTTTATTGACATACAGGTTCCACCTTGGCAGCAATCCAGCCTGCCAAGGTCAAGATAGCACTCTGGGCAGCAATCCAGCTACAGCGACACCCCTTGGCAGCAATCCAGCTACCAAGCTCCAGATAATCACCTTAGCAGCCAAGGTCCAGGGAACAGATTGACAGTAATCCAGGTAAAACCTTTAGCAGCAATCCAGCCTGCCAAAGTACGACACAGATCTGAGCTTCTCCAACTCCAATGATCAGTTGATTCCTGCAAAGGGTGTGTCCACAAGCAGTCCCTTTATAGTCTGGAGAGGAGTCTAATGATCAGCAGCTGAGAGCCATTACCTCCGGTAATTGCTCAATTGCTCCTTACGCCGGGTAGCACGTCGGTAACGAGCATCTAATAGCTCACTGCTGTCTGACTCACTGTCCTGTGACTCCTCCCCACTGCTCCAAGGCATGACATCAGGAGCCCCCTTCCTTTGGCTTTCACCACTGCTCCATGCCTCAGGCGCCCCCTGGTGGCCAACCAGCCTCTCTGCGCCCTGCTCAGCGTCGGAACCCTGTCCAGGGTCCCCCACCTCCTCTTGAGCCGACTCAGAGGACACCTCGCTGTCGGAGTCTGGTGGCAGCGGCACCGGAACCGGCTGGGCCACAACAGGAAACCACCTAATAGGAGAAGGAAGGAAGATTTAACTTGTTTCAACTTGTTGCTACATTGTTATAACACCGTGAGAATCAACAGACTGGCTTACAAGCAAAAACAGCGGAGAGTATAGGCTGGAAAAAGACGGATTGCAGACCGCAGAGGAAAACTGGCAAACAGGGAGTCTCCAGAGACCTGGTGAGAGAGCCCTACAACTGAAGGGCCACTGGAAGAGGCGAGAGCGACAACTTCAAAGGTAAAAACAAACCTGAAGAAACAAGGAGAAAAAAATACAAATGGACCGGGGTCCTGTAGACTCGGGTAGAGAAGAAAGAGAGCCAGAGGGAGATCTTGGTGGACTGTGTTATACGGGAAAGCAGCGGCCATTAATTAGGAAGAAGAAGAGAGTAACAAAGTAACAAAACGGAAGAGAAAGCTGACGAAACAGCGATACAGAAATAACTTAGAAGATCCTGGACAATTTTATAAAAACTGAAAGAAAGGAGCTTAAAAGAACTTAAAGAAACTCTGAGGAAAGTGGTGAATGAACTAACTATATTAATAATACATATCTATATATAATTGTTTTAATATTTATAAATAAATATTTAAATTAATATTTAACATAAATATTTCTATTTATATTTACTGTTATACTCACAAATAAGTAAGTTTGAAAATCTGTGGCAATCACTGTTTATATATACCTATGTTACAAATGTTTAATCAACTTAAATCTTAGTAATTTCAGTAACACTAAGGACACAGCGAACAATTTAAATATTTAAGATATAGTACTGTGGATATTGATATGAATAAGTATTGAGTTCATTCCCCCCTGTCCTCCCTTTCTACCTATATAACCCCTCTTGCTACCATTTCTAGGTACCATTGAATAACCTATACATATTATTTAAGACTCTTATATTGTACTAAGTCTAAGACTACTGTTGATATATTAATACAAGGGAAAAAAAGGGGGGAAAGGATATTGAATGCTAATCTGGGACAAGATATATAAGATACTTATAGAACAAGATAAAACCATAAAAGAAATGGCAAACATAACATCAACAGCACTATGAACCGGAAAAAAGACAAACGTTAATCCTGCGATAAATCCAACAAAGGCACTGACTGCCTCCCCAGCACCCAAAGGGTCAACAGAAGAAATGAATGCAACAGAAAAACCAAACCCAGGGCCGAACACTGAAAATGTACAGGCAATGCTGGAAAACATCCAAGAAACCATGTTAAAACTCCAAGAAACAGCAGCAAAAAATCACGGAGAAATGAAAACAGACATGAATGAAATGAAATCAGAGATGTGTGAAATGAAAAGCGAAGTCAAGAATGACATACAGAAATTAGATAATAAAATGGAAATTATACAACAAACTTTGGGAAAAAATGAACAATCAATAAAAGCAGTAGAAAAAGAACAGAACAAACAGAGATGAAGATAAACCAGGTTGAACAACAAATGAAAATATAAAACAAAAACTTAGAGGAATCGCTTATTCATATGGAAATGGACCGTGCAGCTTTTTACCTCCGTTTTCAGAATGTGACGGAGGCAAAAGATGAAGATTTAACAATGATAATGTCAGGCCTAATAGCAGAGATACTAAATAGAGATGAACAAGAGATTCTAAATGAATTGGACGACATATATAGAGTTAGTACTAACTATGCTAGAAAACATCGACTGCCCAGAGAAGTGCACATCAGGTTCGCAAGGAAAAAAGTAAGAGACATAGTATATATGGACGTTAAACCTGCAAATACTAAAAGAAAAAAAAATTATTCAAAAATGTAAGAATGAGCTGGAATTATTTTTTAAGGAAAACACAAAAGAACAGACATCAATACAAAATTTATGGGATACTATGAAAGCCTATACACGAGGAATCATTATAGCGTACTCAGCCAAAAGAAATAAAGAAAAATGGGCACAACAGAAGAGATTAGAGTACGAAATTAAAAATTTAGAAATACAACTGCAAAACAAGCCACAAAACGATAAAATTAGAAAGGATTGGATGCTAGCGAAACACAAATTAAATATACTAGCCCAGGAAGAAATAGTAAAGGATTTAAAATTAACGAAACAAAACTTTTTTGAGCAAGCAAACAAAGCAGGGAGGTGGCTATCATACAAATTGAGAAAAGAAAGAGAGAAAAGATTAATATATCAACTTAATTAATTAATTTATTTATTAAATTTCTAGACCGCCCCCTCTCCCCGGAGGGACTCAGGGCGGTGTACAGGAATAAATTTAAAAACATACAAACAATCATATACATAGCTAAAAATCAAATTAAACAACCCCTGTACGAATTTATAAAAATTAAAAACATTAAAAAACAGACCCTAAAACCAATCCTAAAAATTTAGAAATAAAACTGAGGTGGGAAAGATGGAATTAGGCCAAGCCGGCTAGCTGGAATAGGTGGGTTTTAAGTTTCTGACGGAAGGAGCGGAGATCCGTAGTCATTCTAATTTCGGGGGGAAGGTCATTCCAGAGGGTCGGGCCCATCACAGAGAAGGCCCTTCCCCTAGGCGTCGCCCGCTGGCACAGCCTAGTGGACGGCACACGGAGGAGTCCCTCTCTGTGTGAGCGAATCGGCCGAAGGGACGTATGGGGCAGGATACGATCCCGCAAATAACTAGGTCCTGTGCCATGGAGCATTTTAAAAATGATGGTCAACACCTTGAAACGCACCCAAAAAGCCACAGGCAGCCAGTGTAGCCCGCGCAGGAGAGGTGTTACGTGGGAGTAGCCAGAGACTCCCGAGACTGCCCGTGCGGCCGCATTCTGAACCAGCTGCAGCCTTCGGGTGCATCTCAAGGGGAGCCCCATGTAGAGAACGTTACAGTAGTCTAGCCGGGACGTCACAAGCGCATGAGTGACTGTGCGAAGGGCGCTCCGGTCCAATAGGGGACGCACTTGTCTCTCGCCAGTGGTTGAGTGATCTGGGAGGAGTGAATTTAACCATCACTCCTCTGTCATGGTCAGATCACTCACTCCTCCGACTTGACTTCCCTGGTGCTACCCCTTGCTGCGGGGAGGCGGAACCGGAAAACACTAGATGGTTCCGCCCCATGCGCTTGATGGAACCAGACAGGTTCCAGACGGAGCTTGGGCCACCTCCTGCAGCCCTGACCCGCCCTCGGGTAGAGGACCTGGTGGCCGCGTGGAATAATGCGACTACCGGGGCCTTGAACCGGGTGGCGCCTTTGCGGCCTCTCTGGCGGCAACGATCCACCCTGGCTCCTTGGTTCACCGAGGAGCTAAGGGTGATGAAGCGCCGCAAGAGATGCCTAGAGAGTCGTTGGAGATCCTCCCGATCCGAATTTGACCGAGCACAGGTACGAGCCCATTTAAGGACGTACCTAGTGGCATTGAGAACGGCCAAACGTCAATATTGTGCTGCTCTCATTGCATCCGCAGAGAACCGCCCTGCCGCCCTGTTTCAGGTGTCCCGCTCCCTTCTGTTTCAGAGGCCGCGGGAGGCCCCTTTACAGGGCAGGGCAGAGGAGTTTGGGAAATATCTGCAGGATAAAGTCGCTCAAATCCAGATGGATTGGGTCCCCTTCAGTGGCCCAGTCGAGACACCAGTGGCGAGTCTTGAGAAACCTTTTTGGGAGGAGTTTGACTTGGTTGTCATCGAGGATTTGGACAGATTGCGTGGACGACTGCGACCTACCACATGTTTGCTGGACCCGTGTCCCTCCTGGCTTGTACTGGCATCCTGGGAGGTTACACGCGACTGGCTCCTGGGCCTAGTGAACGCTTCGTTGGGTGAGGGGTCTCTCCCGGCCGCCTTGAAAGAGGCGGTGGTGAGACCCTTGCTCAAGAAGCCTTCCCTGGACCCTACGGAGCTGGCCAATTATCGTCCTGTCTCCAACCTTCCCTTTTTGGCGAAGGTTGTAGAGAGTGTGGTGGCTTCTCAGTTTCCACGACATCTGGAGGAGAATGATTATCTAGACCCGCGCCAGTCCGGCTTTCGCCCTGGGCACAGCACAGAGACGGCCTTGGTCGCGTTGGTAGATGATCTCTGGAGGGCCAGAGATAGGGGTTGTTCCTCTATCCTGGTCCTATTAGACCTCTCGGCGGCTTTTGATACCATCGACCATGGTATCCTGTTGCACCGACTGGAGGGGTTGGGGGTCCGGGGCACCGTTTTACGGTGGTTCGGCTCCTACCTCTCCGGCCGGACGCAACGTGTGTTGGCAGGGGAGCAGAGGTCGACCCTAAGCCCCCTTACTTGTGGGGTGCCACAGGGGTCGGTCCTCTCGCCACTCCTGTTCAACACATACATGAAGCCGCTGGGTGAGATCATCCGTGGTTTCGGGGTGGGATATCATCTGTACGCTGATGATACTCAGCTGTACATTTCCACCCCGAACCACCCCAACGAGGCCGTCAAAGTGATGTCCCGGTGTGTGGAAGCCGTACGGGTCTGGATGGATGACAACCGACTCAGGCTCAACCCTTCCAAGACGGGGTGGCTGTGGGTTCCGGCTCCCCGGTTCAACCAGATAATTCCATCTCTGGCCATTGGGGGCATTCAACTCGCCCTCGTGGAGCGGGTGCGGAATTTGGGCGTCCTCCTGGATGCCAGGCTGTCAATGGATGAACATGTGACAGCCGTGGCCAGGGGGGCGTTCCACCAGGTTCGCCTGGTGGGCCAATTGCGCCCCCTATTGGACCGGGACGCCCTACGCACAGTCACCCATGCGCTGGTGACGTCTCGCCTGGACTACTGTAACGCTCTCTACATGGGGCTTCCCTTGAAATGCACTCGGAGACTGCAGTTGGTCCAGAATGCGGCTGCGCGGGTGATTATGGGGAGTACTAAGTACTCCCATGTGACACCTCTCCTGCGCGAGCTGCACTGGCTTCCTGTGGTCTATCGAGTGCGTTTCAAGGTCTTGATTACGATCTTTAAAGCGCTCCATGGCTCAGGACCTAGTTACTTGCGGGATCGTATTCTGCTCCATACATCCCTACGACCCATCCGCTCGCACAGAGAGGGACTTCTCCAGGTGCCGTCCACCAGACAGTGCCATGGGGCGGCGCCTAGGAGCAGAGCCTTCTCTGTGGCGGGCCCAGCCCTGTGGAATGACCTCCCCCCCGGATATTAGGACCACTACTGACCTCCGCTCCTTCCGTGTCAAGCTCAAGACCCACCTTTTCCAAATAGCTGGCCTGGCTCAACCATAACTTCGTAACGCTCCTGATGGGTTTTTTAATTTAGTAATTTTATTTAAGGGGATTTTAAATTGTGTTTTAATTGTCTTTCACTTATAAGTCAACTCTCCTCCATGCACATATGTATATGTCTCTGTTCTTTTTGTATATATGTTTGTCTTATATGTATTTTTATCCGTTTTGATTGTACGCCGCCCCGAGTCCTTCGGGAGAGGGTTGCGGCTAATCAAATAAAATTATTATTAAAATTATTATTATTATTACCAGGCGAACCTGGTGGAACGCCCCCCTGGCCACGGCTGTCACATGGTCATCCATGGACAGCCGGGTATCCAGCAGGACGCCCAAATTGCGTACCCGATCCACTGGGGCTAGACGTTCGCCCCCAATGGCCAGTGATGGAATAAGCTGGTTGAACCGGGGCGCCGGTAGCCACAGCCACTCAGTCTTGGACGGGTTGAGCTTGAGTCTGTTACTTCCCATCCAGAGGAACTTCAAGAGGAATCCGGCGAATTACAACACACAATGGAAGGGAAGAAAAAGATTATACACAAATACTTCGAAAAACTATATAAGGGGGAACAAATAGATGATAAACAAATAAAAGAATACTTAAACAGAGAAGAAATCCCATCAATACCGGAAGACATGAAAGAAACGTTGACAAAACAAATAACAAAAACAGAACTGCAACAAGCAGGGGAAAAAAGCAAGAATAAAATGTAAATTGTTACAAGATGCTAAATCAAGAGGAGGGTGGGGCCTACCCGATTGGGAGTTATATTATCAGGCAGCTAGCCTGATGTGGATTAAGGAATGGATAATGCTAAGAAATGCTAGGCTTTTGAATCTAGAGGGTCACGACCTGTTGTTGGGATGGCATGCATATTTATGGTATAAGGGAACTAAAACACATGGTTATTTCAGAAGGCATTTTATAAGAGAGGCTCTGCTATTAAATTGGGAGAAGGTTAAGAGGTTGCACTACTTGAAAATTCCAGTCTGGATATCAACTATTGAAGCCTTTTCATATTCAATAATATATAAAAGGGAAGAAACAGTTAGATATGCTGAATTATTGAATACAGAGGGTGAACTCAAATCCATACAAGAACTGAAACAGGAAGGCATTGAACTCAATTGGTACTCATATGTGCAAATACATTCTAGATACAATGAAGATCGAAAAAATGAGGGCTTTTATGATAAAATGACTGAATTAGATAAAATCTTAACAGGTAACGACGAAAAAGTAATTCAAAAATTTTATGCCTATTTATTAGAGGTGAAATTATATGAAGAACAAGTTAAAGGAACTATGTTAGCTTGGGGAAAAAACTTTGGACATGGGATTGATTTAGAAAAATGGCAAAAACTGTGGACTCAAAACTATAAAATGACAATGTCAACTGCATATAAAGAGAATTTGTATAAGATGTTTTATAGGTGGCACTTATCCCCATTGAGAATAGCAAGAATGTCTAAGAATAAATCCGAAAAATGCTGGAAATGTCAACATACGCCGGGCACATTCTACCACATGTGGTGGACTTGTTCTGAAGCTAAAAGATACTGGACTAAAATACACATGTGGTTGGAGAAAATGATACATAAACATATAGACTTAAAACCAGAACTCTTTTTATTGGGAATAATACCAGAAATATACAACAAGGACTTGAAATATTTGATTATAAATGTGTTAACAGCTGCTAGAATTGTATTTGCCAAAAACTGGAAAAATGAGAAATTACCAACAGAGGAAGAAAACTATTCGGAAAATAATGGACTGTGCTGAAATGAGTAAACTTACATTTGAAATTAGAGAACTAGAGGATGAGCAATTCTATAAAGTATGGGATTTGTTTTATCAATGGTTGGATAAAAAAACCTGGAAATGAAACTTTTTTTTTTCTTTATCTTATCTTATATGTAATAATAATAGAAAGCTATATTTAATGTTGTGAAAGTTCTTTTTTCTTTTTTTTTATATGTTAATTTTTTATTATGAAATAGATTACTTACTTATTCGATATATGAAGAATAATAATGTGCTTAATGCATAAGAGTGAGATATTTAAATTGTTAGGTATAATTGTAGGTGGTGACTATTTTATAACATAAAATGGAATAATGATTTTGTAATGAACAATGGATATATATATAGAAATTGAAACACTTAATGACTACATGGATTGATAATTAATAATGGAAAATTATATTTGGAGTTGTGGATGATTGAAAATTTTATGGTTAACTGAAAGTAGAAATGTGTAATATGAATTAATAGGAATCTTTTGACTTAATCCTTATTCTTATCTCTTAGAGATTGGTGATATGATAATTTTATAAAGACTTATTGTTATCTAGTAGATAATTATGGATGTAAGGAAATAAGGGCTGTCACAAATGAAAGAATACTAATCTGAACACACAATGCTCAATGAAATATTTAATTATGTTTAATGGATAATCAGTGACTTTATTCTTAATTGTAAAAACCGCTGCACAAAAACTTGTAACCAAACGACATGCTTGATGAAATTGTTTTTCTTTTTTTTTCTCCTTGCTCTTGTTCTGTATGTGTTGTTTTGTCCTTTTTAAAGAAAAATTAAAAAAAATTTAAAAAAAAACAGAACTGCAACAAGCAATTCTGAAACAGAAAAACAATAAAACACCAGGCCCAGATGGATTCCCAGCAGAATGGTATAAAATAATGGATGATTTGAACGAATCAATAGAACCCTTGATGCTGGAAATGTACAATGAGGCATTGATGAAAGCAAAAATACCTGTCAGGCCTGTAATTCTGTTCCTTTTAGGATCTTTGGCCTGCCACATATTTTTTTAAAAAAAAATTCTTATGCTGTTTCATTGGTATAGTAGTTGGGAGGGGGAAAAAAAAGGAGTAGGATTGTGGAATGTATTGTTATGGATTTTCTTAGAAGCTCAAGGTCGTCTTTTGTCTCCACACCTCGACACCTGGCCGGAAGCAGAGGGGTGTACATGCCAGCATGGAAGATGAAGATTGGACCATGTGATGAATTATGGGGTGTGGGGATAGATGATGAACTTTTAACTGGGTAAACCCACAGGATGTACATTAGAGTTGAAATTTCACAGCCTAATGCCAAAATGTCTGTCTTATTAAATTGGAGTTTTAAGGATAACTTTGCCTTGGACAATGATTTAATTCTGCATGATATTTGGAACGCTGACATTATTTCAACTCTCACATAATTTTTTTTTACTTTCATCGGGGTACTGAATCCCAGTTCTGACTAAATCCTGGGCAGGATGAAATTTCAGTGAAGATGGAGGAAGGAAAGAATGCAGCAGAGAAGGCTAAGGATGATGGATCGCTTATTTTTGTCAAAACTATCTATGCACCTTCTAAAGAAATAGTTCAACATGCAGAGGCGAGGGAAAGGGAACTTCAGCTGGGCGCCCGGCGAAAGGAACCGAAACCAAGATTTTCTTCACAGATGGAATTAGACCTGCGAGATGAAGCTTCGGGATTTATTGCTTCTCAGGAATGCCTGCTAGAAGGAGAGGGCCCCCCCCAAGGGAACTCCGACAGACGACAGGAGGATGGGGAGAAGAGCAAATGAATGGAGATCTCAGTCGCTATCACGCAGCCAGTCTTTGATGGGCCTTCCGGACCAATTCCGACGCCTAAATGTGAGTGAACAAAAACCCCTGGGGCCCCCAGAACCACCCGGGTGGAGCCTAGCAAAGCCCACATTATCCTTTCCCAGCAGAGAAACTGCTGCGCAGTGGAGTGGAGACCTTGGTTCTTTCCACACAGCCACTAGCGAATCAGCACCCCCCCCTCCTGGAGTGAAAAAAAGTTGGGAAGTAAAAACTAACCAGCCGAAAGGGGCCTGGAACACTTTCACCTCCCCCCCCTCTGCAAAGTGATGGCTCTGAACACATCAATCAAGCCAATCCAGGTTGGGCTTTCTTCCCGGGTCGTGGATGGGCTCAATGCCACTGGACGCCTGCCCCTTCCCAACTAATGACGCCACCCCAAATAGCTGCCCAGAGGCAGAGCCAGGGACTGGGACCACCACAGGTTCCAGGCCCCTACCAATGCCTCAGCAGGCTTTTACCCAACCGATGGGTGTGGCCCAACAAAGAGGCTTACCATCCCAAGCAGCAGGCCGACAGGTTGCTCCGGTTCAACCACCAGCACCCCCTCCTCCTCCCACACCCCCAAGGTTCCGTGCAACCTATGATGGCAGCCGAGACAAACTAGCTTACTTTATGAATCGAGTATTGGCGTACGTTGACCAAGTAGGCCCACAATACCTGCCGGATCGAGAACTGATCCAAGAAATAGCAGAGGGGATGAATGAAGGAGACGCAGCACAATGGATAGCGGAACTCCATGAAGCAGCAGCTCCTGAGTTAGATGACATAACGGGGTTCATCCAACTGATGCGGGCCCGGTTTTACGATGTGGCCCAACAGGTAGATGCTGAAGACCAGATCCAGGAATTACGACAGGGGGGTCGGCCGGTCAAAGAATTAGTTTGGGAATTCCGGAGAATAGCTGGAAGACTACGATACTGGCCAGAAAGACTATTGGTCTATACGTTCAAAAAGGCCTTAGATCCCAAACTGAAAGAAGCTTGTGCCGTAAGGGGGACCCCAGATCGTCTCCAAGAATGGTACACCACTGCAATCATACTGGACCACGAGATTAACACCTATCCAAAGCCGGGTACCAGAACCCATGAAAAAAAACCGTTAGCCCACCGAACGCAGAGGCAGCAAACTGAAAAGCCCCCACCAACCCCTCGTTCCAGGGCCCCCAAAATAAAGTGCTACCGTTGTGGTCAGCTTGGGCACCGGGCATCTACATGCTGGGCTCCAGCCCCAGTTCCACAACCACGCCAACCACCTGCCAGCACAATCAAGAAAACCCCCAGAAAACCCCCAGAAAAAAGTCGTCTGGCACAACAGCCAGCAAAGGCAGAGAGCGGAGCCACTGAAAACGCCCTGGCCACCTCAGATGAGGAAGAGGAAGGAAACCCGGAAGACGACCCAATGGTGAGTGCACCTATCCGCCCCTTCCAGATAAAAGCCAAACTCCAAATACCAAAAACGGGGGTAGAAGGGGAAGTTGGGGTGATTATAGATACCGGCTGCACCCGATGCTTAATCAGCATGTCAATAGTGGAGCAACTAGGTATACGCACCAGACCCCTAAAACATCCCATTCCGTTTGAGCAAGTGGATGGAACCCTAATTGGGGGAGCTCCCGCTACAAAGATCACTGAGTTAGTAAAGCTGGTGATAGGCCGCCACTATGAGTTCCTCAGATTCATCGTGGCCCCTGGAATTCAGGAGTCAATTATCCTAGGGCTTGCATGGTTGGATAAGTGGGAACCTACTATAAAATGGGAGGATGGCGTTAGAAAGGTGACTATTGGACTTGGGCCGTTACCACCGGTGGAACCAAAAGGCCACCCAGGAACGTTGGAACCCAACAGCCCAACCCATCCAGAACCTGCAGCAACCACAGCAGACACTAAACCTCCGGGAATCCAACGAGTCCCAAAGATCTATTGGGATCTGGCGGAGGTGTTCAGTGAGGAAGACGGAAACTACCTTCCACCTCACCGCGCCACAGATTGTGCAATAGAGTTCAAACCTGGGGTAACCTTACCAAAGCCCAAAATGTACTCTATGACGCCTAAAGAGATGATAGAATTGAGGAAGTACATCGACACCAATTTGAAAAGAGGGTTTATTGAACCAGCAAAATCAAAAGTAGCGGCCCCAGTCCTCTTCAGAGAAAAGAAAGATGGGGGAGTTCGCCTCTGTGTGGACTTACGAGCTTTGAATGCGGTATACGAAAAGAATACCTATCCCCTCCCTCTCATGAAAGATATGTTGAACCACTTGGCTAAGGGCAAGATCTTCACCAAGCTGGACTTGAGAGAGGCGTATTACCGTATACGAATCCGGAAAGGGATGAGTGGAAGACCGCTTTTAACACTCCCTTAGGCAGCTTCCAATATAAAGTCATGCTTTTCGGACTACAAGGAGCACCCGCAGTATTCATGCAGTACATAAATGAAGTGCTACACGACCACCTGTACCGCGGAGTACTCGTTTATTTAGATGACATCTTGATCTTCTCTGAGACCATGGAAGAACATGTGAAACTGGTACGGCAAGTCCTGAAAAAACTTCTAGCTGCCAAACTATATGCAAAATTGTCAAAGTGTGAATTCCAAAAGACCTCCCTAGATTACCTGGGGTATCGTATCTCCAATGAAGGAGTAGAAATGGATCCAGGAAAAGTGAAAGCGGTGTTAGATTGGAAACCTCCAAGCACTCGCAAACAATTACAAAGCTTCCTTGGATTTGCAAACTTTTATAGGCAGTTTATTCCAACATTTGCTGAAATTGCCCTACCTTTGACTGAACTATTAAGAACGGGGCCTTCCCCTACTAAACCAAAAGCAAACCAACCATTAAAATGGACAATCGACTGTCAAAAGGCTTTTGAGAAATTAAAATGGCTCTTTGCCCAAGAACCCATATTGCAACACCCCGATCCAGAGCGACCTTTCATAATCCAAACGGATGCCAGTGATGTCGTGATAGCCACGGTGCTACTACAAAAGAATAAAGAAGGCCACCTCTTACCATGCGCTTACATCTCCAAGAAACTCACCACTATGGAAAGAAGGTGGCCCATTTGGGAGAAGGAGGCATTCGCGATCAGGTGGAGCATGCTCACCTGGAGACATCTCCTGGAAGGGGGGGATATACCGTTCGAGGTATGGACTGATCATAAAAACCTCGAAACTCTCCTTGCCCATCGAAAGTTATCCCCCAAACAGGTTCGTTGGGCCCAATATTTCCAAAGGTTCAAATTTGAAATTAAACACATCCCCGCAGGGAAGAACTTGTTAAAAGATGCACTGTCGAGAAAACCCCAGTTTGACAGTAAGAAGGAAGAAATTTTCCACCCCATCATATCTCCTTCTCACCAAAAGGCAGCTCAAGTCACCAGTCGAAGCCAAGATAAACTGAGAACCGAACTGAAAGCAGCCCTCCAGACAGACCCATGGTTCAACAACAACAAGGACATCCTAACGATTAATGATGTCGTAGCCTGGAAGGGATCCAAACTGTACGTCCCTGCAGAGATGAGATTGCAAGTGCTACAGCGGAGTCATGATGCGAAACTAGGAGGTCATTTCGGATTCCTGAAAACTCTCCACCTCGCTAGACGTCAATTTTGGTGGCCAAAGATGAGGTCGGAGGTGGAAGATTATGTAAAAAGCTGTGCTACTTGTGCAACAATGAAAATCCATCCGGGAAAGCCCCCTGGACTACTACAACAAGTGGCCAACCCTAGCCGACCATGGGAAGAGATAGCAATGGACTTCATCGTCGAACTTCCAGATAGCAGTGGTAATAAAGTAATCTGGACAGTTATTGATTTGTTTTCCAAGGAAGCACACTTTATCGCTTGTTCAAGCCTACCATCCGCAAAGAAATTAGCGAAAATGTTTGTGAAACACATTTATCGCCTACATGGGGTACCAAAAAGTATCATTTCAGATCGCGGAGTTCAATTCACCGCCAAGTTCTGGAGAGAATTCCTAAAATCGATCGGGTCCACGCAGGGACTCAGCTCAGCATTTCATCCCAGCACAAATGGGGCACCAGAGAGGGCAATGCGATGGTGGAACAGTACATCCGGTGTTATGTGGACTATCAGCAAGACAATTGGTCGGACTTGCTACCCTTCGCTGAAGTAGCATATAATAATGCGGTTCACAGCAGTACAGGATTAACTCCTTTCCAGATTACCAGTGGCATGGAATTCGTTCCCATGCCTGAACTACCTAAGGAACCTCCCTCCTCCATGTCCCTGAATGAATGGCAGGAGGCACTAAAGAAGGGATGGGAGAATATGAAAAGGGCGCTAACAGATGCGGCAGAAGCCTACAAGAAGCAAGCTGATAAACATCGTTCCCTACAACCCCCCTTTCGAGTGGGGGACAAAGTTTTTTTGTCTACTAAATACATAAGATTAAAGATGCCTAGTAAGAAATTAGGTCCAAAATTTCTAGGTCCTTTCCCAATAGAAAAGATAATTAACCCAGTTCCAGTTCGACTCAGCCTACCCAGACTCTTAGGGAAAATTTATCCGGTATTCCATTGTAGCTTATTGAAGCCGGTAAGGGGGTCTAGCATGAGACCATCCACCCAAACTCCACCTCCTCCTGTAGTGGTAGAAGGGGAAACACATTATGAGGTGAAAAAAATATTAGATTCCAGGCTATATAGAGGTCGCTTACAATATTTAGTGCATTGGAAGGGATACCCTTTGTCCGAAGGTACGTGGGTGAAAAGTTGGGATCTGAAAGCAGAAAAATTAGTGAAACAATTCCATGAGAAGTTCCCTGATAAGCCAAAGGGTCCCTCTGGGGGAGGAAGAGGTGGTTAAAAAATTATATGTTAACTTTAATGTTATTCTTTTTTCAGGAAACGTTTTTCTCCTGAGGAGAGGCCGCCTGTCAGGCCTGTAATTCTGTTCCTTTTCGGATCTTTGGCCTGCCACATATTTAAAAAAAAAATTCTTATGCTGTTTCATTGGTATAGTAGTTTGGAGGGGGGAAAAAAAGGAGTAGGATTGTGGAATGTATTGTTATGGATTTTCTTAGAAGCTCAAGGTCGTCTTTTGTCTCCGCACCTCGACACCTGGCCGGAAGCAGAGGGGTATACATGCCAGCGTGGAAGATGAAGATTGGACCATGTGATGAATTATGGGGTGTGGGGATAGATGATGAACTTTTAACTGGGTGAACCCACAGGATGTACATTAGAGTTGAAATTTCACAGCCTAATGCCAAAATGTCTGTCTTATTAAATTGGAGTTTTAAGGATAACTTTGCCTTGGACAATGATTTAATTCTGCATGATATTTGGAACGCTGACAATACCACACTCATGGAGGGAAGCGCATATCACGTTAATACCCAAAGAAGGTACAGACCAAAACCAAATTCAAAACTACAGGCCAATCTCGTTGCTGAATGCCGATTATAAAATATTTGCAACAATAATAGCGGAGAGACTAAAAAGACTACTAAACGATTATATACATCCAGACCAAAACGGGTTTCTCCCAACAAGACAAATTAGAAACAATACCAGAATAATAGATAATATCTTGGAATATTATGAGGTGCACCCAGAGAAACAAGTGGCACTTGTTTTCCTGGATGCACAAAAGGCATTTGATAAACTAAATTGGCAATATATGAAACAACAAATTAAAAATATGAATCTAGGAAACAAATTTGAATGATTAATAGAAACAATATACTCCACTCAAAAGGCAAACGTACTATTAAATGGGGAAAACACAGAGTTTTTTGAGATAACGAAAGGAGTGAGACAGGGCTGCCCACTATCACCTCTGCTTTTCATCCTGACACTAGAAAGTTTTCTGAGACGAATTAGACAAAATCCAGAAATAAAAGGAACCAAAATTAAAAATGAAGAATACAAAATCCAATCCTTTGCAGACGATTTGGTATTTCTTATAGAAGATCCATTAGAAACAGCAAACAGTTTAATGCTAGAACTTGGAAAATATGGAAATGTGGCAGGATTAAAAATTAATAGAGAAAAGACTAAAATAATAACCAAAAATTTGAAGGAAGAACAAAATAAAGAATTAGAAAAAATAATAGGACTCCAAGTGGTAAAGAAAGTCAAATATCTTGGAATATGGCTAACTGCAAAGTGCTCAACTATAAAAGAAAATAATTATACAAAATTAGTGCAACAAATAAAAAAAGATCTAGAATTATGGGGGAAATTACAACTATCTTTATTAGGGAAAATAGCAACCACAAAAATGAATATACTACCAAGAATGCTATATCTATTTCAAACTATCCCCATAAAATTAGAGAATTTTTTTTTTAAACCGAATTGAACAAAATCATACTAAAATTTTTTTGGCAAGGGAAGAAAGCTAGGATAAAATTGAAAGCATTACAGAATGATAGAAGCAGAGGTGGTTACCTGACTGGGAACTCTACTACAAAGCAGCAGCATTAATTTGGATCAAAGACTGGATAAATTTAAAAAACAGAAGAATACTAGCATTAGAAGGCCACGACCTGCAAACAGGATGGCACTTTTTCTTATGGGAAGAAAGCAAAAAGAAAGAAAAATATTTCCATACACATTATATTAGAGATTTTAATTTTATTTAATTTTATTTAATTTTATTTAATTTATAGACCGCCCCCTCTCCCCAAAGGGACTCGGGGCGGTGTACAGACCACAATAAAACAATATACAAACTTAAATAATTATAAATACCCATTAAAACAAATTATATGATAAGCTGTACAGTATAGTTAAAAATTAAAACAACCTATAAAATCTATCCCTAAACATTTAAAATTTAAAATACAGGCAAGAGGGACACAAAAGCTACAGCTAGGCCAGGCCAGCTAAATTAAACAGGTGGGTCTTTAGTTTGTTACGGAAGGAGCGGAGATCGGTCGTTATTCTAATGTCGGGGGGGAGGTCATTCCAGAGGGTCGGGCCCATCACAGAGAAGGCCCTACTCCTGGGCGTCGCCCGCTGGCACTGCCTAGTGGACGGCACCTGGAGGAGTCCCTCCCTTTGAGAGCGAATCGGCTGCAGGGATGTATGGGGCAGGATGCGATCCCGCAGGTAGCTAGGTCCTGAGCCATGGAGCGCTTTAAAGATGATGGTCAATACCTTGAAACGCACCCGAAAAGCCACAGGTAGCCAGTGCAGCCCGTGCAGGAAAGGTGTTACATGGGAGTATCTGTTACCTCCCATAATTGCCCGCGCGGCCACGTTCTGGACCAACTGCAGCCTTCGGGTGCATCTCAAGGGAAGCCCCATGTAGAGAGCATTGCAATAGTCCAGTCAGGACGTCACCAGTGCATGGGTGACTGTGCGAAGGGCGCCCCGGTCCAATAGGGGGTGCAATTGGCGCACCAAGCGAACCCCTTGCCACGGCCGTCACATGGTCATCCATTGACAGCCGGGCATCCAGGAGGACGCCCAAATTGCGCGCCCGCTCCACGGGGGCCAGCTGTTCACCCCCAATGGCCAGTGAGGGAACCCACTGGTTGAACCGGGGTGCCGGTAACCACAGCCACTCCGTCTTGGAGGGGTTGAGTTTGAGTCTGTTACTGCCCATCCAGACCCGTACGGCCTCCAGGCACCGGGACATCATTTCAACGGCCTTGTTGGGGTGGTTTGGGGTAGATATGTACAGCTGAGTATCGTCAGCGTACAGATGGTACTCAACCCCAAAACCGCGAATGATCTCACCCAGCGGCTTCATATATATGTTGAACAGGAGAGGCGAGAGGACCGACCCCTGTGGCACCCCACAAGTGAGCGGCCTCAGGGTTGACCTCTGCCCCCCCCGTCAGCACACATTGCGCTCGGCCAGAGAGGTAGGAGGAGAACCACCGCAAAACGGTACCCCTCACCCCCAACCCCTCTAGACGGCGCAATAGGATACCATGGTCGATGGTATCAAAAGCAGCTGAGAGATCTAATAGGACCAGGATGGAGGAGCAACCCCCATCTCTGGCCCTCCAGAGATCATCCACCAACGCGACCAAAGCCGTCTCCGTGCTGTGGCCGGGCCGGAAACCGGACTGGCGTGGGTCTAGATAATCAATTTCATCCAAGTGGCGTGGGAACTGTTGTGCCACCACACTCTCTACAACCTTTGCCAAAAAGCAAAGGTTGGAGACAGGACGATAGTTAGCTAATATAGCTGGATCCAGGGAAGGCTTCTTGAGTAGGGGCCTCACCACCGCCTCTTTTAAGACGGCTGGCAAGAACCCCTCTCTCAAGGAGGCGTTGACTAACTCCTGGAGCCAGCCTCGTGTGACCTCCCAGGATGCCAGTACAAGCTAGGAGGGACACGGGTCCAGTAAACATGTGGTGGCTTGCAGTCGACCACGCAACCTGTCCATATCTTCGGCAGTAACAGAGTCAAACTCCTCCCAAGATGGTCCCTCAAGACTCGCCTCTGGCGTCCCTCCTAGACCACTGCAGGGGACCCACTCGCTGCGGATCTGAGCGATTTTGTCCCGCAGATATTCCCCAAATTCCTCTGCTCTACCCTGCAAAGGGGCTTCCCGCGGCCTCTGTGAAAGGAGGGAGCGGGTCACCCGGAACAGGGTGGCAGGGCGGTTGTCTGCGGACGCAATAAGAGCGGCACAGTATCGACGCTTGGCCACTCTTAATGCCACAAGGTAGGTCCGTAAATAGGCTCTTACCTGTGTTCGGTCAGATTCAGAGCGTGAAGATCTCCATCTGCTCTCTAGGCGTCTCTTGTGGCGCTTCATCACACTCAGCTCCTCGGAAAACCAAAGGGCCTGGGTGGATCGCTGCCGCAGGAGAGGCCGCAAAGGCGCAACCCGGTCTAAGGCCCCGGCAGCCGCACTGTTCCATGCGGCCGCCAGTTCCTCCATCCGGGAGCGGGTCAGGACTACAGGAAGTGGCCCAAGCTCCGTCTGGAACCTATCAGGTTCCATCAGGTGCCTGGGGCGGAACCATCTAGGACATTCCGGTTCCGCCTCCCCGCGATGGGGGGTAGCGCCCAGGAAGTCGAGCCGGAGAAGTGAGTGATCTGACCATGACAGGGGTGTAATAGCTAGTTCCCCTACTCCCAGATCACTCCTCCACTTGTCAGAGACAAAAATAAGGTCCAGGGTGTGGCCTCCCTCGTGTGTGGGGCCCTGAATTATTTGGGTCAGGTCCATGGCTGTCATGGAAGCCATGAACTCCCGAGCTACCTCGGATGATCCCCCTGTCGACGGCAGGTTGAAATCCCCCATAATCAATAGCTTGGGGGTCTCAACCGAGATGCATTAATACAGGTCTGGAACAAAATTAAAGCAAAACACTACATGAAAATACCGATATGGCTCTCCACTATGGAAGCTATGATACATCCCAATACGCTAGATCTATCAAAAATGATTAGATACAGTGAAATTTTAGATAACCAGGGGAATTTGAAAACATATCAAGAACTAAAAGAGAATAATATAAATATAGATTGGTGGCCATATCTGCAATTACAATCAAGATACAAAAAAGATGTAAAAGAATATGGAATATATACAGAATTGCAACAAATAGATAAAATCTTAATTGGCCCGGAAAACAAATTCACAATGAAAATGTATAAATATTTGCTAGAAATAAACTTAGAAGAAGAAATAGTTAAAGGCTGTATGATAGCATGGGCCAAAAATTTTGGTTATAATATAGATCTTGCGGATTGGGAAAGAATTTGGAACATACACTATAAATTAACACGATCAGCAACAGTGAAAGAAAATATATACAAAATGTTTTATCGTTGGCACCTATCACCAACAAGATTGGCTAAAATATACCCAAATTTGAAACCGACCTGCTGGAAATGTAAAAAAGAACAAGGGACCTTCTATCATATGTGGTGGTCTTGCCGGAATCACAAAAATATTGGAAAAAAATTTGGAAATGGGTGCAAGAAATCACGAGAGAACAAATAAAATATAAACCTGAAACCTTCTTGCTGGGAATAATCAAAGGGAAATACACAAAAAAAATTCAATATTTACTAACGCATCTTCTAACTATAGCTAGAATTGCTTTCGCTCAAACAAACTACTACCCCACCGGACGAATTAATGATTAAAAAAACACTGGACTGCGCAGAGATGGATAAATTAACCCTAAAATTAAAAGATAAAGAGGAATCGGAATATTATGAAATCTGGAATAATTGGTATGAATGGTTAGAAAACAAGAAAAATAATTAAGCCAAAAACAATATATATATAAATACGTATTGAACTGTGCATAAAAGTATGCAAATATAGAAGCGGAATATTATAAACAGGTATAGATAAGATGATATAACAAGGTACAAATGTTAACATAATGACTGTAATATATGGTGAAAAGAGAAAAACATGTATAGACAAGACGATATGACAATATACAAAATGTTGACATAACGACTGTAACATATGTTGAAAAGAGAAAAACAATAAAAATTACTAGGCAAAAAAAAGAACTTCTTGAGGAACGTTCTAAGGCTGTAGTCCTCGTTCCCCCAGCTAAAATACCTCTTCTGAGGCTTTAGGACACATTCCTCTTGCTAAGGAACCTCTTAAGGAATGTTCTGAGGCTGTAGGCCATGTTCTTCTAGCTAAGGAACCTCTTGAGGAATGTTCTTAGGCTGTAAGCCATATTCCTCTAACTAAAGAACCTCTCCTGAGGCTGTAGGCCACTTTCCTCTAGCTAAGGAACCTCTTGAGGAACGTTCTGAGGCTGTAAGCCATATTCCTCTAACTAAAGAACCTCTCCTGAGGCTGTAGGCCACTTTCCTTTAGCTAAGGAACCTCTTCTGAGGCCGGAGGCCCCATTCCTCAAGCTGAGGAACCTCTTGAAGAACGTTCTGAGGCTGTAGGCCATGTTCCTCTATCTAAGGAACCTCTTCTGAGGCTGTAGGCCACTTTAATCTAGCTGAGGAACATCTTGAGTAACGTTCTTAGGCTGCAGGCCACTTTTCTCGCTAAGGAACCTCTTGAGGAACATTCTGAGGCTGTAGGCCACGTTCCTGTTGCTGAGGAACGTCTTGAGGAGCGTTCTGAGGCTCCAGGTCACATTCCTCTAGCTAAGCAACCACTTTTGATGCTGTAGGCGACTTTCCTCTATCTGAGGAACATCTTGAGGAACATTCTGAGGCTGTAGGCCATGTTCATCTAGCTAAGAAACCACATGAGGAATGTTCTGAGGTTGTAGGCCATGTTCCTGTAGCTGAGGAACCTCTTGAGGAACGTTCTGAAGCTGTAGGCCTCATTCCTCTACCTAGGGAAGCTCTTTTCAGGCTGTACACCACTTTACTCTAGCTAAGGAAGCTCTTCAGGAATGTTCTGAGGCTGTAGTCCACGTTCCTCTATCTAAGGAACCTCTTCTGAGGCTGTAGGCCACTTTAATCTAGCTGAGGAACATCTTGAGGAACGTTCTGAGGCTGTAGGCCACGTTCCCCTAGCTAAGAAACCTCTTTTGATGCTGTAGGCCACCTTCCTCTAACTACATTGATTCTTGTTTCTTTCCTCCATCCACCTATACCATTTATCCCATATCTGACATAATTCTGATTCTTCTTTTCCCTGAATCTCTTTAGTAAATTTGTCCATTTCAGCACAGTCCATAACCTTTCTTATTATTTCATCTTCGCTTGGAGTTAGTTTGTTTTTCCATTTCTGGGCAAAAGCAATCCTTGCCACCGTAATTATATATAGTATTAAATACTGGATTTCTTTTTTGTATTTCAGAGACATTATTCCTAATAAAAAAATTTCAGGTTTCCATTCTATTTTAACCCCTGTTATTGCCTCCAGCCAATTTTTGATCTTTTTCCAAAATTTTTTAGCCTTTTCACAGGTCCACCATAAATGGTAATATGTTCCATGTATCGATTCGCATTTCCAACATTTTGGGGAGGTATTTGTTGAGATTTTAGCTAACCTTGTTGGTGCCAGGTGCATTTATAAAACATTTTGTACTGGTTTTCCTTGTATGCAACTGATAATGTCATTTTTAAGTTTGTTCCCCCAAATTTTTTCCATTTGTCTAATTCAATATTATATCCAAAGTTCTGTGGCCATTTTATCATTTGTTCTTTCACAATTTCCTCTTCCATTTTATACTTCAGGAGAAATTTATATATTCTCCCTATCATCTTTCTATCTGAGCTTTCAATAATTTTATCCAATTCGTGTGGTTCTGTTTCAATGTCATATAATTTGGTATCTTTATTGTATTTCGCTTTGATTTGAAGGTAAGTTAGCCAGTCAACTTTCATGTTCTGTTCTGCCAATTCTTCAATTGTTTTTAAATTTCCCTGTCTATCAATTAAGTGTCTATATCTTAGCATTTTGTTCAAATCTATAAAATTTGGTTGGTTCTTCCTTTCTGTTGGTGATAGCCAATTCGGAATTTTCACATAGTGGATTTTTTAAATTTTGAGCCATTTTTGCAATAACGCTCTTCTAATTAAATGATTTTGAAAGTATTTGTGCGCTTTATTTTTATCATCCCATAGGAATGTATGCCAGCCTGCTTGCAAATCATGGCCTTCCAAGGTCAACATTCTTTTATTCTTTAGCTCTATCCAGTCTTTCACCCATGTTATTGTTACTGCTGATGCGTATAGATCCCAATTTGGTAATGCCAAACCTCCCCTCTCCTTGCTGTCTTGCATTGACTTCAGTTTAATCCTCGCTTTTCGTCCCTGTCAAATAAACCTAGCAGTAATTTTGTTTAATTCTTTTTTTTATTGAAAAAGTTTTATACAAACAAATTTCCCCCCTTTTAACCCCCCCCACCATACAGTGTAAATCACATACAGATACTATGCCCCCTCCCCCCCCCCAACCCCCCCAAAAAATTTCTCATTCAAATATTATACCAAATACTTTACCCCCCCCCCCCCCCCCCGTCTTAAAGTAAATTACTCATTCACATATTGTACCCCTTCACCTCCCAACAATCATAATATAAGTTTCTCTTAAAGTAACAATAGCCCATTAATCCCATCTTCTAAGTTAATTAAACATATATAAATCATAATATAAATTTCTCTTAAAATTTCTCTTAAAACAATATTTCATTAATCCCATCTTCTAGTTTAATTATGCATATATATTACCCCACCCTCCACCCTAACCCACCCCCACCTCCCACTCAACCCCCCCCCCTGACTTCCGCTATACACCATTCTAACAATTCCAAGCATCCCATGTATTATTTACTCTGATCATCTATCAGTCTAAACATTCTTACCTAAAGGCTACATAATACCTCCTAGTCTGGTATTTATTCTGTATATAATCAATCCATTTTACTCATTCCTGTGTATAATTCTCCTGCTTCTGATCTTTTAAAAAAGCTGAAATTTTTGCCATTTCGGCGAACCCCGCCACCTTCTTTATCCATTGATCAATTGTCTGTAAAAAATCTTTTTTCCAATGTTGCGCAATCAACAACCTAGCTGCTGTGACCATATACAAAACCAATTTTGTTTCCCCTTTAGTAAAATCCTTAGTTATACCCAATAAAAACATTTGCGGAGTAAATTGCATTCTTTTCTTAAATACATTTTGCATAACCCACCATATTTTTATCCAAAAAGCTTTAACCTTGTTGCAAGTCCACCATACATGAAAAAAAGTAGCATCTAGGCACCCGCATCTCCAACATTTTGGTTGAACATTTGGGTACATGCATGATAATTTTTTAGGATCTAAATACCATCTGTAAAACATTTTATAAAAGTTCTCCCTTAAATTCTGTGACTGTGTATATTTAACATTCTGAACCCATATTTTTTCCCACGTTTCCAACATAACCACTTCACCAAAATTCTGAGCCTATTTAATCATACAATCCTTAACCAGTTCACTTTCTGAATCTCTTTCTAACAGTACATTATATATTCTTTTAACTTGTTTTGGGCCAGTCTCTTTTATCTGCTTGATCAGTTCCACTTCTTTATCCATAAAACCGACCCTACGATCTTCTTCCCATCTCTTCTGTAGCTGTATATAATGTAACCAATTTAAAATAATTCCTTCTTCCAACAGTTGTTCCAAAGTTTTTAACTTCCATTCGTCCCCATCAGCAATAAGCACATATTTATATAAACAACCCCCGAGTGACTTAATATTCATAATCCCCATGGTGTCTGCAAGATCCAACCAAAGCGGTATTTTATAATCCCAATTGGGCCAGTGCTTCTTCCATATTCTCATCAGGGCACTTCGGAGAACATGATTGTTAAACACTTTATCCACCCTATCTTCATAAAAAAGATATGCATGCCATCCCAGAACAAGATCATGGCCTTCTATATTCAGCAAATCCATTTTTGTTTTCCCAAACCAATCTGCTACATGCGTTAATACCGCAGCTTCATAGTACAATCGAAGGTTTGGGAGTCTAAGGCCGCCTCTTTCACGAGTATCTTGCATAATCTTCATCTTTACTCTCGGTTTTTTCTCCTTCCAAACAAATTTATTTAATGTTGCTTGCCAATTTAACAAAGTTTTATCTGACTGAAGCACCGGTATCATCTGGAATAAAAAGATAAATCTGGGTAGAATGTTCATTTTAATTGCTGAGATCCTTCCAAGCAAAGACAATTGTAACTTTTTCCACACTTCAAGATCTTTCTGTATCTTTTGCCACAACACTTCATAGTTATTTAAGAAAAGTTTTGTGTTTGATTCTGCGATTTGTATTCCTAAATATTTGACCTTGGAGACTATTTCAAAACCTGCTAAACTTACAAGTCTCTTTCTTTGAGTCTCTGTCATGTTTTTAACCATCATTTTCGTTTTGTTTTGATTTAGTCTAAACCCAGACACCATGCCAAATTCTACTATGATATTTTTCATCTGGATTATTGACTTCAAAGGATGTGAAAGGGTAACAACCAGATCGTCGGCAAATGCTCTAGTTCTGTCTTCCTTTTGCCTGATAGCTATGCCATCTAAGGATTTTGAGTCCCGAATTGCGTTCAACAAGACTTCCAAAGTTAAAATAAATAACAATGGAGATAATGGGCAACCTTGTCTTGTGCCTTTTTGTATCTCGAAAGTTGTTGACAAATTTCCATTAATAATAAGTTGTGCATTTTGTTGCTGATAAATTGCTCCAATCGCCTGCCGAAGTCGTGGTCCCATATCCATCTTTTCCAAAGTCTTGGTTAGAAAATTCCAATTCACTCGATCGAAGGCCTTCTCTGCATCCAAGAAGACCAGCACTGCAGAGATCTGCTTATTCTTATCAAGATAGTCAATTAAATCTATGAGTTGCCTTACATTCTCCTTCATGTGTCTGCCTTCAATAAATCCTGCTTGATCATGATGAACAATCTCTTGGATAACCGGCATCAATCTGTTGGCTAGTACCTTAGCAAATATTTTATAATCTGTGTTCAGAAGAGATATCGGCCTGTAATCCTCTGGTTTCTTAGGGCCCTCTTTGTCTTTAGGTATCAATGAGATAAAAGCCGCTTTCCATGAGGGGGGTATTTTACCTCCTTGCTGTATATTACAAAATAGTTGTGTAAGAAGATATTCAATCATTTCCAATTGTAAAGTTTTATAGTACATTGCAGTCAAACCATCAGTCCCTGGAGCCTTAGCTAGTTTAAGTTGATTTATAGCTAAAGTAATCTCATCAGCAGTTATCAGACGTTCCAAATTTGCCTTTTGAAGCACAGATATTTTGGTAACCCTTTTTCCTTCCAAAAAATCATCTACCGACTTGTTCTGTATATTATCCTGTACATATAGCTTAGCATAATAGTCCACAAATGATTTTTTAATCAAATCTTGTTGATATACCGTCTTCCCTCCATACTCAATTCTGTCAATAATTCTGTCATTCGTATTCTTTCTCAAAGTATAAGCCAACCACCTACCAGGTTTATTAGCGTTAGCAAAAGTGTTATGTTTAGCAAATTGTAAGTTAGTTGCTGTTTGTTCTGCTATAAGCATTTGAAATTGATCTTTCAACAACTTTATCGCCATCTGGAGCGCCTCGTTTTTCGGGTTGCTATAAGTAACTGTTCCTTACTTTTTATTTCATCCTCCAGTTCCATTCTCCTTTTCTGTCTAATTTGTTTATGTTTGAAATTCATATGTATCAGGACCCCACGCATGTAAGCTTTACTTGCATCCCAAACTGTTTCAATAGGAGTACCCTTATTCATATTAAAACTGAAAAATTCCTTCATGCGTTTTTTAAGTTCATCAACATTTTTTTCATATCTAAATAATTTTTCATTTACTCTCCAAGACCTTCTTGGCCTCTTCCCTAACTCTATTTCTAACCACACCGGGCTATGATCAGTAGTGTCCTGGAGAATATCTTGGTTTTCTTAGCTTTAAGAAGTAAATCCGGTGTTAACAAAAAGAAATCAATCCTTGAAAAGGATTTATGTCTATCTGAGTAAAAAGAAAAGTCCATCTCATTTAGATGCTGTGTCCTCCAAACATCTTTTAATTTCAAATCATCTTGTAAAAAAGCCTTTGGTAGTTTGGTAATGAATTTGGTCGTTGTTCTCTTATCTATCCTTGGCAAGAAATCACTCCATTCCAGTCTCCCATAATTAAAATACTCTTAAAATTCCAATCTAAAATTTTTAAATGAAGCATCTTATAAAAACTTTCTTGTTGTTGATTAGGTGCGTAAATTCCTACAACCAAAATAGCACCAAAGTCTGTATCAAGTTCAATTGCTATATATCTACCACTGTCATCTGCCTCTATAACCTTGGTTGGGAATCTTTTGTTTATATATATCAGCACTCAATTTTTCTTTACCAAATTAGAGGCAGCATACAGTGTTCCCAATTTTGAATTCACTAAGTACTTCTGGTCTTGTAGCCTAATATGGGTCTCTTGAAGACAAACAACATCATTATTAAATTGCTTCAAATAATAAAATATTTCTTTCCTTTTTTGTGGAGAGTTCAATCCATTCACGTTCCAAGATAATAGCTTAAACATCTTTGGGTCTGATCTGGAGCGTTGAAAGCATTTGCTGAAGATCTCTCTCCACAAGACTAATCTTCGGCCCGGCTCTTCCCATGGCTCCAGTTTACTTCTTAACTTCTTTCTTAGCGCATTGTGTTTGGGGGTCCCCCTGCTTGTGAGATTCTAGCATTTGTCTAGTCGTGGATCTAGTAACACGTTGTTCCACAGGTTTAAGTATCGGCATTTCAATGAGGGTCTTAGACAGTTCTTCTTCCAAGAAGGAGCTCTACAGAGATCTGGAGGGGTCCACTCGAAATCCACCTACAGCACCCTGCACTTCCTTCTCTTTTTGCAACTGCTTTCTTTGTTCGTCTGACTCTTTTTCAAACAGCCTCTGCTCTAAGACATTCAAATCTGCTGGTGTTGGTGTAGATGTACGTGGGGGGGTTGCACTTTCCTTGAGTATTTCATAATAAAAGTCTCTAGCTTTATCTATTGTATTCAAACGATATCTTACCCCTTGATATCTGAATATAACACCAATTGGAACATCCCACCTATATTGTATCTCTCTCTTCTTCAGCTCCGCTACCAAAAATCCAAAGTCCCTTCTAAACTTTAACATCGCTGGCGGGAGCTCCTTAAAAATACCAATCATATCCCCATCTATTTGAAGGGCAGAGTAAAGAGACTTCTGCAAGATGTCATTTCTAAAATATCTCTCAGTAAAGTATATCACAACATCTCTTGGTAGTTGCCTTTGTAATGCTATGCGTGAATTTACTCTGTAGATTTTGTCAATCTTAGCTGAGAATCTCACTGGGGTCATCCATTTTTAATAACGTAGCCAAAGCGTCTGCACAAACTTTTCTTAAGTCCTCTCTAGAGTTTTCTCTTATGCCCCTAAGTCTGATAGCAAACTCCATAGATCTAAATTGTATCATAATAATCTCATTATCCATCCTTTGCATATTCCCCTCCATTTCGACAAATTTCAAATCCGTTTCTTTCTTTCATTTGGTTTCCAAATCCACGACTAATTGCTCGAACCTTGCTGTCCACCTTAAGAACACTTCTGACAATCCTGTCGCAATAGCTTGCATATTTTTATCAATTTGATCAGACCTTTTTTATAGTGTATCCTGGAACCATTTCTTTAACCTCTTTAATTTCTTTGCCTATAAAAGCAATTTCTTTACCTATAAAGTCCTTCAAATCCTGGAGATTTATTGTAGCACCTGGGGGAACCACCTTTTGTCCCGTTGCCATACTTAACAGAAAAAACAGTTCTTCCCAACTTTTTCACAAAATACTCCTCCAAGTAGATCAGATTGTATAAACTAACTTTAAAGTTGTTAATAGTTCTTTCAGCTGCCTCCCCGCTGTCACCATTCAATTAACTTTCGTTTTCTTTAGGTATTCAGCTGTAAATTAACACCATTAAGCCTTTGTTCTGAATCCTTTGTTCTAAGCCCATGCCTTTCAAGTTCAGTAGTAGCGTTCTTTTTTAACAAAATTTTTTTTTTCAAACTTAAAACTTAAAGTACTTGCAAATGTTTCCTCTTGTGGTGCTCGGAGTTAAAACGTTCTTGTTTACGGTGTCTTGCTCCGCCGTAAGTCCTTAGTGGAGGATCCCAGTAGACCGGAGCTTGAAGCGTCTGCAAAGGGGGGGCTCTCCTTGCCCACACCCCAGAGGCCATAAATCCTTCTGGGGAGCTACAAGAGGTCAACCCAAGGCAGCGCTAATCTCTCTCCTAGATTCCTAAGAATTTCGGAGTTTCCAAGGCGTTTATGATCTTTAAAAAAAACGCCTCTACAGTCTAGTGCAGTGGTCGGCAAGCCGCGGCTCGCGAGCCACATGTGGCTCTTTACACATTTTAATGTGGCTCTTCTGTGTGCCGGGCGCCCGCTCCCCTCCCTCCTCTCGGGCACTTCAAAACAAGCGCCTCTTTCCCTTTTTTCTTTTCGACCCACAATGATTAGGGAGGATCCTGAAGTCGGGCGGGGATGAGAAGCAAGGAGGCAGAAAAAGAAACGGAGGCTAAGGAGCTTCCCCCCGCCCCCTCCCAGCAAAAATCTAACCGGGGAGCTGCGTGCGTGATCGGCTAATTTGCTACTGCCCGCCCGGCTCCCCGGTTAGATTTTTGCTGGGAGGGGGCGGGGGGGGGGGGGAAGCTCCTTGGCCTCCGTCTCTTTTTCTCCCTCCTCGCTTCTTGGGGCTCCACCAATGGGGGAGCAAGGCCCGCCCAGAGCCAGGCTTTGGGCTAACACAGAGGTCTGCAAAGTTGGCTGTTTTAAGACTGGTGGACTTCAATTCTCAGAATTCTGGGAGTTGAAGTCCACCAGTCTTAAGAGCCAATTTTGCAGATCCCTGGGCTAATATGATTGATGCCCTTGGTGGACTTCAATTCTCAGAATTCTGGGAGTTGAAGTCCACAAGTATTAAAGCTGTCAGGTTTGAAGACCCCTGGGTTTTTTTTTTTGTAAAGGGTTAGGGGTGCAAGGGTCTTGCAACTTGACAGCTTTAAGACTTGCGTGCTTCAAATGCCAGAGTTTATTGAAACTAAAAACAGTGTACCATCCTATGTATTTTCGGTTTTAAAAATGTGGCTCTCAAAATAAATTTCAATCGTGGTTTTGGCGAGATTTGGCTCAGTTGAAAAAAAAGGTTGCCCACCACTGGTCTAGTGGGTCGACAGGCTCTGAGAAGCCTGCCCTCGACGTCCGTAACCCAACTGGAAGTCCTTTGTTTAATTGGCAAGCAACATTAAATAAATTTGTTTGGAAGGAGAAAAAACCGAGTAAAGATGAAGATTATGCAAGATACTCGTGAAAGAGGTGGCCTTAAACTCCCAAACCTTCGATTGTACTATGAAGCTGCGGTATTAACGCATGTAGCAGATTGGTTTGGGAAAACAAAAATGGATTTGCTGAATATAGAAGGTCATGATCTTGTTCTAGGATGGCATGCATATCTTTTTTATGAAGATAGGGTGGATAAAGTGTTTAACATCATGTTCTTCATCCGAAGTGCCCTGATGAGAATATGGAAAGAAGCACCAGCCCAATTGGTATTATAAAATACTGCTTTGGTTGGATCTTGCAGACACCATGGGGATTATGAATATTAAGTCACTCGGGGGTTGTTTTATATAAAGATGTGCTTATTGCTGATGGGGACGAATGGAAGTTAAAAAACTTTGGAACAACTGTTGGAAGTAGGAATTATTTTAAATTGGTTACATTACATACAGCTACAGAAGAGATGGGAAGAAGATCGTAGGGTCGGGTTTTATGGATAAAGAAGTGGAACTGATCAAGCAGATAAAAGAGACTGACTGGCCCAAAACAAGTTAAAAGAATATATAATGTACTGTTAGAAAGAGACTCAGAAAGTGAATTGGTTAAGGATTGTATGATTAAATGGGCTCAGAATTTTGGTGAAGTGATCATGTTGGAAACGTGGGAAAAAATATGGGTTCAGAATGTTAAATTTACACAGTCACAGAATTTAAGGGAGAACTTTTATAAAATGTTTTACAGATGGTATTTAGATCCTAAAAAATTATCATGCATGTACCCAAATGTTCAACCAAAATGTTGGAGATGCGGGTGCCTAGATGCTACCTTTTTTCATGTATGGTGGACTTGCAACAAGGTTAAAGCTTTTTGGATAAAAATATGGTGGGTTATGCAAAATGTATTTAAGAAAAGAATACAATTTACTCCGCAAATGTTTTTATTGGGTATAACTAAGGACTTTACTAAAGGGGAAACAAAATTGGTCTTGTATATGGTCACAGCAGCTAGGTTGTTGATTGCGCAACATTGGAAAAAAGATTTTTTACCGACAATTGATCAATGGATTCAGAAGGTGGCGGCGTTCGCCGAAATGGCAAAAATTTCAGCTTTTTTAAGAGCTCAGAAGCAGGAGAATTATACACAGGAATGGGTAAAATGGATTGATTATATACAGAATAAATACCAGACTAGGAGGTATTATGTAGCCTTTAGGTAAGAATGTTTAGACTGATAGATGATCAGAGTAAATAACACATGGGATGCTTGGAATTGTTAGAGTGGTGTATAGCGGAAGTCAGGGGGGGGGGGTTGAGTGGGAGGTGGGGGTGGGTTAGGGTGGAGGGTGGGGTAATATATATGCATAATTAAACTAGAAAATGGGATTAATGAAATATTGTTATTTTAAGAGAAATTTATATTATGATTTATATATGTTTAATTAACTTAGAAGATGGGATTAATGGGCTATTGTTACTTTAAGAGAAACTTATATTATGATTGTTGGAGGTGAGGGGAGGGGGTATATCCGACTCCAGCCGACAGTATGAGTGGAATGCACACACCCCCCTCATTATGTCCCCATGACAACACTGCGAATTGACATTCTGGCTCAGCGACAACAAAGACATCCTGACAATGAGAGATGGCTTAGTCTGGAAAGGATCCAAACTGTACGTCCCTGCCAACTTGAGGCTGGAAGTACTACAGTGAAGCCATGATGCAAAGTTGGGAGGTCACTTTGGATTCCTAAAAACGCTCCACCTCGCCAGACATCAATTTTGGTGGCCTAAATTGGAAGCAGAAGTGGAAGACTACGTGAAAAGTTGGGCCACTTCCACAACCATGAAAATACAGCCAGGCAAGCCCCCTGGATTACTGCAACAGGTGGCCAGCCCCAGCCAACCATGGGAAGAGATCGCAATGGATTTCATCGTAGAGCTCCCAGACAGTGGCAGAAATAAAGTATTTTTTTTTATTTATTTATTTATTATTCGTATTTATAGACCGCCCCCTCTCCCGAAAGGGACTCGGGGCGGTGTACAGTCACTAAAATGCGTTATAAAATACATACATAAAACAGTTAAATAATTAAATACGTAGGTGGAGGAGGTTACAAGACTGTATATAGAATAATAAATATATAATACATTAAAAACTCTAATAACCCAAGAGTTAAAATATTACCCAAAATTACCCATTAAAAATATATCCATCGGGAGGTAAAAAAACTAAGAATGTGCCAGGCCAGCTAATCGAAACAGGTGAGTCTTTAATTTTTGACGGAAGGAACGGAAGTCAGTGGTAGTTCTAATGTCGGGGGGGAGGTCATTCCAGAGGGTTGGGCCCATCACAGAGAAGGTCCTACCCCTAGGCGTCGCCCGCTGGCACTGCCTAGTGGACGGCACCAGTAGTAGTCCCTCCCTGTGAGAGCGGATTGGTCGTAGGGATGTGTGCGGGAGGATACGATCCCGCAGGTAACTGGGTCCTGTGCCATGGAGCGCTTTAAAGATGGTAATCAATACCTTGAAACGCACCCGAAAAACCACAGGTAGCCAGTGCAGCTCGCGCAGGAGAGGTGTCACATGGGAGTATCTTGAGCTCCCCATAATCACCCCGCGCGGCTGCGTTCTGAACTAGCTGTAGTCTTCGGATGCATCCCAAGGGAAGCCCCATGTAGAGGGCATTGCAGTAGTCCAGGCGAGACGTCACCAGCGCATGAGTGACCGTGCGTAGGGCATCCCCGGTCCAGTAGGGGGCGCAATTGGCGCACCAGGCGAACCTGGTGGAACGCCCCCCTTGCCACGGCTGCCACATGGTCATCCATAGACAGCCGGGCATCTAGGAGGACGCCCAAATTGCGCGCCCACTCCACAGGGGGGAGTTGTTCACCCCCTATGGCCAGCGATGGAATTAGCTGGCTGAACCGGGGTGCCGGTAGCCACAGCCACTCAGTCTTGGAGGGGTTGAGTTTGAGTCTGTTGTCCCCCATCCAGACCCCGACGGCTTCCAAACACCGGGACATCACTTCAACAGCCTCGTTGGGGTGGTTTGGGGTTGAGATGTACAGTCATCGACTTGGACAGTCATCGACTTATTTTCCAAGCAAAAAGCTCTGGCAGAAGCAGCAGGAGAATACAAGAAACAATCTGACAAACACCACTCGCTCCAACCCCCCCTTGCATGTGGGGGATAAAGTTTTCTTGTCTACCAAATACATACAGTTAAGAATTATTTTTTCTTCTTCTGTGTCTTGCCATCTGGGGTAGAGCTCCCCTCCATTTAATTCCTCTTTCCGTATTCCACTCTTTCCATTTCCAGACACAAACCAATCACCATAGATATCGGCGGATTTGATTTCTTTATGGTCATTTTTCTCTTCGTTTTTTAGGACTCTAACCTCCACTTTTTCCACTTGATAAACATCTCCAACTTCTTCATCATATTTTACTGTTAGATGCCCTGAGGAAACGCTTTGATGATCCACTCACAGAGCTCTAGATTTTCCAACTTCTTCTCCATCCTCTTTTATAAGCAACATCTGTCAGCCTCTGCTTTGCTGCTTGTTTTTGGCTGCCATTGAAATGGGGAGGGGGGGAGATAATATGGTATTTGGGAGGGGAAGCTTAAGCACAGGGGTGAATGTAGAAGGGAGTGATTTTCTCACCTTCTGCATGCTGCAGATAGTGGAATTGCCGCCAAGGCCAACTGTCCGGCATACCAACCTGATGATGGGTTTTGAAGCTGCAGCCCACATGACACCTGTGGGGTGTGTGGATTGGACTGGGGGTTGGGGTTACTAGGGGGAGGGAGTTGGGTCACATATTGATATCTATGATTACGCGCGCTTTTGCCTCAGATCTTGCTTTGCTAGCTGCTTTCTACTCATAACCAGTAAAAGTTCTCTTAATTCTGAAAAATGGAGTTGAGTGGTTTCTTTCTTGGTTACTGATGGAGGCTGCCCTGACATTAAGCAAGATCTCAGTTTCGCATTCAACCCGGAGTTAACACCTTGCGAGGGGAGTGCAATAAAATCTCAAACTTCAAAAGAATGTCCCACCCAGGCAGTGACCAGGAGGAAGACATGGGAGCAGCTGCATCCTCTTGCCCTCTGGAAACGGAGCGAATGGCTGGACTACACTTGGAAGAATAAGCCGTTCGCCCCAGATGGACATTGGGAGTGGGAGAGAAGTATGATCCCGAGGAAACTCCGTTTGGGGTCACCACAAGGAGACAGAGGCGTCCAGCCACTGAGTGGCAGGATGTGAAGGAGGAGAACCTTATGATGTCTCAGGCCATGAAACTCTTCGAAGAGGCTTGGGAGAGGTGACGTTTACATGAGAGTGGTCATGGAAGAGAACATCTTCTCCCAGAAACAGAGGAGAGAACTGCAGAGGGTCTGTTCTGCCCGAGAGAGACTGGGGCCGCAGATGGGGGTGATGATCAGGATGAACGAGACCCAAGCCCAGTAGCAGCAGCCGCCAGAGCCATCCCAAGAGGGGGAGGGGGCCCCCACAGACGCCGGATGGCCAAAGTTCCTCCACTTGGAATGAAATTCAGTGGGGAGGCAAAAGATCTAGGATTTTTTCTCGTTCAAGTGTGGAATTACATGCATCAGTTTGGCAAGGATTTGCCTACAGAAGAAGCCAAGGTAAGAATTGTTACCCTGGCATTAGAAGATAAAGCGGCTGCTTGGATGGTTGCTCTGCATAATGCTAATTCCCCCCTACTGAGAGATTACAATAGGTTGATGGCTGCCCTGAGGAAACGCTTTGATGATCCACTCACAGAGCGAAAAGCCAGAACTAAATTTAAAATCCTCACCCAGGGAAACAGGCCAGTTGCTGAATATACGCAAGAATTTCATGAATTGTCTGTTTATATGAGGGGTTGGTCGGAACAAGCCCTGTTGGATGGCTTCATGGACGGTTTAAACAAAGATATATACCAGAACGGTGTAAACAGGGGGGCTCCCCGCACATTGCAGCACTGGTATGAATTGGCAGCGGATGTGGAAATTGATTTGGCCCGAGACAAGTACCGTGATGACAGTGAAAAAGAGAAGGCTACTCCCCCCCTCCAAGGCCCTCCAAAGAGTTCCAAAAGGAGGGAAAAATTGGTCTACTAGCAAGCCCCAAGTCATCACCTGTTTCTGTTGTGGGAAGGAGGGGCACATCGCAGCAAACTGCCGCACCAAGATGGGACCAAAACCTACTACTGGGGGAGAGAAAAAAACAGACAAACAGCCCGGGAAAAGAAGGGAAACCGCCATGAAAGGGGTGGAGCCGACTGCGCAGTTCCATCCCACCCTAAGGGAGGGGGAACCATCCTCCTCTTTGGAAGAAAGTGAAACTGAATCTGACGACGAACGTCTGGTAAGTTCCCAATCGGGCCTCATGACTATCCCAGTAGAACTTAAAGTGCCCTCTACTGGAGCACAAGAAAAAATGCTGGCCCTCTTAGATTCAGGATGCACACGTTGCATCGTTAGTCCTGAGGTGGTGGAAAAACTGGGGCTGAAATTGAAAACTTTAAAAGTCCCCATTGCTTTTGCCAGCTGGACAGCTCAATAGCTGGGGGGGGAGCCCTGCCCATTTTGTAACTGAGCCAATAGACATGTGGATGGGAACTCACCAAGAAACTATAAGTTTTATTGTCGACCCAGGAATGGATCGGCCTCTCATACTAGGATTACCTTGGTTATGGAAGTGGAACCCACACATCAATTGGCGGAAAGGGTGGTTGTGCATCCGATCCGCAACACCTCCTGAGGGTGAGGGGGGGGCTCCAAAGCCCATTAACGCTAAACCTAACCTAGTGGCCACAGGACAAGAAAAATTGAGGGGGAGGAGAAAATCCCAAAAGAATATTGGGACCTAAAGGATGTTTTCAGTGATAAATCCTCTGATAAATTACCCTCTCACCGCGCAACAGATTGCAGTATTGATATTCTCCCAGGGGGGAAACTTCCCAAACCCCAAATCTACTCAATGAGCCCCCGTGAAATGGACGAATTATGGAAGGTTATTGATAAAAATTTATGAAGGGGGTTTATTGAACCTGCCAGGCCCCGAGTGGCTGCTCCAGTGCTGTTTAGAGAAAAAAAAGATGGCTCTCTTCGCCTCTGTGTGAATTATAAGAACTTAAATGCAGTGTCTGTACACAATGTTTACCCCCTCCCTCTGATGAAGGACATGTTGGCCCATTTGGGTAAAGGGAGGATTTTCACAAAATTGGACTTAAGGGAGGCTTATTACAGAGTCAGGATTAAAAAGGGAGATGAATGGAAAACTGCTTTCAACTGCGCACTTGGTTGTTTTCAATTCCGAGTACTCCCTTTTGGCCTACAGGGGGCACCAGCGGTTTTCATGCAACTAATAAATGAAGTTTTGCATGACCACCTTTACAAAGGCGTGATAGTCTATCTCGATGACATCCTTATTTACACGGAAACATGTGAGGAACACGTGACTTTGGTGCATTCGGTTCTCAAAAAACTCCGCACGGCGGAGCTTTATGCCAAATTGTCTAAATGTGAATTTCATCAGGAAAAAATTGACTACCTTGATTATCGCATCTCCCACAATGGCATCGAGATGGACCCAGCTAAAGTCCAAGCCATTACCGAATGGGCACCCCCCCCCCCCCCACCGGCAAACAATTGCAGAGTTTCTTGGGATTTGCGAATTTTTATCGTCAATTTATTCCATCCTTTGCCAGCATTGCGCTACCCATTACAAATCTCCTAAAGTCAAAAGGAGAGGCCAAACCCAAACCGGGGAAGCCATTAAAATGGACTATGGAATGTCAGGCCGCATTTGAAAAACTAAAGTGACTCTTTGCAGCTGAACCCGTTTTGAAACACCCTGACATGGATGCACCATTTATCGTTCAAGCTAACGCTAGTGATGTGGATTGAAAACACCACTGACAATTAAATAATGCCTAGCAAAAAGTTAGGGTTGAAATTTTTAGGTCCCTTTCCAATAGTAAAAATAATTAACCCAGTTACAGTTTAGCTCAGGCTGCCTAGAATTCTAGGGAAAATTCACCCAGTATTTCATTGTAGCTTGCTGAAACCTGTGATTGGGTCGAATCTAAGACCACTGACCCCAAACCCCACTCAACCTCTAGTGGTGATACAAGGAGAAACTCACTATGAGGTGAAAAATGTTTTAGACTCTAGATTGTATAGAGGTCGTTTGCAATATTTAGTGCATTGAAAGGGGTACCTTTTGTCTGAAGCTACCTGGGTGAAAAGTTGGAATGTAAAAGCAGACAAGTTAGTAAATCAATTCCATGATAAATTTCCTGATAAGACAAAGGGCCCCCCTGGGGAGGGTGGAAAGAGGTGGTTAGTTATGCTTATGTTAACCCCCTACATTATTCTCTTTACAGCATGTGCTTTTCTTCTTAGGGGAGGCCACCTGTCAGGCCTGCAGCCATCTCTTCTTTTGGATCTTTGGCCTGCCACACTTTCTATTATTCTACTATGCATTTTCTATTTTGGGAAAATGAGAGGGGGGATTGTACTGAGTTAGATGGTATGTAGCCATAACAAAATTCTTTGTAGAAAGCCAAGGTCATCCTTTGTCTTTGCACCTCTGCACCTGACCAGAACTGGATGGGTGGAACTGCCAGCATGGCAGTCGGAGATTGGACCATGTGATGGACTTGTGGGTGTGGGGGCAAGATCTTGAACTTTCAAGTGGGTGGGGAAAACTGGGAAGCTTTCAGATTTGACTTTTCCCAGATGTGCCAACATGGCTCTCTTAATAAATTGGAACTTTGAGGAACGCTTTGCCTCAGACTCTGATTTAATTTTGGATGCTATTTGGAACCCTGACATTCACTCTTGTAAGTCTGGTTTTTCTTGGGTTTCATGGGGACATTCGGGAATTGGCACAAACTCCCTCCCTGTGGCCACCCGAAAGTGGGTGAAACTGGTACTGCCATGTACCGCATTGTTGTATGCTACCTCTTCGAAAGGGAGCAAATCAGCCCAATCAGTTTGCTGATGGTTCACATAACAACGTAAGTACCGCTCTACCATCACATTTTCTCTTTCAGCCGCCCCGGCAGTGGTTGGATGAAATGCTGAACTCAGTGTGAAGGTTCCAAGAATTGCCCTAATTAATTTACGAGCCCCGAGACGAAATTAAAAAAAACACCATTCGTTTATTAGGACTAACATCTTGGCACGGACTTCTGTGTAGCTGAAACTAAATCACACTTAATGGCGTCTGACCTTTCCCCCTGTGCCCCCTCCCCTCTGGCTGAGGTCACCAATCACATTCTCCAACAGGACGTTATGGCAGGGTTCTGGACATGCGCATTCACATCCCAGTACAGAAATATGAGACTTTTACTCTGGCAAAAAGTATGCATGGCATTTCCCTCCCCTTCTCAAGGTGATAGTAGTCATGGAAATGCCTTAGGCATTGACATCCGGCTCCCCGCACTTCCTGAAAGCGACCTGTATAAAACAACGCAATTTGACTACAGGTGTATAACTTAGGGATGTGTCCCTCCCCCAGGCTTGCTTGGATTTTCTCCACGGAATTTTGCTATAAGGCGATCAGCCTGGATATTTCTACTTTTCACCCAAGATGCCTCTGATAAGGGGTAGCCCTTCCACTTGATTAAGTATTGGAGTTGTCTCCTGTGCCACCTTGAATCAAGGATACGCTGAACTTCATAATGGGTTTGGCCCCCTATGACCATAGGGCCTGGGGGCTCCTGGGGTAGTGGTCTCAGAGTGAATCTAATCACGGGTTTTAAGAGGCTGCTATGGAATGCTGGGTGTATCTTCCCCAACAATCGAGGCAGTTTCAATTGCACTGTGACTGGGTTGATGATCTTTACTATGGGGAATGGTCCCATAAACTTTGGCCCCAGTTTCTTGCTAGGCAGTTTTAATCTCAAATATTTTGTGGAGAGATAAACCTTCTCTCCCACCTGGAATGGCCATTGCGGAGTCCGGTGTTTGTCTGCCTGTTTCTTATAGGTTTGTGCCGCTTTAGCCAGTGCCTTTTTGACATTTTCCCAGGTCGCTTTCAGCATTGACATCCAGTCAGCCAAGCTGACTGAGGAGGGGGGATCCCTTGGATACTCAGGCATTGGGTCAAAGTCCATACCACTCACTATTTTGAACGGCGTGAGTCCTGTGCTACTGTGGACAGCATTATTGTATGCGACCTCAGCAAAAGATAAAAGGTCTGCCCAATTGGACAGCTGATAGTTCACGTAACACCTCAGGTACTGCTCTACCATGGCGTTCAGTCTTTCTGCTGCCCCATTGGTGCTCAGATGAAAAGCTGAACTAAGACCTTGAGATGATCCAATGGACCGCAGGAACTCCCTCCAGAACTTAGCCGTGAACTGGACCCCTCTGTCTGAGGTAATTCTTTGACGTACTCCATGCAGTCGGTAGATATGCTTCACGAACAGTTTAGCCAGCTTGTGAGCTGAGGGTAGTCCGCTACAGGGTATGAAGTGTGCCTGTTTGGAGAACAGGTCTATTACAGTCCAAATCACTGTGTTTCCCCCACTTTTTGGCAACTCTACTATAAAGTCCATTGCGATCTCCTCCCATGGCCTTGTTGGCTCTGCTACTGTTTGCAGTAGTCCAGGGGTTTTTCCTGGCCGTCTTGTCATTGTGGCGCAAATGGTACAACTTTTCACGTAACTATCTACAACTTTCTTCATGCCAGGCCACCAGAATTGCCTCTGGGCTAAGTGTAAAGTCTTTAGGAACCCAAAGTGGCCTGCCGGTTTGGCATCATGACTCCTCTGGAGAACTAGGGTACATAGGGATTCTGGGACGTAGAGTTTTATCCCCTTCCATGCAAGGTCATCTCTTTTCGTCAAGATATGTTGGTTGTTTTGGAACCAGGGGTCTGCTTGCAGTTCAGTTTTGAGTCTCGTGGTTAGGTCGCTTGCAAGTTGATCTTGTCAGTCACGGCGTTGCCGTCTGGTGGTCACTTGGGCAGCGGTTTGGGTAGAGGGAGTAATGGCGTCCACTACGTGCTCCCGTTTGCATTTGTACTGAGGCATGCGGGAGAGGGCGTCAGCTAGAAAGTTCCTCCCCCCCTGGAATGTGCTTTAAGACAAAATCAAAATGGTTGAAGTATTGAGCCCATCGGACTTGTTTGGGTGATAGTTTCCATGGGATCCTAAGCGCCTCCAGATTTTTGTGGTCGGTCCAGACTTCGAACAGTTTCTGGCTCCCTTCCAACAGGTGTCTCCAGGTTAGCAGTGCCCATCTCACTACGAAAGCCTCCTTTTCCCATGTGGCCCATCGTCTCTCTGTGTCCATGAGCTTGCGGGAGGTGTAGGCGCAGGGTTTTAAGCTTCCTGGGTTGTTTCTTTGGAGTAGCACCACTCCCACTGCCACATCGCTGGCGTGTGCCTGGATCATGAAAGGTTGCCCAGGGTCAGGATGCTTCAGCACTGACTCCTTTGCAAACGTTTCTTTTAGTGTCTCGAATGCCTCTTGGCAGCTTAGGTCCCATGGTAGGGGTTGTCCCGGACGAGGTTTCGTTCCTGGGCTCCCTGTCTTCAGGAGGTCTGTCAGGGATTTGGCAATCTTCGTAAAGGAAGGGATTAATTGCCTGTAGAGGTTTGCGAACCCTAGGAAGCTTTGTAGCTATCTGCGGGTGTGAGGGGGATGCCAGCTTAAGACAGCTTGCACTTTCGCTGGGTCCATCTCTATTCCCTCATTTGACACTTGGTAACCCAGGTAGTCTAACCGTGCCCGGTGGAATTCTCATTTTGATACCTTGACGTACAGGTTGGCTGCCAGAAGTTTCTATAGTACTTGGCGGACCAGGGGTACGTGGTCATCCATGGTCTCTTTGTAGATAAGGATGTGATCTAGGTAGACGAGGACCCCCTTGTAGAGGTGCTCGTGCAACACCTCGTTTATTAACTGCATGAATACCGCTGGGGCCCCCTTCAGTCCAAAAGTCATCACTTTGAATTGAAAGCTCCTTACGGGGCAGTTGAATGCTGTTTTCCACTCATCTCCCTCTCTGATTCATACTCGGTAGTATGCTTCTCTGAGGTCTAGTTTCGTGAAGACTTTTCCCTTGGCCAGATGAGATAGCATATCCTTCATGAGGGGGAGGGGGTATAATTTGTGTACGCACCCCCTGTTTATCCCTCGAAAGCCCACACACAGCCTCACGGTGCCATATTTTTTTCTTTAAAGAGGACTGGTGCTGCGACCCGTGGCTTGGCTGGCTCAATGAACCCCCTTGCTAGGTTTTTGTCTATGTATTTGCACATCTCTTGCATTTCCCGGGGCGTCATGGCATACAGTTTGGGCTTGGGTAGTTTTGCCCCAGGGATGATTTCGATGGCACAGTCTGTCTCCCGGTGGGGAGGCAGAAAATCACACTCTGCCTCGCTAAATACTTCTGTGAGGTCCTGATATTCTATCGGAATCAGTTCGGCCTATGGGGTTTTGTCGGATGTGGTTGCCAGTTGTTCTCATGGGCTTTCTTGGGGGGTTTCCAGCATGGGTCGTGTTTCTACTTGCTGGTGTGGGAGGGGTTGGGGGCCCCTTGATATTCTAAGTCTTCGGGTACCCCCTTGCCACCAGATGGTCGGTCCCCACTTTTCTAGCCAGGAAAGCCCAGTATGACTGCGTCTGTCATTTTGGGGGCTATTATGAATCTAATTACTTCCTAGTGATCCGCTAGTTCTAGCCTCACTGGTTCAGTTAGGTGGGTGGCATAGGCTCCTCCCATTAGGGACCCGTCAACCTGCTCAAACTGGATCAGGTGGGCCAGTCTTTTTGCTCTGATCCCCAGTTTCAGGACTGTGGTTAGGTTTTTTTTTTAAAAAAAAAAAACAAGTTTTATTGGGTTTTTTTAAAATTTACAAGGGAAAAGGTAATGGAAAAGGTATACAAATTTTGGCAGTTGCAAAGTGTGGTAGGCGCCCCCTCCCTCCATACTCATAATATACATCTAAGTAAAAATCATCGATACATAGTAGTATATAGTCAGCATATTAATTCCATTGGTACTTTCGATCAGTTTATGTCAAAAAGATTTTCTTATTCATTTTTGTGATCTGAGCTTTCTTGCTATTGCCCCATCTCCCCCCGCCGACAGAGCTCCGGCCCCTCCCGTGTCCTGTATGTCTGTTGTAAGATCTTCTGTTTTTTCTAGGTGTGTTTTGTTTTTTCCATAAAGGCCTGTGCCTCTATGGATGTATTGATTCTAATTCTTGTCTCCTCCCAGAATATTAACATACCTTCAGGCATCAGCCATCTGAACCACACCCCCTTCTGGTATAATTTATTCGCTAATTGCGAATAATTTTTTCTTTTTCCCCTCACTTTCTTGGGGATCTGCTTCAGAGTGGTTATTTCCCTATTTTGGTATGTCAAGGCTTGCCCCCTTTGTGCACTTAGAATTTCATCTCTTGTGCTTTTTCTAAGAAATTTAATGTGTACCTCCCTGGGTACGTTGTGTGTTCTAGCATAGGCTGAGTTCACTCTATAAACCAGATCTATCTCCCACCCCATCTGTTGTTTTTCTTTATGAATGTATTCAGCCAAGATACTTGTCATGATGTCCCTTATGTTTTCATCATCTGCTTCCATCACATTTTGGAATCTAAGGTAAAAGGACATTCTCTCAAACTCTATTTTCATCAGTTGGGTATCAAGTTCTTTGTTTCCCTTCTGCACCCCCTCCACCCCCTCCCTCATCTCAGCCGCCTCACCCTCCAAAAGGTCCAGTCTCTGTGAGTTCGTATTAATTTGGGCCTGATTCTCTTTAATTTCTTCTTTCATCTCCTTCAGTTGTTTCTTAATTTCCTCTTGTCCCTGTAAAATTTGCTGAAACATTTGTTGAAAGTCCAACTCTGTACTTTTAGGTTGCATCAGGGCTGTTATCGTTGATTGTGTAGCAGGGCTGGAAGTTGCTGATGTCGGGCCAGAGGTAGCAAAGCCAGGCTTTCCAGGAGGTGGTCTTTTAGGAGGCATTGTTTATAGAATAAAGAGTTCAGTCAGTGTAGAGAATGGACAGTCAGAGCGGCAGAGCAGCCAGAAGAGTCCAGGAGGCAGAAGGTCCAGGCAGAAGAGAGTTTCTCTGATCACCCTGGCAGTAGAGCAAAGTTTTTCACTCCAGGGAGTTCAAAGTGTAACAATCCACAAGAGATTTATCTGAGTAGCACGGAGACAAAGACCGGAAGCCTGAATTTTTAAAGGTGGAGTCAGGTTTCACAGTTCAAGAAGACAACGGAAGTGTGCCATCTTGCCCTGCCAGCTTCAGGTTTAGAGGCATAACAAAGTTTTCAAAGTTCAAAGTTCCCAAAGTTCTCAGATCATCAATATATTATGAGGTTAAGTTCAAAGAAAATCACTTTAAGAAAGGGTGTGGCATCATTGGTTAGCTCTCCCCCCTCCTCCTTCCCCTGGGGCTGAGAGTAGAATTGTTCCAAGCCGCCTGTCTGAGGGGGGGGGAAATCCCCCTCCCTCCAGCCGCGCCTCTCAAGTCAGCCGAGAGAAAAAGTTTTAAACTGCTGGCAAATTCTTCAAATCAGTAAGGGGAATGGAGGGGAGTCTGCGCCTCACAGCACCGCAGCTGCGTCCTTCTGCTTGCTCATTCTCCGCACAGCCTCTCAGCGAAGACGCCCACGCGTCCTCTGATCTGCTCCCCGGTGCCTTGGGCGAGGCGGGGGACCCCCGCGGTGCCGCCCCTCTGGCAGGATTCCTCTGCGGGGCGTCCTGTGCCCCCCAAGGAGTGGGGGAGCCCACCGGGGAGCCGGAGCGAGCAACAACTTGCCCGTCGCCGTCAGCCGCCGGAACCGGAAGTCAGGACTGTGGTTAGGTTGATCAAGCACCTTGTGCAGCCTGAGTCTATTAGGGCTTGAAAATCCCCCTGGTTTCCTGTTTTGGGGGCTGTGAGGCGTATTGAAAAAGGCAAGGGTGAATTGATTCACTCACCATTGGGTCATTTTCTCCCTCATCCTTGCTGTCATATGATTCGGGCGACTGGTTGTCACTGCCTGGGGTTCCATCACTTTTGCCTGAGGGGAAAGGGGCCTTTGCAGCCTGGAGGGCTTTCCCGGATGTGTTGGTGGTCCGTTTGGACCCTTGTTCTGGTCGTGCACTGGGCGGTGGGTCTGGCCTTGGTTTTGGGGATGGGGTTGGGCATGCAGCTGCCATGTGGCCCATCCCCCCACATCTGTAGCATTTCAGCGGACTTCGAGGGACGGCTGGTCTCAGAGCCTGCTATGGTGCAGTGGTTCCCTGCCGACTGGGTGGTTTCAGGTCGGGGTGACCTCTCTCTTGTGTGTCAGGTTGCTTTGTCATGTTGTTGGTGCGCAGCCCGCTGTCGACTTTTGTTGCTACTCGGAACCACTCAGAGAGTTGATTTGGGATGTCACAGTATGCAGTTACCTGGGTAATTTGTTTGTCCAGGCTTGTTCTGAAAAAATGCACCAGCAGCCACTCTGGTAAAGGGGGTAGCCTTCCTATGATCCTCCTAAATTCACGGATGTGCTCTTTGATGGGGCGACCCCTCTGCTTTAGGTTGCTGAGTTCCTCTTCTGCATATGGGTCCTCCTCCTCTGTCACTGTGTTAATTGGTTTGCCTACTTGAGCTTATATTCTGAGTTATACTGTAGAAATGTTTTTCTTATCTGACAATGATTTGCTGCGCATGTCTCATAACATGTCACACATTCTTGTACTTTCCTTCTGATCTTCCGTTTGCCTGCCGGAGGAGGTGGGCAACAATAGCTCTTGCCAAAATGTAAGAATTAGATAGTAAGATTTTATTTTATTTTCATATTAAAGTTTGTTTTCATTAGAACATGTTTTCGGGTTTTATTTTCTGCTTATTCAGAGATATGCTTCTTGGAACTTTAACTTTAACTTTTATTTGATTTCTAGACCGCACCCTCTCCCAGAAGGGACTTGGAAGGGCTGACGATCCGCACCTCGTTAATCGAAGGTGGGGGGAAAACTTCCCCTCCTTCACAAATTGGACGCAGAGTTTGGTTTTTATAATTTACAGCCTTTCTTCCTTGTTAAGCTATCTCCAAGAGATAAGCGACTAGCCTAATTAGAGAGAATGATTTACGATCGACTCAGGGCCGATTAAGCCACTTTTTAACAATGCCAAAGAAGAAAAAGAAAGGCAGGAATGAAGCACACTCTGAAGGGTCTCTCCCCTCTGACACAGAGGTGGAGGATTTTATAGCCTGGCTTCCAAGTCTCCGAACTTCAACAGCCGGGCCGAGAGGAGAATCTGCCATGGGAGAAAAATCTCACAAAGATAGAGCTGCTTTTGAAGATGAAGCAAACAGACCGAGGTCAGTTATACTCTCTTCTGATTATGCATGGTCCCAAACTCTTAGAGATTATGAAACGCTTGATGTTTGGCCAAAGCTCTAGCCAAAGCAAAATCACTCCCAAGCAGAAAAAGAAACTTGCAAATTCTTCCCAAGCCCTGAGCAAGATATGAAAAGCTATCGTGACCAGATAGATTTTTTTGAAAAACAGCTTTTTCAAGCCAAAAAAGACAATGATAGGCAAGTAGGAGGGGTTTCCCCATTTTACAAATGTCTGAGGATGCCATCTTGCCTTCTTCTTCACAGCCTAAGGCACACCCCCTGGTGGATATTGTGTCAGGCAAATCAGAACAGGGAGATATGCACACGTCACAGAAGCCACGTGATCTCCTTTGTTCTTCAGCATATGCCACGCAGGCAGAAATGATGCAGCCGAAAAGTGAAGCTGCACCGCCATCTCCTGGCGGAAATAATTTAATGCAGAGAGCAGATATGCATGTTACATTACAGCAGCAGTTAAAGGCTCTACAGCAGTCTTGGTCAAATATATCTGTAGCTCATCCAGATGTCCAAGCTGCAATACAAATGCCTCCACAGGCTCAATCTTCAATGCCCCCTGGTGGTGTTGGAATTTTCCTAGATGGAACAAGGCAATACTTAATGGAGCAAAGGAAAATGCCAGCCTCTCAAGCAAGCCAAATTAATTTTGCTGCTACAAGCTTCAACTGCACCTGTAATACAGAGACCACAGGTCCAATTACAGCGCCCCCTGGTTCAACAACCAGCATATTTACCTGCACAGCATATCCCTCAACAGGCATTTTCTGTCACTCCTTTCACTGGTGAGTCAAAATTAAAGGAGTCAGGAGAGAATTATAAAGCCTGCGTCAGTGAGATTGCACTCTTGATTCGCAGAGAAGGTACCCACTGCATGGTTTTTAATCCTCCTGCCCAACCATGGACTCCTGCAATAAGAGACCTAGAGGCTAGGACTTGCACAACATTATTGATGTCCATGGATACTGAATTGCAGGTAACTTTTCCACCTGATGCGACAGCCCAACAAATTTGGCCTATTTTGGAAGATTGCTACAGGCCCATTTCAATTGAATCTTCATGTTTGCTCATGTCTGAGTTCCATGGTTCGAAGTTGAAACTTTGTGAACAAATTGGTGGACATTTGACCAAACTGAAAGGAATGAGAAGTGAATTGAGAGAAAGCGGCCATGTTATTGATGATATCCAAATGATCAGCATCATCATTAACTCATTGAATTATGAATGGAAAGATGCCATTGCAAAGATTAACCATGTGCCTATTGCTCAACGCACAGTTAACCACGTTTGCAGACTTTTAGTGGAGGAAGAAGCTATCAAGTTAGCTACACCACACCTGCAACGACCCCCAGCATCAAAGGCTCCAGCTAGACGTCCCTTCCGAGGAAGAGCCTACGCTCCAAGGATGCCAAGATGCTACATCTGCAACCGTATGGGACATGACACCCGTGATTGTCCCCAACGAGTTCCAGCTCCCGTCACATACCAGCCCAGAGGAACAGACTCCAGAGGCAGAGGTAGAGGCGGAAGACAAGGTAGTTGTTGTCCAAGGCGTGATCCACAAGCTCCACTCGCAACATTGGCCATAACCAACGTTCCACAACCTGATCCAGAGTACAACAGATGTCTTTTGTGGACTTTGGACAGTGGCGCAGCTTTACACGTTACCTACAGAAAGGAACTTTTCACAGAGTTGAGCGAGCCGGAGCCCGAATATCAAGAACTGTACTCCTTCTCCAACCACACTTGTAAGGTCATGGGAAAAGGAACTGTTTATGTTGAAGAGCTTGATACATTCATCCCTGATGTTTATTACATACCTTCAGCAACCAGTAATTTGCTTAGTCAAAGTCACTTGTCTAGAGAGTTAAAGTTCCAGGTTCACCACCTCGAGAAAGCAAGTTACATAGGTAAAGATGGAGATATTGCTGCTGAAACCATGCTAATTTGTGGTGTTTATTACTTAAAGCCAAAAGCACAGGCAAGTATGCAAACTCCAAAAAGGGACAGCACAGGCCCAGAGAGAGTTGCTTCAGAGAGAGAACCCGTTGCTACTCCAAAGGCTCCTAAAGCCAACAAACAGAGATAAAGGAAGCAGGTTGCTCAGAGCAAGCCTGAGGTTCTCATGAAACTGTTAATGTTGAAAATTCACTAACCGGTAAACCTTTGCATTCCAGGTGTATCCACAAGTGGCATAGAAGATTGGGGCATGCCAGTTTCCGTGTTCTTAGAAAAATGCCGGAGTTCGCAAAAGGTTTGGATCTAAAGGGGTGTAAGGTGTTTTTGGATTGTGCAGTTTGCAGGAAAGCTAAATCCAAAGCAGCTGCCATTCCCAAACACGCTACACACCTGTCAGCACGCATTTTTGATTTGGTACACACTGACATAGTGGGTCCTTTCCCACCAACAATTGGTGGTAGAGAGTATTTTCTAACAATTGTAGATAATCATTCTAGATATGGATTTGTATATCCTATGAGAGAGAAATCTGAGACCTTTCAGATCTTTAAAGACTTTGCAGCATTTGTTTCTACCCAATACCAAGTTCGCATCGCCAGAATCCAGAGTGACCATGGTGCCGAATTCATGTCTCAGCGTTGGAGCAGTGTAATAAATCAAACTCCTTTCCACATGATGTATGGCTACAAGCCTGATCTCAAGAACCTCCACATTTTTGGTTCATACACTATGGTGAACATTCCCTTAGCTCAAAGAAGAAAAGGAGGTCCAGTAGCAAAGAGACTGAGATTCGTGGGTATTGATGATAATTCAAAATGGAGCAAATTTATTGATCCTAAACATGTAATTGTCATTTCACAATCTGCTAATTTTGAGGAAGATATTGACTGGTCCAGGATTCATTCCAATGATCCTGGAGTTTATTTTCCTAGAGATGATGTTGCAGATGCCACGCAGCCTGATGACCACGATTCACAGGCAGATATTCCTTCTACCAGTTCTTCACAACCTGATGTTCCGTCTTCGCAAGCCACAGATGCTGATGCTAGCGACGAATGTGAGGACGAGGACGAAGAAGCAGAAGAAGAATGGACTGTTGTTCTGAGACGTTCCAAGAGGGTCACAAAAGGAATCCCTCCACAACGATATTCGTGGCAACTGACAAAAACACCCTTGCCTTTGATTTGCAATGTTACTCTTCCTCCTGATACATTCACACAAATCAAGCAGCTTCCTGATTCGGAGCAAGACAAATGGTATGATGCAATGCAGGATGAAATGGACAGTTTAAAGAAACTTAATGTATTTACACCTGCAAAACCTCCAGCAAACAAAAAAGTCATTGGCACTCGATGGGTTTACAGAATCAAGAAGAAACCGAATGGTGAGTTGTTATGCAAAGCCAGACTTGTAGCTCAGGGTTTCGCTCAACGTTATCCTGAGGACTACACAAACACTTATTCACCAACAGTCAGAACTGAGAGTGTAAAAATTGCTTTAACCACTGTGACTATTCTTGGTTTAGAAGTTTTCCAGTTTGATGTGGACACAGCTTATCTACATGCAGACCTAGATGAAGAGATCTACATGAGAAGCCCTCCAGGATTCCGACAGCAAGAAGGGGATACCTGGTTCCTGAGCAAAAGTCTTTATGGTCTGAAACAGTCAGGTTTAATGTGGTACTTATGTCTTACTGACAAACTAAATTCAATGGGCTTTATTAAGTCCGAAACTGATGAATGCGTGTTCACAAAAAGATCTAACAATGCATATGAGATAATTCTTGTTCATGTTGATGATATTGTTTATATTGGTCCAAATAAGAAAATGAGTGAGATTTTTGCTAAAAGTTTGCAGAGATACTTCACATTGAAATCTTTAGGTCACATTAGCACTTATTTAGGTGTTCAGATTGAAAAAACACAGAAGGGGTTTAGTCTTTCACAAGAGGAGAAAATTGACCACATTCTGCATCATTGCAACATGAAAGATGCTAACACAACAAAGACACCCAGCAAACAGATTTTCACAACTTAACACATGAACCAAGTCCTGAGTTTGAAGATCAAACACTTTATCGTTCAGTCATTGGGTCACTATTATACATTAGTAGTTGGACCAGACCCAACATTGCACTTGGTGTTAATCTCTTATCACGACACGTAGGTTAAGCAACACAATTTCATTGGACATGCGTTAAGAAGTTATTGAAATACCTGAAACACACTAAACACATGAAGATATTGCTAGAGCCAACACATACTGATTATGCAGAATTATGTTGTTATGCAGATTCTGATTGGGCAAGTGATAAGAAATCACGCAAAAGTACTTCAGGTTACATGATGTTCCTGAATGGATGTCCTGTTTACTGGCAAGTGAGAAAACAGAGTTTTGTTCCGTGTTATACAATAATACAATAATACAATAGTAGAGTTGGGAGGGACCTTGGAGGTCTTCTAGTCCAACCCCCTGCCTGGGCAGGAAACCCTATACCGTTTCAGACAAATAGCTATCCAACATCTTCTTAAAGACTTCCAGTGTTGGGGCATTCACAACTTCTGGAGGCAAGCTGTTCCACTGATTAATTGTTCTAACTGTCAGGAAATTTCTCCTCAGTTCTAAGTTGCTTCTCTCCTTGATTAGTTTCCACCCATTGCTTCTTGTCCTACCCTCAGGTGGCTTGGAGAATAGTTTGACTCCCTCTTCTTTGTGGCAACCCCTGAGATATTGGAACAATGCTATCATGTTAGGGGAGCCTAGTCCTTTTTTCTGTTAAGCTAAACATACCCAGTTCCTGCAACCGTTCTTCATATGTTTTAGTCTCCAGTCCCCTAATCATCTTTGTTGCTCTTCTCTGCACTCTTTCTAGAGTCTCCACATCTTTTTTACATCGTGGCGACCAGAACTGAATGCAGTATTCCAAGTGTGGCCTTACCAAGGCATTATAAAGAGGTATTAACACTTCACGTGATCTTGATTCTATCCCTCTGTTGATGCAGCCTAGAACTGTGTTGGCTTTTTTTGGCAGCTGCTGCACACTGCTAGCTCATATATAAATGGTTGTCCACTAGGACTCCAAGATCCCTTTCACAGTTACTACTACTGAGCAACGTATCATCTATACTGTACCTGTGCATTCCTTTTTTGTTGTCCAAATGTAGAACCTTACTTAGTGTTCATCTACTGAAGCTGAATATGCTTGTGTGTTGCAGTAGTATCTGATCCACCATTAAGGGCTAAACAAAAAACATGTGCTCAGAAAAACTATCCCTGGTAAATTTCCACTAAGTGCAGGCCTCTGGGAAGAGGCTGGACCACGTTAGGAGGAAAAACAAAAGAGACAAAAGGATCTCATCACCACAATGCCAGGATGAGCAGCCAATGGAAACATGACACCAGGAACCAATAGAATGCTTGTACAGGAAGTATGACCAAATATGGTAGTGTTAAACCTATGTGTAATTGTAGTATGTACCCCTTACTCCGCCCTTCCTTGTTTACCAATAAAAGAGATCCCCAGAGGCAACTCTGGGTGCGGCTTCATCCCGAGGAATCCTGTGTGGTGTCTTCACTCTCCATCTCATGAAATCGGCCCCCGGAGAAGGCCTCTGGCCTAACCGGGAAGATTCAGCCCCGGTTTTCCACACTTGTGTTTCAGATCCATGTAATTCTCTAACATGGTTTGATGCTTTGATCACAGATATCTGGACACGTCCGATTCGACCAATCACCGTGATGGAAGATAATGAATCGGTGGTTTATATTTCTGAGTCACATTTCACAGGTTCTAGGTCCAGATACATTGACATCCGTTATCAAAACATAAAGCAATTAGTTAAACAAGGTTTTGTTAAATTGCAATATGTATCTACACATGATCAAATTGCTGACATGCTCAACAAACCACTTCCAGCAGCTCAACACGAGTATCTGCGAAAGAAGATGTGCCTTATTTGATGATTTGATGATATCAGCCCAAGTGACAAAAGAAGGGGTGTCACTGCGTTAATTGGTTTGCCTACTTGAGCTTATATTCTGAGTAATACTGTAGAAATGTTTTTCTTATCTGACAATGATTTACTGCGCATGTCTCATAACACGTCACACATTCTTGTACTTTCCTTCTGATCTTCCGTTTGCCTGCCGGAGGAGGTGGGCAACAATAGCTCTTGCCAAAATGTAAGAATTAGATAGTAAGATTTTATTTTATTTTCATATTAAAGTTTGTTTTCATTAGAACATGCTTTCGGGTTTTATTTTCTGCTTATTCAGAGATATGCTTCTTGGAAGGGCTGACGATCCGCACCTCGTTAATCAAAGGTGGGGGGGGGAAACTTCCCCTCTTTCACATCCTCCACCTCCTCAAACCTGGCCTCTAGCAGTTGCAGGAAGTTATCTATGTCTTGCAGTTGGGGGGCTCTCCTCTTGTGGAGGGCTGCTTGCCATTCCCTTGCTTCTCCCTCTAGACCCTCTGTGATGGCATTCACCATGGCTCTGGGGGATGGGTAGAGGTGCCCATAGTGTTCTAGGTGGATATCAGCTGAATCAAGGAATAGGGCTAGCTGGTCTGAGTCTCCGTCAAACTTTCCCCTGAATTGGGGTGGGTCATCCAGCCCAAATCCCCCAGCCTCCTGTTGGCCTTGGTATGCTTGCGCTTGATATAGCTGGATATCTCTTTCACCCCTATTTTGGAGAGAGGGAGGGGGTGGCCTGCTCTTGGCAGCCTGCCTGCTGCGTGGGAGAGGCACTGGTTGCCATTCTGGGCTCCTTCTCCTTCCATCGGGATGGGGAGGGGGACTGCCCTCCAATCTGCATCTCTTCCCTTCAACAAGATCAGATGTCCCTCCCCTCACTTCCTCCCTCTGTTGCTGTTTTGCACTCCCTCGGGATTGCATCTGGGGGTTTGGACTAGGGCAAGGGAATTTCCACCAGTACTTATCTTCTCTTGCTTCTGCTTCTGAGTCTCCCAGGCATAAGCCACATAAGTATAAAGGAGGGTGCACAGCCTGTCATCCATGCGCCAAGGAAAATACCTCTAACTCTTGTGGATAAAGTTAGACAGGAACTCACTAGGATGGAGAAGATGAGAGTAGTAAAGAAGGTCACTGAACCATCAGAATGGGTCAGTTCTATGGTTGTGGTGGAGAAGAAGAACACAGGTGCAATTCGCATATGCATCGACCCACGTGACTTGAACAAAGTAATAATGAGAGAACACTACAAACTCCCCACCATAGAGGACATAGCACACAAGCTAGTAGGAGCAACAGTGTTCAGTGTATTAGATGCCCAGTCTGGTTACTGGCAATTGCGTCTTGACGAAGCTAGCAGCTACCTCACTACTTTCAACTCCTCTGTGGGTCGATGGCGCTTCACAAGGGTGCCTTTCGGCATAGCATCGGCACAGGAGATATTTTAAAAAAAATCAAATGAACTAATTGCTGGTCTACAGGGTGTTGAAGTAATAGTTGATGATTTGTTGGTCTATGGAAAGGATCAAGCAGAGCACGACAGAAACCTTACTGTTTCGCTAAATCGATGTCGTGAGAGAAATCTTAAACTCAACCCAAATAAAATGCAAATTGGGGTAGGAGAAGTGACATATTTTGGACACCTACTAACCAAAGAGGGCTTGAAGCCTGATCCAAAGAAGATCACAGCAGTTCTTAACATGAAGGCCCCAGCCTCCAGAAAGGAACTGGAGACGTCATTGGGCATTTTCAATTATCTATCGAAATTTTCTAAGGGCCTCGCACAACAGATAGCACTGTTACGTGCCTTGCTGCAGAAGGATGCCATTTGGTGTTGGGATGCAAACATGGAAAGGACTTTTGACAAAGTGAAGAAACTAATCACTAAATATCCAGGGCCAATACTGAAATACTTTGACGTAAATGCTGACACTGTGCTTCAAGTGGATGCATCCCAGTTTGGGTTAGGTGCTGTACTGACTCAACAAGGACATCCGGTGGCTTATGCTTCACGTGCACTGACCACGACACAAGCTAATTATGCTCAAATTGAGAAAGAGATGTTGGCCATTGTGAATGGATGTGAGAAGTTTCACCAGTACATATATGGCCGTCCGGTAGTTGTAGAAACTGAACACAAGCCGTTGAAGTACATGCTACAAAAACCACTAGCTACTACACCTCCACGCTTGCAGCGAATGGTTATGAAATTACAGCAGTATGATCTCACAGTGAAGTATAAGCCTGGGAAGGAAATTCCAATGGCAGATTGCCTGTCAAGAGTGTTTCCAGAAGGACATGAAGCCAGGGATGAACCTGAGATGGAAGATCAGGTACATACAATACTAGTGAACATGCCAATATCAGATGTACGGCTGGAGAAAATAAGACAAGACACCAAACAGGATAAAGTACTAGAGAAACTAACGCGTGTCATGTGCAATGGCTGGCCAGAAAAACGCAAGAAGCTGTGTCCTGAGTTGCAGGAATTCTGGCCTGTGAAAGATGAACTATCCATTCATGAGGATATCATATTCTTATACCTAAGTCACAGCGGGCAGAAGTAATGGAACAAATTCATCAGGGACATTTGGGAATTACTCTGTGTAAGCGCAGAGCACGGGAGGTGGTCTACTGGCCTCAATTGGACTCTGACATTGAAACACTTGTAAAGAAGTGTGACACCTGCTAGACATTAAAAAAAAACAATGCGAAAGAACCTCGTACACCGTGGAATGCTCCTTCACGGGCATGGCAGAGATTGGTTACGGACATTTTTCATTTTGGAGACATCCACTATCTGATAATACTAGACTACTACAGCAAATACTTTGAACTAGTGCAACTGGGAAGTCTAAAAGCGGCAACAGTCATATGTGTTAGGGATGTAACCCTAGGCTTGGCTTGGCAATGCATATAAGCTATGATGAATTTACTGTTACTTTAAATGCTTAAGAGATGTAATTGGTTTGTCACCTCAAGCAGCCATAAGAGGGAGCCAGAATGGCTGTTAGCTCTCTGTTTTGTTAGATATTGATCGGTGTATACTGAGGTATTGTGGTTTGCTACTGTTTAGCTATACTTTGTGTGTTAGACTGACTATTTTGATAACTGAATTACTGAACCGTGTATGACTTGGACTGTTAACCGGACTCTGAATACCTCTATATTTCTACACAGTAAACTACTATATTTTTATACTATTCAGTGTCTCTGTATGCTGGTTTGTGCGTGTTATTCCATATCACTCTCATTACGCTTCTCTGCATACTCGCTCTCCTAACAGGGAGCTTAATTACTTAACACTGGTTATGGGCCCAGTGTAACCTGTGTACCCAGAGTGTACCAGACGTAGCTAAAGAGAGAGTTGGTGTTGATGCGCATTACCGTATACAGATAGCTGTTTAGTTTATAAGTGTTTACTATTATGGAGAAGATGGCATACGCACCATCAGCAAATTTATCACTGATAACCCGGTTGGATGGAACAAACTATGTTTCCTGGTCAATGAAGTCCACCTTACTCCTGCGTACTGAGGGATTGTTGGATGCTGTAAAGAATCCACCGGACGTGACTTTTTGGAATCCAGATGACGAGGATGATGCCAAGAAGATAGCAGAGTTTCAAAGATGCAACAAACGAGCATTATGTATAATTGGTCTAACGTTGACTGACCAACAGTTAGTTCATATTCGTGGGGAGAATTCTGCAGCAAGATGTTGGGAGAATTTGAAGAACATATATGTCCGTGACACTGTAGGTGCACATATACGTCTTACCCGCAAACTGTTTAGGGCACGTCTTCTGAAGGGTGGGGATATGTTAGCTCATTTAAACTTTATGAAAGGAGTTTTCCAAGAGCTACATGAAAAGGAACTTATTTTCTCTGAGTTACATCAAGTTTACATCATTCAGTCATCACTGGATGAGAGTTATGATGATTTTGTATCGTCCCTCGAGGTCCTAACCCAAAATGAACTAACATTGACTGACATAACTGCACGCCTGTTGGAAGAGTCCAGAAGAAGTTTGGAAAGAGAGCAACTGAGAGAGAAACCACCTCAACATGAAGAGTCACCTTCAACTGCCTATACTGTTAGAAAATGTTTTTCTTGTGGGGCTAAGGGGCATATAGCTAGATTCTGTAAACTTGCAAAACGACAGAGTACTAGAAAGACTAAGAAACATGATAATGTCAACTTAGATATGTCTACTTTGACTATCTCTAGAAATGCACCAATAAGCCATGATTCATGAGTTGTTGATAGTGGAGCATCACAGTGCATTACTAGAAATAAGAATTGTTTTATAAAAATGTCTGCCAGCAAGCAACATGTATCTTTGGCAAATGGGTGAAAGGTGAAAGCATCTGGTAAAGGTATGGGAAGGTGTTCAATTGTAAATGAGCATTTATCCATGTTGTATATACCTAAACTGAAATTTAATTTGTTATCAGTAAGAGCTCTAGTTAACATTGGCTATGTAGTAACCTTTAGGGGAGATAAATGTATCATAGAAAAGGAAGGTAATAGGATTACTGCAAAATTAACAAATGGTTTATATATTATAACTGATGACCATACTGCTAATTCAGTGTATAATAATGTGAAGCCACATGATGAATGCATACATCTGTTACATAGGCGTATGCGGCACATTAATTTTAAAACGCTGCAACAAACTGTAAAGTTGTCAGAGGGAGTGAAATTAAAACCTTGCAGTAAGTATTTAAATTGTAATGTATGTAGTAAGGAAAAGAGCAGGGTTACTCCAGCAAACAGATATAATGGGTTTAAAACGAAGGAACTTTTAGAAGTTGTTTTTGCAACTTTTAGAAGTTGTTTATACAAATGCTAAGCCACATGATGAATGCATACATTTGTTACACAGGCGCCTGGAGCATATTAACTTTAAAACATTACAACAAACAGCTAAAATAGTGGAAGGTATTAAGTTGAAGCCATGTAACTAAGTATTTGAACTGTAACATTTGCAGTAAGGAAAAGAGTAAGGCTAATCCTGCAAACAGGCTAGACGGCTTTAAAACTGAGAAACCTCTAGAAGTAGTTTTTGCTGATATAATTGGACCTATAAAACCCAGTTTGGGAGGTGCCTGTTATGTTTTGAGTATCATGGATCATTACTCAAGATATGGTTTCTGCTATTTAATGAAAGACAAGACGGAAACATTTCAACAATTTTTTAATTGGTTGAGATTTGCGGAAAGGAAGATAAAAGCCAAGGTTATGACTGTAGTTACTAACAATGGGACGGAGTTTACAAATTATAAGTTCCAAACTATGTTAAAAACAGCTGGTATTGAGCATAAATGTTCTGCTCCTTATAGACCTCAACACAATTCGTTTGTAGAACGAAGGGGGCAAACGTTACAAGCTATGACTAGAACCATGTTAGCTGATTCAGGATTGCCTGAAACATTATGGGGTGAAGCCATGATGTGTGCTAATCATTTACTGAACAATGTTGTAAATGCTTCTACTGGAGAGGTACCATTTACTCGTTGGCATGGTAGGAAACCTGATTTGAGCAACTTGCACACGTTTGGAGTTCCTGCATGGGTGCATATTCCAGCACAGATCAGATTAAAGGGACAAACTCGTGCAAGACAGTTAATATTTGTTGGTTATAACTCAAACCATAGATCTTATAGGTTCTGGGAACGTGGGACAATTAAGATCTATCACAGTGCAAATGCGAAGTTTTTAGAGCATGTTGGTTGGGATAAACTGGAATTAAACAAGATGAGGTAGTAATTGAAACCCGAGTAGATCAAAATAATGTATCAGGAATACCAGAAACGTGTGATGAAGGGAAGGAGTCTACTCAGGAGGAGGAAGTGATAAAGCAGGAGGACATTCAGGATAGTCCACCTATAAGCCCTGAGTTACCCAGAAGGTCAACCCGTGTAACGCGGCCACCTGATAGGTATCAGGCATCTGTTGCATGTCAAGTAGATAAAGTTCCTGCAACGTATAATGAACTGACTCCGTATCCAACTGAGGATAAAAAGGTAGGGCAAACTGAAATGAACAGTGAGTTTAAGTCATTGCAGGATTTGGGAGTGCTTGACATGACTGATTTACCTTCAAGTAAATATGCAAGGGGACGCAGATGGGTATATAAGCGTAAAACTGGAATGAATGGGAATTATGTAAACCATTATGGATGGAAATTATGTAAACCCCGATGACTTAGATGATGTTGATATAAAAGGTTCTATGTTTGATAACGGATGCATTATGCATTGTATCTTGAATCTACATTATGTACTGTATTGTGTGTTAAAGGAAAACATAAACAATGTTGTGATGTTTATGGATTGAGAATGTGAAGTTGTGTGTAAATACATTGACAACCCAAGAGGGGAGAATGTTAGGGATGTAACCCTAGGCTTGGCTTGGCAATGTATATAAGCTATGATGAATTTACTGTTACTTTAAATGCTTAAGAGATGTAATTGGTTAGTTACCTCAAGCAGCCATAAGAGGGAGCCAGAATGGCTGTTAGCTCTCTGTTTTGTTAGATGTCGATCGGTGTATACTGAGGTATTGTGGTTTGCTACTGTTTAGCTATACTTTGTGTGTTAGACTGACTATTTTGATAACTGAATTACTGAACCGTGTATGACTTGGACTGTTAACCGGACTCTGAATACCTCTATATTTCTACACAGTAAACTACTATATTTTTATACTGTTCAGTGTCTCTGTATGCTGGTTTGTGCGTGTTATTCCATATCACTCTCATTACGCTTCTCTGCATACTCGCTCTCCTAACAGGGAGCTTAATTACTTAACAATATGGGCCTTCAAGACAATACTCTCAAGACATGGAGTGTGTGAAGAACTGGTGTCTGATAATGGGCCACAATTCTCATGTGCTGAATTCCAGTGCTTCCTGCGTGAATGGGGAATCAAGCACAAACCCACAAGCCCTTATCACCCACAGGCCAATGGCCTAGCAGAGAAGTATGTTGGCATAGCCAAATCCATTATACAGAAAGCACAAACGTCAGGGCAGGATGTGTATTTGGGCCTACTAAACTATCATGCAACACCCATTGAGGGTTTATGCTCACCAGCTCAGCTGTTAATGGGAAGAACACTGAGGACTACAGTGCCTATTGCTCCGCATAAATTGCAGCCTTGTACCATCGCACATGAGCGGGTAATAGCTCAGAGGAACATAAACATGAGAAAGCAAAAACTGCATTTTGATAAATCTACCAAGCCTTTTCGTCCACTGTGTGCCGGGCAAGCTGTGAGACACAGAGTCACTGGGAAAACATGGGAACCTGCTCGAATTGTCAGAGAGGGCAATTCACCAAAATCATATGTAGTTGAAACCAAGTGTAGACAGCAATTGAGAAGAAACAGGTGTCATCTGCGTCCAGACACGGCTGCCGATACTGCGTTGGAAGAAGAAAACAAGAAAGAAAGTGAAGCGCAAGGGCATGATGACACAAAACTCCTGAACACGAATATACAGCCTGCCGAAAATGCCAAGGACAATGTAAGCATATCAGCATGTGACAATGCTGGGACTGTCAGGGGAAGATTTATTTTACCCTGAACTAGAACGAGGCTTAGACCGCGGCTGTTTCCAACAGGCATATTCTTTAAGGTTCGAAGAAAAAGAAATAAACTTTCTGCAGAAACATATTCTAATTAATAAACAAACTTTAATACAAAAATGATAAATGGAAATAAAACGAAACTAACTAATTGTTACATTTTGATAAAAAAGTTCCGTCTCCCAGTTTTCCTGGCAGCCGGACAAAGATCAGAAGTAGCTCAGGAATGTGTGAAGCATGCGCAGTACATCACTGTCAGATAAGAACATGACCTGCGCAATATCTCTTTCTCAGTTTAACTATTTAGTGTCAATTCAGTCAGTTCAGGCTAGCAAACAATTTTAACGCAGTGACACCCCTTCTTTTGCTAGTTGGGCTGACATGATCAAATCATCAATTAAGGCACATCTTCTTTCGCAGATACTCGTGTTGATTTACAGGAAGTGGTTTGTTGAGCATATCTGCAATCTGATCATGTGTAGAAACATATTGCAATTTAACAAAACCTTGCTTAACTAATTGCTTTGTGTTTTGATAACGAATGTCAATGTGTCTGGACCTAGAACCTGTGAAATGTGACTCAGAAATATAAACCACAGATACATTATCTTCCATCACGGTGATTGGTCGAATCGGACGTGTCCAGATATCTGTGATCAAAGCATCAAACCATGTTAGAGAATTACAAGCATCTGAAACACAAGCATATTCAGCTTCAGTAGATGAACATGAAACAAAACTCTGTTTTCTCACTTGCCAGTAAACAGGACATCCATTCAGGAACATCATGTAACCAGAAGTGCTTTTGCGTGATTTCTTATCGCTTGCCCAGTCAGAATCAGCATAACAAATTAACTGTGGTTGATCAGTGTGTGTTGGTTCTAGCAATAACTTCATGTGTTTAGTGTGTTTCAGGTATTTCAACAACTTCTTAATGCATGCCCAATGAAATTGTGTTGCCTTACCTACGTGTCGTGATAAAAGATTAACACTAAGTGCAATGTCAGCTCTGGTCCAACTACTAATGTATAATAGTGAACCAATGACTGAACGATAAAGTGTTTGATACTCGAACTCAGGACTTGGTTCATGTGTTAAGTTGTGAAAATCTGTTTGCATGGGTGTCTTTGTTGCGTTAGCATCTTTCATGTTGCAATGATGCAAAATGTGGTCAATTTTCTCCTCTTGTGAAAGACTAAACCCCTTCAGTGCCTTTTCAATCTGAACACCTAAATAAGTGCTAATGTGTCCTAAAGATTTCAGTGTGAAGTATCTCTGCAAACTTTTGGCAAAAATCTTACTCATTTTCTTATTTGGACCAATGTAAACAATGTCATCAACATAAACAAAAATTATCTCATATGCATTGTTAGATCTTTTTGTGAACACGCATTCATCAGTTTCGGACTTAATAAAGCCCATTGAATTTAGTTTGTCAGTAAGACATAAATGCCACATTAAACCTGACTGTTTCAGACCATAAAGACTTTTGTTCAGGAACCAGGTATCCCCTTCTTGCTTTCGGAATCCTGGAGGGCTTCTTACGTAGATCTCTTCATCTAGGTCTGCATGTAGATAAGCTGTGTCCACATCAAATTGGAAAACTTCCAAACCAAGAATAGTTGCAGTGGTTAAAGCAATTTTTACACTTTCAGTTCTGACTGTTGGTGAGTAAGTGTTTGTGTAGTCCTCAGGATAACGTTGAGCGAAACCCTGAGCTACAAGTCTGGCTTTGTACAAAGACTCAACATTTGGTTTCTTCTTGATTCTGTAGACCCATCGAGTGCCAATGACTTTCTTGTTTGCTGGAGGTTTTGCAGGTGTGAATACATTAAGTTTCTTTAAACTGTCCATTTCATCCTGCATTGCATCATACCATTTGTCTTGCTCTGAATCAGGAAGCTGTTTGATTTGTGTGAATGTCTCAGGAGGAAGAGTAACGTTGCAAATCAAAGGTAATGGTGTTTTTGTCAGTTGCCATGAATATCGTTGTGGAGGGATTCCTTTTGTGACCCTCTTGGAACGTCTAGGAAAAACAGTCCAATCTTCTTCTTCTTCTTCTTCATCCTCGTCCTCACGTTCGTCGCTAGCATCAGCATCCGCGGCTTGCGAAGACGGAACATCAGGTTGTGAAGAACTGGTAGAAGGAATATCTGCCTGTAAATGTTGGTCATCAGGCTGCGTGGCATCTGGAACACCATCTCTAGGAAAATAAACTCCAGGATCATTGGAATGAATCCTGGACCAGTCAATGTCTTCCTCAAAATTAGCAGATTGTGAAATGACAATCACATGTTTAGTATCAATGAATTTGCACCATTTTGAGTTATCATCAATACCCATAAATCTCAGTCTCTTTGCTATTGGACCTCCCTTTCTTCTTTGACTTAAGGGAGTGTTGACCATAGCATATGAACCAAAAATGTGGAGGTTCTTGAGATCAGGATTGTAGCCATACAGCATGTAGAAAGGAGTTTGATTAATTACACTGCTCCAAGTACGGTTGACAATGTAATTTGCATATTTGATTGCTTCACCCCAGTATATGCTACCGAGATTGGCATCTTCTAGAAGACAACGCATCATGGTTTGTAGAACTCCTTGTCTTCTTTCTACGACTCCATTATGAGCCGGTGTATATGGAGCGGATGTCTGATGAAGAATTCCATTCTTACGCATCCAGTCCTGGAAACGCTGAGACATGAATTCTCTGCACCACGGTCACTCTGGATTCTGGCGATGCGAACTTGGTATTGTGTAGAAACAAAAGCTGCAAAGTCTTTAAAGATCTGAAAGGTCTCAGATTTCTCTCTCATAGGATATACAAATCCATATCTAGAATGATTATCTACTATTGTTAGAAAATACTTTCTACCACCGATTGTTGGTGGGAAAGGACCCACTATGTCAGTGTTTACCAAATCAAAAATGCGTGTTGACAGGCGTGTAGCGTGTTTTGGAACCGCAGCTGCCTTGGATTTAGCCTTCCTGCAAACTGCACAATCCAAAAACACCTTACACCCCTTTAGATCCAAACCTTTTGCGAACTCCGGCATCTTTCTAAGAACACGGAAACTGGCATGCCCCAATCTTCTGTGCCACTTGTGGATACACCTGGAATGCAAAGGTTTACCAGTTAGTGAATTCTCAACATTAACAGTTTCATGAGGAACCTCAGGTTTGCTCTGAGCAACCTGCTTCTGTTTTCTCTGTTTGTTGGCTTTAGGAGCCTTTGGCGTAGCAACGGGTTCTCTCTCTGAAGCAACTCTCTCTGGCCCCGTGCTGTGCCTTTTTGGGGTTTGCATACTTGCCTGTGCTTGCCCTTTAGGCTTTGGCTTTAAGTAATAAACACCACCAATCAGCATGGTTTCAGCAACAATATCTCCATCTTTAACTAAGTAACTTGCTTTTTCGAGGTGGTGAACCTGGAACTTTAACTGTCTAGACAAGTGACTTTGACTAAGCAAATTACTGGTTGCTGAAGGTATGTAATAAACATCAGGGATGTATGTATCGAGCTCTTCAATGTAAACAGTTCCTTTTCCCATGACCTTGCAAGTGTGGTTGGTGAAGGAGTACAGTTCTCGATACTCGGGCTCTGGCTCGCCCATCTCTGTGAAAAGTTCCCTTCTGTGGGTAACGTGCACAGCTGCTCCACTGTCTAAAGTCCACAAGAGACGTCTGTCGTACTTTGGATCAGGTTGTGGAACGTTGGTTATGGCCAATGTTGTGAGTGGAGCTTGTGGATCACGCCTTGGACCACGACGACCTTGTCTTCCGCCTCTACCTCTGCCTCTGGAGTCTGTTCCTCTGGGCTGGTACGTGACGGGAGCTGGAACTTGTTGGGGACCATCCCGGGTGTCATGTCCCACACGGTTGCAGGTGTAGCATTTTGGCATCCTTGGAGCGTAGCCTCTTCCTCGGAAGGGACGTCTAGCTGGAGCCTTTGATGCTGGGGGTCGTTGCAGGTGTGGTGTAGCTAACTTGATAGCTTCTTCCTCCACTAAAAGTCTGCAAACGTGGTTAACTGTGCGTTGAGCAATAGGCACGTAGTTAATCTTTGCAACGGCATCTTTCCATTCATAATTCAATGAGTTAATGATGATGCTAATCATTTGGATATCATCGATTACATGGCCATTTTGTCTCAATTCACTTCTCATTCTTTTCAGTTTGGTCAAATGTCCACCAATTCGTTCAACAGGTTTCAACTTCGAACCATGGAACTCAGACATGAGCAAACATGAGGATTCAATTGAAACGGGCCTGTAGCAATCTTCCAAAATAGCCCAAATTTGTTGGGCAGTTGCATCAAGTGGAAAGGTACCCTGGAGCTCAATTTCCATTGACATGAGCAAAGTCGTGATTGCTCTGTTTTCCAAATCTCTCATTGCAGGTGTCCATGGCTGGGCAGGAGGATTAAAAACCATACAGTGTGTGCCTTCTCTGCGAAGCAAGAGCGCAATTTCAGGAGTTTGGGGAATATCTGCAGGACAAAATCGCTCAGATCCGGAGCGGATGGGCCCCCTTCAGTGGACCAGAGAAGCCGCCAACAGTGAGTCTTGTGAGACCATTCTGGGAGGAGTTTGCGTCTGTTGCCCCCGAGGATTTGGATAGGTTGTGTGGACGGCTGCGACCGACCACATGTTTAATGGACCCGTGTCCCTCCTGGTTGGTACTGGCATCCTGGGAAGTGACACGAGGCTGGCTACTGGGCTTGGTGAACGCCTCTTTGAGCGAGGGGTCCTTATCTGCCACCTTGAAAGAGGCGGTGGTGAGACCCTTACTCAAGAGGCCTTCCCTTGACCCGATGGAGCTAGCTAATTATCGTCCAGTCTCCAACCTTCCCTTTTTAGCGAAGGTTGTAGAGAATGTGGTGGCACAGCAGTTTCCACGACACCTTGAGGAATCCGAATATCTAGACCCACGCCAGTCCGGCTTCCGGCCCGGACACAGCACGGAGATGGCCTTGGTCGCGTTGGTCGATGATCTCTGGAGGGCCAGAGATAGGGGTTGTTCCTCTATCCTGGTCCTATTAGATCTCTCGGCAGCTTTTGATACCATCGACCATGGTATCCTATTGCGCCGGCTGGGGGGGATGGGAGTTGGAGGCACCGTTCTGCGGTGGTTCGGCTCCTACCTCTCCGACCGGATGCAATGTTTGTTGGCAGGGGGGCAGAGGTTGACTCTGAGGCCACTCACTTGTGGGGTGCCTCAGGGGTCGGTCCTCTCGCCCCTTCTGTTCAACGCATATGTGAAGCCGCTGGGGGAGATCATCCGTGGTTTTGGGGTGGAGTATCATCTGTACGCTGATGATACGCAGCTGTACATTTCCACCCCAGAACACCCCAACGAGGCTGTCGAGGTGATGACCCGGTGTTTGGAAGCCGTCGGGGTCTGGATGGGGGACAACAGACTCAAGCTCAACCCCTCCAAGACTGAGTGGCTGTGGCTACCGGCACCCCGGTTCAGTCAGTTGATTCCATCACTGACCATAGGGGGCGAGCAATTGCCCCCTGTGGAACGGGCACGCAATTTGGGCGTCCTCCTAGATGCCCGGCTGTCAATGGATGACCATGTGGCAGCCGTGGCAAGGGGGGCGTTCCACCAGGTTTGCCTGGTGCGCCAATTGCACCCCCTACTGGACCGGGATGCCCTATGCACAGTCACTCATGCACTGGTGACGTCTCGGCTGGACTACTGCAATGCCCTCTACATGGGGCTTCCCTTGGGACGCGCTCGAAGACTGCAGCTAGTCCAGAACGCAGCCGCACGGGCTATCTTCGGGAGTACTAGGTACTCCCACGTAACACCGCTCCTGCGCGAGCTGCACTGGCTGCCTGTGGTCTTTCGGGTGCGTTTCAAGGTGTTAATTACCATCTTTAAAGCGCTCCATGGCTCAGGACCTAGGTACTTGCGGGATCGCATCCTACCACACACTTCCCTGCGACCGATTCGCTCTCACAGGGAAGGACTCCTCCGGGTACCGTCCACTAAGCAATGCCAACGGGCGGCACCTAGGAGAAGAGCCTTCTCTGTGATGGGCCCAACCCTCTGGAATGACCTCCCCCCCGATATCAGAACCACCACCGACTTCCCCTCCTTTCGACGAAAACTGAAGACTCACCTGTTCCATTTAGCCGGCCTGGACCATTCATAACCTTATTATACCTCCTGGCAGATACATTTTAACTTTGTAATTTTAATTGGGTATTTTTAGGATTGTTGAAATATTGTTTTTATCTACTTTACTTTGTACAGTGTCGTATTGCCTCCTCTTCTATTTTTTTATGTTTGTATGTTTGTATTCCATTTTATCTGTTTTATTTGACTGTACACCGCCCCGAGTCCCTTTGGGGAGAGGGGGCGGTATAAAAATCGAAATAAATAAATAAAGAAAGAAAGACCCGGGCTTTATAATTCTCTCCTGACTCCTTTTATTTTGACTCACCAGTCAAAGGAGTGACAGAAAATGACTGCTGAGGGATATGCATTGGAACAACCTGTTGTGCAGGTTGCAAAGCTGGTTGTTGAACCAGGGGGTGCTGCAATTGCACCATTGGCCTTTGCATGGCAACATTAAATTGGCTTCCTTGCATTCGCCTTTGGCTTTGCCTTGTTCCATCTAGGGAGGATCCAACACCACCAGGGGGTGCTGAAGACTTAACCTTTGGAGGCAAAACTTGGGCGTCTAGAGGACTCATAGATAAATCTTTCAAGCTTTGGGTAGCTGAATTAATTTTTCTTCTAATAAATTTTTTTCGCCAGCAGGTGGCAGTGCAGCTTCACTTCTTGGCTGCATCAGACCTTTATACGTGGCCGGAAATGCAGTGGAACAAAAGGGATCACGTGACCTCGGTGACGTGTACATATCTCTTTGTTCTGATTCACCTAAAACAATGTCCTCTGTGGGGTGTGTCTTAGGTTGTTTAGAAGACAAGATGGCGTCCTCAGACATTTTGGGAGTGGGGGAACTCCTCCTACTTCTTTTCATTCTTTCAAAATATTCTCTCGCTTCTCTGGCGTATTTTTCAAATCGCTCTAACTGGTCATGTTAGCTTTGCATTTCTTCCCCAGTGCCTGAGAAGGATTCATAAGTTTCACTTTCTGCGTGGGGGTATTTTTCCTCAGCCGGCAGTTGCCGCAGAGGCTTTCGCCATTCATCAATTGTTTCATAGTCTCCAAGAGTTTGGGAGTGAGGTTGCTCTGGCAAAGTGGAAAGTTTTGGCTTGGGCCCCAATAAATCATAATCTCTTGGAGGTATTTGAGAAGGGGGAACTACTGACCTCGGTTCGTAGATCTCGCCTCCTGTAGCCTCTTTCTCTTGTTTAAGAGTTGCCCGTACATCTGGCTCGGCGCTTGGAGAAATTTGTTGCTTTTGAAGTAAGTTTGAAGATTCTTGCTTCTCTGTGTCTAAGGGAATCTCTGTATCAGAAGAAGTGGACCCATCCGAGCTTGTTCCACGTTTCTTCTTCTTTTTCTTCTTCGGCATGGCTAAGTAGCCTAGCCGGTTATCTCTTAAGACAGCTTGAAGGAAAAACAGCCGTAAATTATAACCATCTCTCTGCTTCCATTAATTGTCAGGGGAAGATTTATTTCACCCTGAACTAGAACGAGTGTCAGGCCTGTAATTATATTCTTTTTAGGATCTTTGGCCTGCCATACTTTTTAATAATTCTCTATGCTGTTTCAATAGTGTAGTAGTTGGGAGGGGGGAATAGAAAGGAGTAGGATTGTAGAATGGATTGTTGACATTCTTTTGTAGAAGCCAAGGTCATCTTTTGTCTTCGCATCTCAACACCTGGCCGGAAGAAGATGGGTGTACATGCCAGCGTGGAAGATGATGATTGGAACATGTGATGGATTTGTGGGTGTGGGGAGAGATCATGAACTTTCAACTGGGTGAACCCAGAGGATGTACTTCCAGAGTTGGAATTTTCCATAGCCGTGCTAACATGCCTGCGGAATAAATTGCACCTTTAAGGATGTTTTGCCTTGGACAATGATTTATTTCTGCATGGTATTTAGAACCCTAACATTATTCCAACTCTGGAAGTACATCCTCTGGGTTCACCCAGTGCTGCTGCAGGTGCTGTAGGTTCTGGTCTCCGAATGGAGGCGTGGGTATGCCCAACCGACCTCTGGAAGAGGACCCCCAACTTCAGGTGACGAAGAGTCCTACCAAGGGGGAGGCCTCGGAGGAGGAACAAGGCCAGCCGTGGATGATTGAATCCAAGAGCCCAGAACCTACAGCACCTGCAGCAGAGAGCCCTAAACGGCCATGGGAAGAGGTCGCAATGGACTTCATTGTGGAACTCCCAGACAGCAGTGGGCATAAAGTAATTTGGACTGTTATTGATTTGTTTTCTAAGCAGGCACACTTCATTGCTTGCTCAGGTTTGCCATCAGCATGGGGGAATGCTCCAAGCCAGCAGAGGGCACCTACTTGGCCCATAACTCCTCCAAGCCAGCAGAGGGCACCTACTTGGCCCATTACTCCTCCAAGCCAGCAGAGGGCACCTACTTGGCCCATAACTCCTCCAAGCCAGCAGGAGGGTCCTTGGCACGTAAAACCCCCTAGCCAGCCATCATTGGTTGAGCTGCAACCTGTGAAGCAGGCAACCCCGGGATGGGTCTTAACCCCAGGTCATGGATGGGAGGGATGCCAGTGGGCACCTGCCCTGCCCTCCCTCAGATGGCACCATGGCAGAAAGCTGGGCAGTGGCCAACCGAGGGATTGACCTCCCCACCAGTTCCAGTCTCCCCTGCAAGGCCCAAAAAGGTTCTTACCAGACCTTCCTACAGAGAAGAAATCTCCATGGAAAAAGGGATTACCAAACAGAGGCCTGCATTGTGGATGGCGGGTAAATGTGCGCCTGCAAGGCCCCAAGTGGTTCTTACCCCACCTTCCTACAGAGTAGCAATCACCAACATGGAAGAAGGGATTACCAAAGCCAGGCCTGCAAGATGGGAAGCGGGACAAGGTGCATCTGCAATGCCCCAAAAGGTTCTTACTCCACCTTCCTACAGAGAAGCAATCTCCACCATGGAAGAAGGGTTTACCAAGCGGGCAGCTGCAAGTTGGAGAGCAAGGCAGTGTGATGAAACGGTTCCTAAGTTTAGAGATGTAACTAGGTTCCATTCCTCATGGGACCCAATTAAATGCCACCATTGTTGTCAACTTGGCCACAGAGCGTCAGAGTGCTTCGCTCCAGACCCAATGCCACAAACGTGCGCACCAACCACCACGGCAGTAAAGAGAGGGTCCCAGATGCCACCACAGAAGAGTCATCTGGGCCAACAACCTCTGGAAGAGGATCCCCAACTTAAGGTGAGGAAGTGTCCTACCAAGGGGGAGGCCTCGGAAGAGGAAAAGGGCAGACAATCTCCGGAGGAGGATCCCCAACTTAAGGTGACAAAGAGTCCAACTAAGGGGGAGGCCTCGGAGGGGGAAAAGTCTAAACGACCTCTGGAAGAGGATCCCCAACTTATGGTGACGAAGAGTCCTACCAAGGGGGAGGCTTCGGAGGAGGGAATTGCCGAAGAACAAATGTGTGTACCAGTCGCCATGGTGGTAAAGAGAGGGCCCCAGATGCCTGCACAGAAAAGTCATCTGGGCAAACGACCTCTGGAAGAGGATCCCCAACTTAAAGTGATGAAGTGTCCTACCAAGGGGGAGGCCTTGGAGGAGGAAAGGGGCAAACAATCTCCGGAGGAGGATCCCCAACTGAAGGTGACAAAGAGTCCAACGAAGGGGGAGGCCTCGGAGGGGGAAATGCCCAACCGACCTCTGGAAGAGGATCCCCAACTTCAGGTGATGAAGAGTCCTACCAAGGGGGAGGCCTCGGAGGAGGAACAAGGCCAGCCGTGGATGATTGAATCCAAGAGCCCAGAACCTACAGCACCTGCAGCAGAGAGCCCTAAACGGCCATGGGAAGAGGTCGCAATGGACTTCATCGTGGAACTCCCAGACAGCAGTGGGCATAAAGTAATTTGGACGGTTATTGATTTGTTTTCTAAGCAGGCACACTTCATTGCTTGCTCAGGATTGCCATCCGCAAACGAATTAGCGAAAATGTTTGTGAAACACATGTATCGCCTGCACGGAGTACCCAAGAGGATCATTTCAGACCGCGGAGTCCAGTTCACAGCCAAGTTCTGGAGAGAGGTCCTGAGATCCATTGGGTCCACACAAGAACTGAGCTCAGAGGTTCATCCCAGCATGAACGGCGCAGCAGAGGGAGCCAATGCGGTGGTGGAACAATACATCAGGTGTTTTGTGGGCTATCAGCGAGACAACTGGTCAGACTTGCTACCCTTCGGCGAAGTGGCGTACAACGATGCGGTCCACAGCAGCAGAGGATTAGCGGGTTTCCAGATTACCAGTGGCATGGAAGTTGTTGCCATGCCTGAGTTGCCTAGAGAACCTCCTTCTTTCATGTCTTTGAGTGAATGGATGGACATGCTAAAGAAAGGATGGGAGAATACGAAGAAGGCTCTAGCAGTTGCGGCAGAAGCCTACCAGAAGCAAGATGATCAACATCGCTCGCTCCAAAACCCCTACCGTGTGGGGGACAATGTTTTTTTATCTACCAAATACATAAGATTAGAAATGCTTAGCAAGGAATTGGGTCCAAAATTTCTAGGTCCATTCCCAATAGTGAAGATAGTTAACCCTGTTACAGTTCAACTCAGTCTACCCAGAAGTCTAGGGGAAATTGACCCAGAATTTCATTGTAGCTTGTTGAAACCAGTAATTGGGTCTAACAGAAGAGCATCCACCCAAGCTCAATCTCCTCCTTTAGTGATGGAAGGGGAAACCCAATCTGAGGTGGAAAAAATTGTAGATTTCAGGCTGAATAGGGGTTGCTTACAGTACTTAGTGCATTGGAAGGGTTACCCTTGGTCTGAAGCTAATTGGGTGAACAGTGGGAACCTAAAAGTGGAGAAGTTAGTAAAGCAATTCAATGGGAAGTTTCCCGAGAAGTCAAGGGGTTCCCCTGGGTGGAGAAGAGGTGGTTAATTTTGTTATATTAACTTTTATGTTATTCTCTTTGCAGGAAACGTTTTTCTTTTGAGGAGAGGCCGCCTGTCAGGCCTGTAATTATATTCTTTTTAGGATCTTTGGCCTGCCACACTTTTTAATAATTCTCTATGCTGTTTCAATAGTGTAGTAGTTGGGAGGGGGGAATAGAAAGGAGTAGGATTGTAGAATGGATTGTTGACATTCTTTTGTAGAAGCCAAGGTCATCTTTTGTCTTCGCATCTCGACACCTGGCTGGAAGAAGATGGGTGTACATGCCAGCGTGGAAGAATAAGATTGGAACATGTGATGGATTTGTGGGTGTGGGGAGAGATCATGAACTTTCAACTGGGTGAACCCAGAGGATGTACTTCCAGAGTTGGAATTTTCCATAGCCGTGCTAACATGCCTGCGGAATAAATTGCACCTTTAAGGATGTTTTGCCTTGGACAATGATTTATTTCTGCATGGTATTTAGAACCCTAACAACGAGGCTTAGACCGCGGCTGTTTCCAACAGGCATATTCTTTAAGGTTCGAAGAAAAAGAAATAAACTTTCTGCAGAAACATATTCTAATTAATAAACAAACTTTAATACAAAAATAATAAATGGAAATAAAACGAAACTAACTAATTGTTACATTTTGATAAAAAAGTTCCGTCTCCCAGTTTTCCTGGCAGCTGGACAAAGATCAGAAGTAGCTCAGGAATGTGTGAAGCATGCGCAGTACATCACTGTCAGATAAGAACATGACCTGCGCAATATCTCTTTCTCAGTTTAACTATTTAGTGTCAATTCAGTCAGTTCAGGCTAGCAAACAATTTTAACGCAGTGACAGGGACCGACTCACAACCTGACAGTAATTTTACTGTTGATCAGAGAGCGGTAACTTTTTCTCGCTATGGTCGAGCTATTAAACCAAAAATATGGAAAGATTTTGTATCATATTAGATGTTTTATACTTAAGAAGGGAGATGTAATGATGTGTATGTTTTATGTTATATTTTAAGTGCAATTGGTGTGCCTAGCTCTTTTAGAAGGCTAGGAAACAGTTAACCTTTTTAATGATGTCATCTAGGGCAGAAGTTAGTTGTAAGATGGCTGCCGCTGAATAAAGACAAGCCTCCAGTTCAAGCTCCTTGCTGTCTGCCTTTATTTTATGCCAAAAGTCATCACATGAAGCTACCAGGCCACTACCTTTTCCACAACCTTCCTTTAAAAAGGGAGGTTGGAAACTGGATGAAAGTTGTCGAGGCAGGTGAGATCCAGTGATTTTTTTAAGGAGGGAGCAAAGCAGGGCCTCCTTAAAAGCCCCTGGAAATGTCCCCTCTTCTAGTGATGTGTTAGTCACTGCCTGGACCCACCTGCTAGTCACCATCCTGGAGGCTGTCACCATCCAGAAGGGCCAAGGATCTAAGTGACAGGTGGTGGACCACTTCATCAGGTCCAACAGGGTCAAAACATTCCTAGATAATTGGACAAGATCTCTCCCCAGGCTTCTCACATGCATCGGCTCCACACATGGGTTCCAACTAGGAACAAATCCAAGTGACTTTCTCCTTCAGATGCTGAACAAACTCCTCTGCATGGCCCAGAAGATAATCAACCGACACCGCCCCCACCCCCGCCTGACCCAGGAGGGATCAGGTGATCTGGAACAGAGCTGTCAGGCAACACTCTGAAGACACAATAAGAGTGGAGAAATAATACTGTGTTTCCCTGAAAAAGAAACTTATCCCAAAAATAAGTTGATTTTTACATGTGCACCCAATATAAGCCCTAAGCTGATTTTTACATGTGCGCCCAATATAAGCCCTAGCCCCAGTGGTGGGTTTCAAAATTTTTAGAACCTCTTCTGTAGGTGTGGCCTGCTTTGTGGGAGTGGCTTGGTAGTCATGTGACCGGGTGGGAGTGGCTTGGCAGTCATGTGACTGGGTCGGAGTGGCTTGGCAGTCATGTGACTGGGTGGGCGTGGCCAACTTGTAAAATGTGGTGAAACTCAGTTAACAACGCTCTTGCTTAGCAACCAAAATGTTGGCTCAGAAACGCTGGCATTTGAAGCACGCAAGTCTTAAAGCTGTCAAGTTACAAGACCCTTGCACCCCTAACCCTTTAGGAAAAAAAAACCCAGGGGTGTTCAAACTTGACAGCTTTAAGACTTGTGGACTTCAACTCCCAGAATTCCTCCTCCAGTCATGTTGCTCTTTTGCCGCAGCTGCTCTTTCACCTGCCCAGACCGCTTCGGTGCCTCTCTGGCTACCTCCATCCGGACCCTGCAGCTGCGGCAATGTCATCAGCCTAGATCTGCTCCATCTTCGGTTTTTTCACCAGGGCCAGGGCCGCCGCCGAACCGGCCACCGCAGAAGATGCCGCCAAGGCCCCACTGCTGCCGGAATAACTGCTGCCGCCGCCTCCTATTCCACCACTGCCTCCTCCTCCTCCAACAGCACTGCCAGATTTACCACCCGGCGCTGTGGCTGATGTGAAGCCGCCGAAGCTCCCGTCGGCGCCCCTGCCCAGGTGCACACCATCCATGGGAGGGGGAAAGGGCGCCGGAGCGCTGGCAAAGATGAGGTGGCGAGGAGGAAGTTGAAGTGCTTCAACTCTTTCGGAGCAGCCCCGCTCATTTTCTCCGCAAACGCCCTCTCTGCCCAGCGAAACCCAATGGTGCCGCCACCGCCACTCCCGCCCCCTCTGTCGCCTTCCTACTGGCTCCCGCGATGGCATCGTTCCACTTTGTTGGCCGGCGGAGAACTAAATTTGCGGGAAAAAGAAGCTGTTGCTGCTTCATCTCTTCCTTCCTCCCCCCCCCCACCCCTGGAGTGCGGAAAAGAACGCAACTGGGAGGTCTGGGTTTCCTTCACTCCCACCTTTCTGCTCTTTCACCCACCCGGACCGCCTCGGCGTGGCTCTGGCTACCTCCGTCCGTCCACGCCTGGCAGCTGCGGCGACTTCATCAAGACAAAGTGGCTTGGAGGCGAAGTGGCCTCGGTGCCCTGCCTAAGCAGTGGCGGGGCCCTCTCCCGGCCGGGCACTTCCCTCAGGAAGCAAAGGTTCTCGGCGTTCTGGGAAGCTGCGAAAGCGGCTGGGAGAGGCGCGCAGCTTGGTTTAGCCTCCCTGGAGTCGCGCACCCCTCCCAGCTGCTTTCGCAGCTTCCCGGAGCACCAAGAACCTTTCTTCCTCCGCTGGGCTTCACGCTCTTCTCCGTACTTTCCTCGGCTCCTCGGGACTGTAACAGATGTCCAGAAGTGTCTTTTGGGGCTAATGGAGCTTTGGCTTCCAGCCTGACAGCCCCCGCCGCTTCTGGACATCTATTACAGTCACGAGGAGCCGAGGAGAGCACAGAGAAGAGCGTGAAGTCCAGCGGAGGCAGGAATGCAAAAACGACGCCTACTACTCCCTTGCAAGGGGAGTGAAGGAAACCGCCTGGGTCTCTGCTCCCCGCCTCACCTGTCTGGAGCTGCTGAAAGCTTTAGACTCTGGCGGTGGGTGGTGCTGGTTTCTCGCCACTTCTGCGTCCCTGAAAGGTGACTCCTCATTCTCCCTTTCCTTTGCACCTCCTCCCTTCAAAAGCTGTGAGGTGCTTTCCTCACTCCCCAAAGGCTCTTCTCCTCCTTCCCAGAGCTCAGTGGGAGCCGGGCACTAGGGATGGGAGGCTGCTTTTGAAACCACACCTTGAAAAACTTCACCGGGAATGGTGGCGGGGAACCAGGGGGGGGGGGCTGGAACGCCCCCGTGCTTTGCTGGTGGCCATGCCTCCTAGGCAGGTTCGGGAAGGTCCTAGGAGGCTGGCCGCACCACGCAAGCTACTGCCCATGAGCGGCGACGGAACGGGCAGGGGGAAGCAATTGAAGGGGGTGGGGCATGCGCTCCGTGAGGAATGGGTTCTAACCGGTTTGGTAGATTTGTGGAACTTCTTCTACCGAACTGGTTAAAACTGGCAGGAACCCACCCTTGCCTACCTCCAAAATAAGTCCTAATTAAGACTCCACCCACTCAGCTACACGAGGTGGGGTGAGGTGCATAGGTAAAATTTAAGCTAGGGTGGGGATGGGGGGTGGAGCTGCTCTACTACTTACCTTCAAACAGTTGCAGACATCCCCCCCTCAAAAAAAAAAAAAGACCTGTTGTCTTTTCTGGTGACAAAAAAAATGGAAGACCGAGTCCTATTTTCGGGGAAACACGGTAGCAATAGCAATAGCATTTATATACCACTCCATAGTGCTTTATAGCGCACTCTGAGCAGTTTACAAATGTCAGCATATTGACCACAACAATCTGGGTGCTTTGCTGGTGGCCATTTTACCAACCTCGGAAGGATGAATCAACCTTGATCTGGTCAGGATCCAACTCCTGGCTGTGGGCACAGTCATCCTGCAATAGTGCATTCTAACCACTGTGCCACCATGCAATGGTGTTTTGCCTCTCTTACCACCACAATGTAGGCCTTAATAGTGGCTCTTAAGTCGTATCCAGTTGGAGTCATCCTTCATCTTCCTCCAGTGGTGCTCTAGGCATCTCTTGACCCTTTTTTAAACTAGCAAGTCCTCCATGAACCATGGGGAAGGTTGGGAATGATGGGTCAAGAGAGGCTGCACAGGTGTGTGTCAACTTGTAAAGTGTTTCCATGCCTATTATCAAGTTGACATCAAAGGGAGGGAGAATTCCATGCATACCTTTGACCAGGGTCAGATCTCAGATTTCTACAACAGGCGTGTGAGGCACGAAAGTTTACAGCCTGTTGCAACACCTTGTTGGTGGATGTGATTTATGACACAGACTGAGGGGAGGGGAGGCACAGGGGTAAAGGTCAGACACCATTAACCAGAAATCAGATTTGGCTCCGCATCAGACAATGCCAAAATGTTGCTACTACTAAATTACTGGATTTCTTTTGAACTTTGTCTCAAAGCTCATAAATTAATTAGGGCATCTTTTGGAATCTTGATAGAGAGACAAATTTGACTTTTAAAATCAAGATTACTGGGTTTCCTGAATCCCGGGTTCTCCAAGCACTCCCCCAATATCTGTGGTGCTTGGAGGGAAAATCAGTCAACCATGGCAGAGAACAGACTATCCGAAGAGAGCCCAATTACAGCTGGAGGAGTGCAGCCAGCTCCAGACATCAAAGCCCCAGACATCAAAGCTGAGATGCTTTTCCCAGTGGCAGAAGCAAGAAGGGATGAGTACTGGTGGAAATTAGCCCCCAAAGCAGCTGAAGTTGCGTTCCCTTACCCCAATGCCTAGAAAAAGGGAAGGGTCCTGAGCGACCTGGCAAGGGTGGACTGGATGTGGGACTGGGAAGAAGCCAGGCTCCCAAAGGCCCAGATGGAATCACTGGGGAGTGCAATAGAGCAACTGAGGGAGGATTTTGACCGGACCACCCTTTGTGATGAGGGGCCATCATGCCACCCAAAAGAGAGGGAAGGGACATCTGATCCTGTTGAAGGGAGGAGACACTGACTTGAGCGCAGCCCCCCTCCTCCACCCAATAGAAGGAGAAGGAGCCCTAAACTGCAACCAGTGCCTCTCACACGCAGCAGGCAGGCTGCCCAGGGCAGGCAACCACCTCCCTCTCTCCAAACTAGAGGTGAGGAACATGGGCAGCCATATCAAGCACAAGCATACAGAGGTCGAACAGGAGGTGGGAGGAGCAGGGTTGAACAACCCACCCCGATTCAGGGGAAAGTTTGATGGGGACTCAGACCAGCTAGCTCTGTTCCTTGATTCAGCTGATATCCACCTAGAATGCTATGGGCACCTCTACCCATCCCCCAGTGCCATGGTGAACACCATCACAGAGGGACTAGGAGGAGATGCAAGGGAATGGCTAGCAGCCCTCCACAAGAGGAGAGCCCCCCAACTGCAAGGCGTAGATGACTTCCTACAACAGCTAGAGGCCAGATTTGAGGAGGTGGAGGAGGACCTATATGCGGACGATGAACTCAGTGACCTAAAGCAGAGGGGCCACCCCATCAAAGAGCACATCTGCGAATTTAGGAGAGTCATTGGAAGGCTACCCCCTTTACCAGAGTGTCTGTTAGTGCATTTTTTCAGAAGAAGTCTGGACCAGCGGATTGTCCAAGTAACTGCCTACCGCGAAATCCCAAATCGACTCTCTGAGTGGTTCTGAGTAGCAATAAAAGTTGACGGCAGATTGCGCACTAACGATATGAGAAAGCCACCGGAGACGAAAGAGAGAGGTCAACTTGACCTGAAATTGCCCGGTGGATGGGGACCTAGAGCAACACAGCCAGCCCCTAAATCAGCCCCCCCCCCTCGAAGTCCACTGAAATGTTACATATGTGGGAGGATGGGCCACATGACATCCATGTGCATGACCCCAACCCCGTAGCCTAGGCCAGAGCCACCACCCAAGGCACGACTGGAATGGGGCCACAAATGGGCCACCCATGCATCCTGGAAGGCCCTCCAGGCTGCAGAGGTCCCTCCCCACCCAGACAAGGGGGGGGGGGAACCCCAGGCAACAACAACCAGTCACCAGAAGCTTATGACAGTGATGATGAGGGAGAAAATGACCCAATGGTGAGAGGACCAATTCACCCTTTCCCTTTTCCAATACGCCTCACAGCCCCCAAAACAGGAAGCCAAGGGGATTTTCAAGCCCTAATAGACTCAGGCTTCATTAGATGCTTGATCAACCTGACCACAGTCCTGAAACTGGGGATCAGAGCAAAAAGACTGGCCCACCCAATCCGGTTCGAACAGGTCAATGGATCCCTAATGGGGGGGGAGCCTATGCCACCCACCTGACTGAACCAGTGAGACTAGAGCTAGCAGATCACTGGGAAGTAATTCGATTCATAATAGCCCCCAAAATGACAGATGCAGTCATATTGGGACTCTCCTGGCTAGACAAGTGGGGACCGACCATCTGGTGGCAAGGGGGTTCCTGCAGACTTAGGATTGAAAAGGGGCCCCAACCCCTTCCACACAAGCAAGAAAAAACACCGCCCAAGCAGGGAACCCCCCCCCCCCCAAAGAGCCTACCAGAACATCTGGCAGCCACATCCGATGAAACCCCAGAGAATGAACAGATCCCAGGGAAATATCAGGACCTCACAGAAATATTCAGCGAGACCGAGTGCAACATTCTGCCCCCCCCCCCCCTTGAGGCAGATTGGCCATCGAAATCATCCCCGGGGCAAAACTACCCAAACTGTACGCCATGACGCCCCAGGAAATGTAAGAAATGTGCAAGTACATAGACAAAAACCTAGCATGAGGCTTCATCGAGCCAGCCAAGCCACGGGTTGCGGCACCAGTCGTCTTCAAATAGAAAAAAGACGGAACTATGAGACTGTGTGTGGACTTTAGAGGAATCAATGTGGTGTGCGTACACACCCTATACCCCCTCCCCCTCATGAAGGACATGCTATCTCACCTGGCCAAGGGGAAAGTCTTCACCAAATAGACCTCAGAGAAGCATACTATCGAATACGGATCAGGGAAGGAGATGAGTGGAAAACAGCATTCAACTGCCCCCTAGGGAGCATCCAATTCAAAGTGATGTCTTTTGGACTCCAGGGAGTCCCAGCAGTGTTCATGCAGTTAATAAACGAGGTGCTGCACAAGCACCTCTACAAGGGGGTCCTCGTCTATCTGGGTTACATCCTCATCTACACAGAGGCCATGGACGATGACATACTCCTGGTCTGACAGAACTAGAAAAACCTCTGTCAGCCAATCTGTATGTCAAGCTATCAAAATGTGAATTCCACCATGCATGGCTAAACTACCTGGGCTACCGAGTGTCAAATGAGGGAATAGAGATGGACCCAGCCAAAGTACAAGCTGTCATAGGCTGGCAACCTCTTCACACCCGCAGACAATTACAAAGCTTCCTAGGGTTCGCAAACTTCTATAGGCAATTCATCCCCTCCTTTGCGAAGATTGCCAAACCCATGACAGACCTCTTGAAGACAGGGTGCACAGGAACAAAACTTCGCCCAAGACAACCTCTACAGTGGTATCGAACCTGCCAAGATGCATTCAAAACACTAAAAGAAATGTTTGCAAAGGAGCCGGTGCTGAAGCATCCTGACCCCGAGCAACCCTTCGTGATCCAAGCAGACATTAGCGACATGGTAGTGGGAGCAGTGCTACTCCAAAGAAACAATCAAGGAAGCTTACAGCCCTGCACCTACATGTCCCGCAAGCTCACAGACACAGAAAGACGATGGGCCGCATTGGAAAAGGAGGCTTTTGTGGTGAGATGGGCACTGCTAACCTGGAGACACCTGTTGGAAGGGAGCCAGAAACTGTTCGAAGTCTGGACTGACCACAAAAATCTGGAGGCTCTCAGGACCCCACGTAAACTATCACCCAAACAAGTCTGATGGACTCAATACTTCAACCATTTTGACTTCGCACTAAAGCACATTCCAGGGGGGAGGAACTTTCTAGCTGACGCCCTCTCCCGCATGCCCCAGTACAAATGTGAATGGGAACAGGTGGTGGACTCCATCATTCCCCCTACTCATATAGCTGCCCAAGTGACCACCAGCCGACAACACCGTGACCGGCAAGACGAACCATCAAGCGACCTAACCACAAGACTCAAATCCGAACTGCTAGCAGACCCCTGGTTCCGAAACAACCAAAACATCCTGACAAAAAGATATGACCTTGCATGGAAGGGGGCGAAACTCTATGTCACGGAATCCCTACGCACCCTAATTCTCCAGAGGAGCCATGACACAAAACCAGCAGGCCACTTTGGGTTCCTAAAGACTTTACACTTAGCCTGGAGGCAGTTCTGGGGGCCCAAAATAAATAAAAACATGGACAGCTACATGAAAAGTTGCACCATCTGCGCCACAATAAAGAGACAACCAGGAAATCCCCCCCAGACTGCTGCAACCAGTAGCAGAGCCGGGAATGCTGATTTCATCGCTGTTGTCATCTTATCCTGGCTTCGGGTGGTGACCTGGGCCGCCTTTTGGTGGGAGGAAGAAATGATGGGGTGAACAACTTCTTCCTTCTTACTGTCGTACTGCAGTTTTCTTGACAAAGCATCCGCCAACAAGTTTTTCCCTGCAGGCATGTTTTTAAGTTTGAATTGGAACCTTTGGAAGTATTGTGCCCAGCGAACTTGTTTGGGGGATAGTCTTCGATGGGTTTTGAGAGCTTTGAGGTTTTTATGATCAGTTCAGACCTCAAATGGCACATCCCCTCCTTCAAGGAGATGTCTCCACATGAGCAGGCACCACCTGATTGCCAACGCTTCTTTCTCCCAAATGGCCCACCTTCTTTTCGTAGTGGTGAGTTTTTGGGAGATGTAAGCGCACGGCAAGAGGTGGCCTTCTTTCACTTTTCCTGGATGCATTTCTATCCCCTGGTTGGAGATGCAATAACCCAAGTAATCTAGTGAGGTCTTGTGGAACTAACACTTCGACAACTGTGTGTTTAGCTTGGCGGCTAGAGGTTTTTTCAGGATTTGCTGTACCAGTTTCACGTGTTCTTCCAGGGTTTCAGAGAAGATCAAGATGTCATCGAGATAAACGAGCACTCCGTGGTACAGGTGCTCATGTAGCACCTCATTTATGTACTGCATGAAGACTGAGGGTGCTCCTTGTAGCCCAAATGGCATGACTTTGTATTGAAAACTACCAAGGGGGGGTGTTAAAAGTGGTCTTCCACTCATCTCCCTCTTTGATTTGTATGCGGTAATACGCTTCTCTCAAGTCCAGCTTGATGAAGATCTTGCCTTTAGCCAAGTGGTTCAACATATCTTTCATGAGGGGGAGGGGATCGGTGTTCTTCACGCATACTGCATTCAAGGCTAGCAGATCAACACAGAGAGACGAACACCGCCATCTTTCTTTTCTCTGAAGAGCACTGGGGCCGCTACTTTCAACTTTGCTGGTACAATAAAGCCCCGTTTCAAATTGATGTCGATGAATTCAACCATCTCCTTGGGAGTCATGGAGTACATTTTTGGCTTTGGTAGGGTAGCCCCAGGTTTGAAGTCTATTGCGCAATCTGTGGGCCGGTGAGTGGAAGTTAGTTGACATCTTCCTCACTGAACACCTCCGCCAAGTCCCAGTAGTCTTTTGGTACTTGTTGGATCCCTGGGGGTTTGGTGTTTGCTGCAGGTGCTGCAGTTTCCCGACGGTCTGGGCTATTGGGTTCAATCATCCCTGGGTGGCCCTTTGTCTCCACCGGATATATTATATTTATTAAATTTATAAACCGCTCCCTCTCCCCGAAGGGACTCGAAGGGACCGGAGGCAATGGCCCAAAGCCAATTTCCTAATGCCGTCCTCCCACTTTATTTTATTGCCCCCCCCTCAAGGGACAGAACCCAGTTGTACCTCTAAACATAGGAACCGCTTCGTCACATTGTTCCACTATCCATCCTGCAGCTTCCCCTTCATTCATCCCTTCTGCCATTGTCGATTACATTTCTCTGTCGGAAGGTGGGGAAGTCAATCCCTGGGTTGGCACTTGCCCAGTTATCTGACATGGTGCCATCTGCTGAGAGAAGGCAGGTGCCCACTGGCATCTCTCCCATCCATGACCTGGGAAGAAAGCCCATTCCAGTGGTGCTTGATTCACAGGCTGCAGCCCAAACATTGGTGGCTGACTAGAGGGAGATGTGGCCCAAACCCCTTTATGCTGACTGGTTTGAATTCCCCATGTTGATGGGGGATCTGTTTGTGACTCAGCTGCAGGGTAATGGGTCATTTCATTTATCGCTGTATGGAAGGAGTAAATATCTCCACTCCAGTACATTGCAGAGCCTTTGCTAGGGAAGGAGGGGGAGTATTCACTCATGTTTGGCTGCACAAGTTGGTCTGGGAGGCACCTGGGTGATTGTTCTTACCCTCTCCAGCCATGTGTTGAATTAGCCTTTCCAACCCCCTCCGGCTGTGACAGCATCTTCCCAGATGCTATAAATCTCCAATTTCCCTCCCACACAAATTCCTTTGCAAGTGTGGAAGGTTTGCAGAGAAGTGACTCGTCCTCTGCTTCCATTCTCAAAGGCTCTATTTTCATCTTTGCTGATATTTTACGCTGACCGGGTCAGGTCAGTGATGGGAGTCAGCACCCCTCGCCAGCACCCCGTGCAGGGGTTGCTGGTGAAATATTTTAAGGGAGATTCGGGTTAATGTCAGCATTCCAAGTATCATCCAAAATTAAATCAGAGTCCAAGGCAAAGTATTCCTCAATGTTCCAATTTATTAAGAGAGACATGCTGGCACATCTGTGAAAACCCGAATCTAAAGCCTTCCGGGTTTTCCCACCCAGTTGAACGTTCATGATCTTACCCCCACACCCACAAGTCCATCACATGGTCCAATCTTCCACTGCCACGCTGGCAGTTCCACCCATCCAGTTCTGGTCAGGTGCAGAGGTGTAGAGAACAAAAGATGACCTTGGTTTCTACAAAGGAATTTTATTTTGACAACAGCACATTCTACTCCTTACTATTCCCCCTCCCAATTCCCCACTAATGAAAAGCATAGTAGAAAAGAATATTAGTGTGGCAGGCCAAAGATCCCAAAAGGAGCTGGTTGCAGGCCTGACACCTGAGGTGCTATGTGAACTATCAACTGTCCAATTGGGCAGACCTTCTGTCTTTTGCTGAGGTCGCATACAATAATGCTGCTCACAGTAGCACGGGACTAACACTGGTTAAAGTAGTGAGTGGCATGGACTTTGTCCCAATGCTTGAGTATCCAAGGGATCCCCCCTCCTCAGTCAGCTTGACTGATTGGATGTCAATGCTAAAAGCAACCTGGGAGAATGTCAAAAAAGCGCTGATTAAAGTGGCACAAACCTATAAGAAACAGGCAGATAAACACTGGGCTCCGCAACGACCATTCCTGGTGGCAGAGAAGGTTTATCTCTCCACAAAATATTTCAGGTTAAAACTCGCTAGCAAGAAACTGGGGCCAAAGTTTATGGGACCATTCCCCATAGTAAAGACCATCAACCCAGTCACAGTGCAACTGAAACTGCCCCAATTGCTTGGGAAGATACACCCGGTGTTCCATAGTAGCCTCTTAAAACCCATGGCCAGATCCTTTCTGAGACCACTACCCCGGGAGCCCCTGGGCCCTGTGGTCATAGGGGGGCAAACCCATTATGTGGTGCAATGAATCCTTGATTTGAGGTGGCACAGGAGACAACTCCAATACTTAATCAAGTGGAAGGGCTACCCCTTGTCAGAAGCATCTTGGGTAAAGAGTAGAAATATCCAGGCTGATCGCCTTATAGCAAAATTCCATGTAGAAAATCCAAACAAGCCTGGGGGGGAGTACGTAGCCGTAAATCCTATACCTGTAGTCAAATTGTTTTTGCTTTGCACAGGTTGCTTTTGGAAAGTGAGGGGAGCCGAATGTCAACTGCTAAAGTTGCCATGGTGAGGAAAGAGGGGGAGCGCATTCCACGCATACTTTCAGCTAGAGTCAGATCTCAGATTACCCCAGCAGACTTGGGAGGGATGCACCTCATTGGGGAATGTGGTTTATGACACAGACTGAGAGGAGGGAAGGAAACAGGGGTAAAGTTCAACTATAATTCAAATAAGGCTCAGATCTGACTGCAAAAAGGTCTTGCCAAAATAAATGCTCCTAATAAATGACTAATTTTCTTTTGAAATTTGGCTCGAGACTCATGACTCAATTAGGGCATTTTTTGGAAACCTGACATTATTTTTATTAAGTAGAGGAATATAGATATTAAAAAGCAAGATCTCTACCTGTTTATAAAAGAGGAAGGTAGTCACAACCCATGACTGAAAAGGTGGCAGTAATACACATTTAAATTGCAGGGATGTATTAACTAGTGTCACAATACCCCCTTTGGTTCTCCCACCCACCTTACTTAGGACAGCCGAGATAGAGTTAGCCCAATAACCATCTAACTGTATCTCTGCAGATGCCCAGGTTTCTTGTAAGAAGAGGATGTCAAGTTGTGATATATAGTAAGAAAAAAGTGTTGGTCTTTTGATGGGACAGTCCAACCAGTTATATTCCAGGTTATAAGGGTAAGAGGTTCATCATTTGCAACTCATCAGGAAATACGATTTATACAAAGGGAAGTTGTAAGGTTGTTACATTGGATTGGGATGTCGTCACGAATGAAATTGGCCTTCTCTAAAAGGAGGGGGTCTCATCTATGTCCTGTGTAGACTCCTGAGGAACTTGTTCGGAGTAAGAGGCTTTAACACCAGCTAACAGAGCTTGTCTTTCAGGTGCCTCCTCTCGAGGTGTAGGGCAAAGTTATCAAGTTATGCTGCATTCAACTTTGGAATCATGGCACTGACGTGGGTCCTCTCTCAGCCTCTTGGTTTGGTGTTGAAAGTATCATAGAATGTTCATATAAGGATGATAGCATCTCCATCTCTACCGGGACCTCTATTAGCCCCTGTGGATCTTGACTTTTGTTTTCCATGATCTCATATTCATGCAATCCCTTGCCCTATGGGGTGGGGTGGGGGGGAGTAAGAGGCTCAATTATTGGGGAGACCAGATCTATAAACGGCTCAGCTGTGTCAATTGTGACCAACAAGGATTTCTTTAAATTTTCTAACTTGAATAGTATGTTGTCTTGTTCTTTCCTTGGTAGAGAGCCAAAAGCACTAATGAGGCCAGCTTCTGTGTTGGTAAGTACATTTTCACTGAATAAGACTGGCTGACTCCCCCTTTCTTTCTCTTGCTTTCCCAATTTGTGCCTAATGAAACATTCATACACACAATTATAACCTGACTTTTCACAAAAATGGTTCCTGCTCAAAAGTAATTATAAAGCAGACAAGGTTTTAGCTTTCAGCCTTAGAGAATTTTAATATGACATAGTTGAAAGTACCCCTGTCTGACCAATGGATTACCAGCCCCATCTCTGAACCTAGCCCACTTGGGACATAACCCACCTGCACAATTCTTTTTCCTCCCCGCCTGGATGGGCAATTTTCCCTCATCCCAGGTGTAAAACTACCTTCCCAAGTGGAAGCTAGGGGAACCTTAGAATTGGAGTTTCCCATGGACCCTAACCAAATACAACGCGTGTCCACCTAGCTTTTGAGTGCTCCACACACCCAGAAGGTCTCCCGAACAAAGTACTGACCCTTCCTTTATTAAAACCCTATGTCAGCTGGATCTCCAGCATGGGTTTTCCCTTTGATGCTTGCTTGCTATCAACTACCATTGTAGTGGGGGGAGGGGGGGCGGTGGCATTAGGGTTTGGGAAATGAGCTGGTGTGAAGAAGGCCCATGTGAATATAAAGGGAGGTTTGCTCTCACGAATTACTGCGCTGCTGAATGGAGTTGTTTATGTCCAGTCAAGTCCAATTGTGCTGGAACTCCAGATGAACGAAAACACCTGAAGATGTGCCCCACATGACACTATGTGGAATGGGGATTGGCCATTCAGCCTGGGTCCCTGGGAGGAGGGATTTGGGGAAACTGTCAATATGTAACTTTCGTGCCTTTTGGCTCAGATCTTGCTTTTCTTTTGCTATCATTTCAAACTCAGTAAAAGTATCTCTTCTCTACTTCAATGGAGTCAGGGGTTTTCTTTCTTGGGTTTTGAATGGAGGCAGGCCTGACACCCTCTTTGGTCCCAGGCTAAGACATAAAGTAGACAGGTAATTGCTCAAAAGAAATAATTGCTCAACTTCATGCAATCGGGCTGAAGTATTCTTTGCATTCTGTTCAGTTCCCCTTTGTTGCATATTGTAATTAGCTGCTGAAGCCAAAAGCTGAAGTCTTCAGTCAGGTCCTCTGTTTAAGCAGGAGAATTGGTTTAAATTGATTGGTTGCCTGGCTGACAGTCTGCCTATAAAAGGAGAGCTCTCAGCCAGACTGTTTGCTGGTGTTATTACTGAATTGCAATAAAGAGCTTTAGTGAAGATCACTCTGTGTCATTTCATTCAACCCAAAATCTAACATTGGCGACGAAGGTGGGATATGAAAGAAAGCTGAGACCAAAAACAGCTGATCATCATTACAGCAAAGAGTGCAATGTTGGAGATGATCTACTGTTAGCTGCAGCACCATTATTGACCATCCACGCACCAGTTCCTCACCTGGCTGCATCGGTTTCCTAGAAATGGCTGCTCTAACGCTGTTCTCCCCATTTAATCCAGCCTCTGAAACATGGGACTCATCATACACTTTGAGTGTTTCCTCGAAGCCAGTGAGTTCACCGGCATTTCAGACAACCGGAAGAGGGCTTTATTTCTCAGTTACTGTGCCTTGAACATTTTCAAAACAGCCAGAGTACTCCTCGCTCCAGTGGCCGTCCAAACGATGGCATGGGACATGCTGCAGAATAAATTGAGGGCACATTACACACCCAAACTGTTGAGAATCGCCCGCCAACACATGTTTCACCAACGAAACCAAGGGGAAGGAGAGACAATTAACCAATACATTGCCGCCATTAGAAAGCTGCATTATATTGTGAATTTAGATATTTGGACAATGTTTTATTAGACAGAATAGTTTGCAGCGTAAGAGACATTAAATTGCAACAGCGTCTCCTGGCTAAGCTGAATCTAAATTTACAGATGGCACTCGGTGAAGCCCAAGCCACAGGGATGTTGAGCCAATCCACAGCAGAGATACAAAAGACTAACAGCCCACCAACCACATGAAAGGCGGTTATTTATTTATTTATTTATTTATTTATTTATTTATTAGATTTCTAGACCGCCCCCTCTCCCCGGAGGGACTCGGGGCGGTGTACAGGTATAAATGTAAAAAACCCATCCAAACAATAATATACATAATTAAAATTAAATTAAATAACCCCTGTACAATTTATAAAAATTAAAACTAGCCCATAAAACCAATCATAAAATGTAAAAACCAAAACTGAGGTGGGAAGGCTGGAATTAGGCCAGGCCGGCTAGCTGGAACAGGTGGGTTTTGAGTTTCTGATGGAAGGAGCGGTTACCATCTACCATGATGACCTAGATGAGTACAAGGCCATGGATGATGATGAAGTCTGCTGCCTAAAGACAGCAAGGAAGCAAGGCACAACGAATGAAAAGAAGCAGGCAGCCTGCATAGGTTCTGGCGGCAACCACCCAGGAGCAACGTGCAGATTCAAAAACACCATTTGTCAGCATTACGACAGAAAAGGACACTTAGCTAAAGTCTGTTGTGCCAGTCGAAGCCCTGATCAGGGAGTTCGCAGATTTTTTTTTAAAACAAAGTTTTATTGGTTTTTTTAGGGAAAAAAAGGGAAAGGGGTGGTGGAATGAGTTACAAATTTTGGCAGTTACAATATGTAGAAGGTGTCCCCTCCCCCCGTACTCATGATATTCATTTAAACATAAACTTTAATACTAAATAGCAATATTTGTCAGCATATAGATTCAGGTAATAATTTCAATCAATTTTTATCAAGCAGATTTTCCTGTTCATTTTTGTGATCTGAGTTTTCTTGGTATTGCCCCTTCTCCCCCCCGCCAGCAGCGCTCCGGCCCCTCCTGTGTCCTGTAGATCTGGTATAAGATCATCAGTTTTATCTAGGAGTGCTTTGTTTTTTCCATAAAGGCCTGAGCCTCTGTGGTTGTGCTAATTCTAACTCTAGTATCCTCCCAGAAAATTAGCATACCTTCAGGCATCAACCATCTGAACCACACCCCCTTCTGGTAAAGCTTCTTCGCTAATTGCGAATAATTTTTTCTTTTCTCTCTCACTTTCTTGGGGATCTGTTTCGGAATGGTTATTTCTCTATCTTGATATTTCAGAGCTTGCCCCCTTTGTGCACTCAGAATCTCATTGTCAGGCCTGTAATTATATTCTTTTTAGGATCTTTGGCCTGCCACACTTTTTAATAATTCTCTATGCTGTTTCAATAGTGTAGTAGTTGGGAGGGGGGAATAGAAAGGAGTAGGATTGTAGAATGGATTGTTGACATTCTTTTGTAGAAGCCAAGGTCATCTTTTGTCTTCGCATCTCGACACCTGGCCGGAAGAAGATGGGTGTACATGCCAGCGTGGAAGATGATGATTGGAACATGTGATGGATTTGTGGGTGTGGGGAGAGATCATGAACTTTCAACTGGGTGAACGCAGAGGATGTACTTCCAGAGTTGGATTTTCCATAGCCGTGCTAACATGCCTGCGGAATAAATTGCACCTTTAAGGATGTTTTGCCTTGGACAATGATTTATTTCTGCATGGTATTTAGAACCCTAACACTCATCTCTTGTGGTCTTTCTAAGAAATTTAATGTGTACCTCCCTGGGTACGTTGTGTGTTCTAGCATATGCTGAGTTTTCTCTATATACCAGATCTAGTTCCCACCCCATCTGTTGTTTTTCTTTTTGAATGTATTCAGCCAAAATGTTTGTCATGATGTCCCTTAATTCCTCATCATCTGCCTCAACCACATTTTGGAACCTAAGGAAAAAAGACATTCTTTCAAATTCTGTTTTCATCTGGTGGGACTCAAGATCTTGGTTCCCCTTCTGCACCCCTTTCATCTCCCCCCTCATCTCAGCCGTCCCCCCCTCCAAAAAATCCAGTCTCTGTGAATTTTTGCTCGTCTGGTCCTGGTTCTCTTTAAGCTGCTCTTTCATCTCCTTTAATTGACTTTTTATGTCCTCTTGTCCCTTTAAGATTTGTTGAAACATCTGTTGAAAATCCATCTCTTGAGGCTTGGGCTGCATCAGAGATGTTAGAGTTTGTTGTCCACTAGGACTGGATACTGTAGATGTCGGGGCGGAGACAGCAAAGCCCGGCTTCCCCGGGGGTGGTCTTTTAGGTGGCATTATATTGAGCAGAAAGAGTTCAAAGTCAATACAGAGAGGAAACAATTAGGGAGGGCAACCGCCAAGAGAGATCAGGAGGCAAAGAGTCCAAGCAGAAGGGAGTTCTTTCTTTCTAATTGCAACTTCTGGCAATAGAGTAGTAAAATCCTCTGTTCCAGGAGAGTCCAATACAGGCAAGAGATTTATCTGAGTGTCATGGAGACAAAGACAGTAAGCCTGAAGTTCTATGGGTGGAGTCAAATTTCAATGTTTATAAAGACAGCGGAAGCAAGCCATCTTGCCCTGCCAGCATCGGAGTTAAGGGGCATAAAAAAAGTTTTCAAAGTTCCCAAAGTTTCCAGATCATCACCTCATTTATAGAATAACAATCCAAAATCTGCCTCCGTTATGAGCGTGAAATCATTGCATAGCTCCCTCCCTTCCTCCTACTCTGGGGCTGAGAGCAGAGTCGTTTCTAGCCGCCTGTCCGAGGGGGGGGAAATCCCCCTCCCTCCAGTCACGCTTCTCCGAGCCGAGTTGAAAACAGCTCTAAAAGCAGCTGGCAGTCTTTTTTTTTTTTTTACAAGCAAAGGAACGGAGGGAAGTTTCCACCTCACCACACAGCAACCGCGTCCTTCAGATAGTATGTTCTTCCAGCTGCCTCTTCACGAAGACGCCGCAGCGCCTCCCCATTCTGCCTCCCGGTGCCTAGTGCGATGCGGCCCCCCCCGGCCGCCGCGGACTCAGGGGATCCCCCGCTACGCTGCCCCTTCGGCAGGAGCCCCTACGGGGCGTCCTGTGCCCCCCAAGCAGTGAGGGGCCCACCAGAAGAGCACGGGGCAAGCAGAGCCTGCCCGTCGTGGTCAGCAGCCGGAACCGGAAGTTCGCAGGGAGTTCGCAGATGTTTTCAATGGAGATCTGAGCAAGTACACTGGGATGCCCATCTCCTTCAATCTGGACCCTCAAATTGCCCCTATTGGCATGAAGCCTCTCAGGGTCCCATTTGCTCTACGTTCCAAGGTTGACAAGCAATTAGATAAACTAATTGCCCAAGGGATCTTGGAACCTGTCGACCATGAGAAATGGGAGACACCCATAGTGATGCCGGTCAAGCCAGACAGATCAGTCCATATTTCTGCGGACTATAAGTGCATGCTAAGCAAAGCAATGAAACAGAATGCTTTTCCAGTACTGGTCGTTCAACACTTTTTGCACTCCCTGGGAAAAGGAAAGACTTTTGCAAAATTAGACCTTGCCCAGGCATACCAACAATTGCCTGTTGACAAAGCCACAGCAGAGGCGCAAACCATTGTCACTCATCACTGCATTGTCACTTCAAATGCAACCGGCTACAATTCGGAGTGAATGTGGCACCAGGACTTTTTCAAAGCCTCATGGAACACCTTCTGCAAGGCATTCCAGGCATCGTGCCATATTTTGATGATGTCTTAATATTGGCAACTGACAACAAATAACTTTTTGACCATCTGAGAGGGGTGTTCAGCCTATTTCAAGAGGTGGGCTTCAAGGTCAAGAGAGAAAAGTGCCAAATAGCAGTATCTCAGGTAGAATTCTTAGGCTACCTGATTGACAGCTCAGGGCTGCACTCCATGAAGGTGAAAATCAAAGCAATCCAGGAAGCCCCAACGCCAAAGACTAAGACAGAGCTTCACGTATTTCTGGGACTGCTAAATTTCTATAGTGTGCTCCTACCGCTGAGGCTCCCATCACCTTTTATTCCAGGACACTATCAGCTGCTGAGAGAAATTACAGCCAGCTGGATAAGGAGGCTTTGGCAGCAGTCACAGGAATAAAGAGATTCCATGAGTATTTGTATGGCAGGTATTTTGAACTGACCACCAATCACAAATTGCTGCTGGCCCTGCTTGCCAGTGACAGACAAATGCTGACCGTCCTGTCACCACGCATGTTAAGATGGACTGTGTTTTTAGCGGCTTACAAACTACGAACTCATCCACCAACCGGATAAGTCCCTAAGCCATGTGGACGCCATTAGCTGCTGTCCCCTACCGGCCATCCTAGAGGACCCAGCCCCAGTCATCCCTGTCCTGCAAATAGAGAAATGGCCATTTGGCCACATAACAGCCGCCGAGATTGCTAAACATTCAGCAAAAGACCAGACCCTCGCCCAAGTACTTAACTGGGTGTGGAGGGGGAGGCCAAAGGGGCCTGTCAGAACTGAATTTGCACCTTTCCATTCCTGGCAACATGAACTGTCCACACAGAAAGGCTATTTACCGGGTAATCGTTCCACCCAAGCTGCAGCGACCTGCCCTGCAGGCCTTACATGTAGGTCATTCAGGCATCATTAGGATGAAATCCCTAGCCCATAGTTTTGTCTGGTGGCCTAGCATGGACAAGGCCATCACAGAGTGGGTCGCTTCCTACAAAACATGCCAGGAGATGAGACCGGCGCCAACCTCTGCCCCAGAGCAAGAATGGGAGATGCTAAAGGCACCCTGGTCCCGAGTCCACATTGACTTTGCGGGACCTTTCCAGGACCAAACCTTTATGGTCGTCAACGACACCTATTTTAAATGGTTGGAGGTGGTCTTCATGCCATCAACAACCTCGGACACCATCATTAAGGTGTTATTAAGACTGTTTGTGACGCATGGACTTCCGGACATCTTGGTGTCTGACAACGGCCTGCAATTCATGGCTAACCAGTTTGAAACATTCCTGGCTAGCCATGGCATCCGTCATGCTCTGGTCACACCGTTCCATCTGGACAGCAATGGACAGGCTGAAAGAATGGTGTGATCAGCCAAAGAGACTCTTGCTCGAATGGGCCCTGGGGACTGGCAAGCTTGAAGTGCCAAATACTTGTTAGTCCAGCACGTAACACCAAGTGCCACAACTAACAGAAGCCCAGCCAAACTGCTGATGGGCTGCCATCTACGAATGGACTTAGATAGACTGCACCCTGAATGCTCTTCAGAGATGCCCCCCAACTTGACCAGCCAGCTCCGGTAGTTTGCTGTGGGAAATGAAGTCTATGTTCACAACTACAACTATGTGCAATCCTCTCTCCTTTCGCCTGGAAGTTTTGTAACAGGAGGCGTTCTGCACCACCCTGTCCAGCAACACCTATCATCCAGAAGTACTGTATTGTATCAATTATTCACCAGAGAGCTTTCTCATTGGCCTGTATTTGTCTGAAATGGTATAGGATTTCCTGCCTAGGCAGGGGTTTGGACTAGAAGACCTCCAAGGTCCCTTCCAACTCTGCTATTGTATTGTATTGTATTGAACTAATTGCATTTACAATACAATGCAATACAATAGTAGAGTTGGAAGGGACCTTGGAGGTCTTCTAGTCCAACCCCCTGCCTAGGCAGGAAACCCTATACCGTTTCAGACAGATGGCTATCCAACATCTTCTTAAAGACTTCCAGTGTTGGGGCATTCACAACTTCTGGAGGCAAGCTGTTCCACTGATTAATTGTTCTAACTGTCAGGAAATTTCTCCTCAGTTCTAAGTTGCTTCTCTCCTTGGTTAGTTTCCACCCATTGCTTCTTGTCCTACCCTCAGGTGCCTTGGAGAATAGTTTGACTCTATCTTCTTTGTGGCAACCCCTGAGATATTGGAACACTGCTATCATGTCTCCCCTAGTCCTTCTTTCTCTTAAGCTAAACATACCCAGTTCCTGCAACCGTTCTTCATATGTTTTAGTCTCCAGTCCCCTAATCATCTTTGTTGCTCTTCTCTGCACTCTTTCTAGAGTCTCCACATCTTTTTTACATCGTGGCGACCAGAACTGAATGCAGCATTCCAAGTGTGGCCTTACCAAGGCATTATAAAGTGGTATTAACACTTCACGTGATCTTGATTCTATCCCTCTATTTATGCAGCCTAGAACTGTGTTGGCTTTTTTGGCAGCTGCTGCACACTGCTGGCTCATATTTAAATGGTTGTCCACTAGGACTCCAAGATCCCTTTCACAGTTACTACTACTGAGCAACGTATCATCTATACTGTACCTGTGCATTCCGTTTTTGTTGCCTAAATGTAGAACCTTACTCTTTTCACCATTGAATTTCATTTTATTAGATAGTGCCCAATGTTCAAGTTTGTCAAGATTCTTCTGTATCTTTAGCCTATCTTCTGGAGTGTTGGCTATTCCTGCCAGCTTGGTGTCATCTGAAAATTTGATGAGTTCCCCATTTATTCCCTCATCCAAATCATTGATGAAGATGTTGAAGAGTACTGGGCCTAAAACAGAGCCTTGGAGTACTCCACTGCATACTTCCCTCCATGTAGATGCAGTTCCATTGAGGACTACACGTTGAGTGCAGTTGGTCAGCCAGTTACGAATCCATCTGGTGGTGATGCTGTCTAACTCACATTCTTCTACTTTATCTAGTAGTAGGTTATGGTCTACCTTATCAAAAGCCTTACTGAAGTCCAAGTAAAGTATACCGACGGCATTCCTCTGGTCCACTAATTTTGTCACATTATCAAAGAATGCAATAAGATTAGTCTGGCATGATCTGTTTTTGACAAATCCATGTTGGCTTTTGGCTATTACTTTGTTTGCTTCTAGGTGTTCGCAAATTCGTTGCTTGATTATTTTTCCAGAATCTTTCCTGGTATTGAGGTCAGGCTGATAGGTCTGTAGTTTCCTGGATCTATTTTTTTCCCTTTTTTGAAGATGGGAACCACATCAGCTCTTTTCCAGTCCTCTGGTAGTTCCCCGGTGTTCCAGGATCTCTGAAAGATATAATTCAGTGGTTCTGAGATCTCGTCTGCTAGTTCCTTCAGAACCCTGGGGTGTAATCCATCCGGTCCTGGTGATTTGAACTTGTCTAGGGTAGACAGGTGCTCATTTACCATTTTCTTCCCTATTTCAATTTGTGTTCCTAATTTGATTTTTGTGGTGCTGCTTTTGATAGGTTGGATTGTTTTATCCCTTTGTGTAAAGACAGATGCAAAACATGAGTTAAATAGTTCTGCTTTCTCCCTGTTGCTTGTCACCTTCTTGCCATTTTCTCCTAGCAATGGACCAATTGTTTCCTTAACTTTTTTCTTGTTTTTAACATGTTGGAAGAAGCTTTTTTTGTTAATTTTTACTTTTGTGGCAAGCCTTTCTTCATTGTGAGCCTTAGCTTTCCTCACTTCATCTTTACAGGCTCGGGCTATTTGCTGATATTCTGCCTTAGTTATGTCCCCCTCCTTCCACTTTTTATACTTACCTTTTTTGTCTTTCAATTTGTCAGAGAGTTCTTTATGCAGCCATGCTGGTTTCTTTTGGGAGCTGTTATTTTTCTTCTTCATTGGTATTGTGCTAGATTGGGCTTTTGTAATCTCATTTTTCAAAATTTCCCAAGCTTCTTGAGTTGTTTTCCCCTTGAGGATTCTCATCCATGGAATTTTTCCCAAGCTCTCTCTAAGTTTATTGAAATTAGCTTTCTTAAAGTTCAAGACTCTAGTTTGACTTTGTTCTACTACTTGTGTTTGGATAATGTTGAATTCCAATATTGCATGGTCATTTGCCCCCGGGGTTCCTATGGCTTCAACGCCTTCTATCATTTCCTCTCTCTTAGTGAGAATTAAGTCCAATATGGCTGATCCCCTTGTTCCCTTCTCTACGCTTTGGAAAACAAAGTTGTCTGCTAGGTTTGTTAGGAACCTGTTGGATCTTCCACTTGGTGCAGAGTTTGTTTCCCAGTTGATGTCAGGGTAGTTAAAATCTCCCATTACTATTGTGGTGTGCTTCCTACATACCTTAGTTAGCTGACTAGCAAAAAGTTCATCTACTTCCTCTGCTTGGTTGGGTGGCCTGTAGTATAGACCTATGGCAATGTCATTTCCCCCACAACCTTTAATATTGACCCAAATGCATTCAAGATAGTTCTCATCATTGTTGTGCTCTATTTCTGTAGAGATGTAGTTATTTCTTATATATAGTGCAACTCCACCTCCTCTTTCATTTGGTCTATTTCTTTTAAATAATTTAAATCCTTCTAGCTGTATGTCCCATTTGTCGGTTTCATCCCACCAAGTTTCTGTAATGGCAATAATATCATATCTGCCCTCTTTTACTTGAATTTCTAATTCACCCTGTTTATTCCTCATTCTCTGTGCATTGGTGTACAGACTGTTCTGACCCCCCCCCCCCCCCAACACACACTCCGAGCCACAGATAAGGTACCGGATTTATTTACAGACAGACAGGTCCTTGGCAGCAATTCAACACAAATAAGCCTTCATAACAACTCGGCACTGATAAGCGTTGGCAGCAATCCAGCCTGCCACGCTCACAAGACTGTTCTCCCACATTAGTTCATGTGTTGACTTCTGCAAAAGGGTGTGTGCACAAGCAGTCCTTTTATAGTCTGGAGAGGAGTCTAATTATCATCAGCTGAGTGCAATTACCTCCTGTAACTGCGCAATTGCTCCTGACGCCTATTAGCGCGCCGGTAATGAGCATCCAACAACTCACTGCTGATGTCTGACTCACTGTCCCTTGTCTCCTCACCACTGCTCCAAGGCATGACATCAGGAGCACCCTCCCTTTGGCTTTCACCACTGCTCCTCAGGCACCTCCTGGTGGCCAACCAGCCTCTCTGATCCCTGCTCAGAGTCAGAACCCTGTCCCGGGTCCTCCACATCCTCCAGAGCCAACTCATAGGGACCCTCGCTGTCGGAGTCTGGTGGCAGCTCCAACGGCTCCTGCTGGGCCACAACACTATCCCTCACTGCAGGACCCTTCCCCCGGGTCTGACGCTCAGGATGTGGCCTCAAGGGAAATTGTGCATGATAGGCTCGCACCAGAGCAGGGGCATGCACAGCCGTCACATCGGTCCAGGTCCCCCCGTCCGACCCCTTGTCCGTCCAGTCAACCAAATACTGGAACCGCCCTTTGAGCCATCTCGAGTCACGGATCCGGGTCACTTTGTGCGGTGGCTGTGTGTTCACCTCACGCGATGATGGCTGGGGGGAAGAGGGACGTCAGAGAGGACAAGCCAACCGTTCAGGGATCAGGAGCAAGCGATGGAACACCGGGTGCACTCGCATTGAGCGTGGGAGGGTCAGGCGATAGGCCACCAGGTTGATAACGGCCTCCATGGGGAAGGGCCCAAGATACCGGTGGTCCAACTTCTTCGTCGGCCGGTGGGACCGAAGATGCCGCGTGGACAGCCACATGCGATCTCCCACAGCCAACTCCGGCACCGCACGTCGAGACTTATCTGCTACCCTTTTGTATAGTCCTCCTTTGCCTGATTCAGATAGCAGCGGACTACTTGGTGGAACGCCTGGAGCTCAGAGAGGAAGTCCTGCGCTGCGGGGACCGGAGAGTCCACTGGGGTGAGAGGAAAAAAGTGAGGGTGGTACCCGACGTTCGCCATGAAAGGCGTCATCCCTGTGGAGGTGTGCTGCGAGTTGTTAAACGTGAACTCCGCCACAGCCAGGTACTCCGCCTAGTTGTTCTGCTGCTGGTTCACAAAGCAGCGCAGATATTGTTCCAGAATCCCAATCACCTTCTCCGTCCCCCCATCGGTTTTGGGATGGTGCGCTGAGGATAAACAAACCTGGACATCTAGAGTGGCCATCAGCCCTTTCCAGAACTGGGCCGTGAATTGTGTCCCACGATCTGATACGACCCGGTCAGGTAGGCTGTGCAGCCGGAACACGTGCTGGATGAACATGCGGGCGGTGGCGCGGGCTGTCGGCAATCTCTGACAGGGGATGAAATGCGCCATCTTGGTGAGCATGTCCACCACCACAAGGACCGTGGTAAAACCTGAAGACGGAGGCAGTTCCGTCAAGAAGTCCATGGACACAGCCCCCTAGGGTCTGTCCGGGGTCGGCAATGGCTGCAACAAGCCTGGAGAAGCTCCCGTTGCTGACTTGGCCTGTCAACACTGCACACACGACGTGACGTACATCTACACATCGTGTCGCAAGCGAGGCCACCAGAAAGTACGGGAGACCAGGTGCAATGTCTTGAAAATGCCAAAATGTCCCGCTGCTGGAGTGTCATGACACTGGGAGAGAACCAGTCCACGGAGGGACCCTGCAGGCACATAGAGCCGGTCCTGATACCTCAAAAGGTCATCGTCAAAGGTCCACAGGGATGTCGGCCCTATTTCTGCCCGCCGTTGTTCTACCCACTCATTGTCCCGCTACGCATCCTGTATCAGAGACCGTAAGTCCATGGGTTCCTGAACTGCAGCGAAGGACTCGACGGGTAGAACAGTCCGGGGTGGAAGTGAGTCTGCAGGGTCAGAGTACTCCGGTTTCCTAGACAGGGCATCCGCCCTTTGATTCAGTGCACTAGGGATGTACGTCACTTTAAAATTGAACCGGGCAAAGAACAGAGACCACCAGATCTGGCGTTGGTTCAGCTTACGTGCCGTGGTGAAAAACTCTAAATTCCAATGGTCCGTCCGGACCTCATCCTGATGCCTGGCCCCCTCCAGATGATGCCTCCAGGCCTCGAACGCCACCTTGATAGCCAACAACTCCTTCTCCCAGATGGTGTAATTGCGCTCGGAAGGATTGAGTTTCCGAGAGTAGTAAGCGCAAGGGAAAAGGGTACCATCAGGGGCATGAGCCTGCAGTAACACCGCCCCCACAGCGATGTCAGACACGTCCGCCTCCACTACAAATGGACAATGGGGATAAGGGTGCTTCAGGATCGGCTCCCTCGTAAAAGCGCGCTTCAGGGCCACGAATGCCTGTTGCTCCGTGGGCCCTCAGCGAAACGGCACTTTCCTTTGCAGGAGCCGAGTGAGGGGCGCGGTCAAGAAAGCAAAGCTGGGGATGAAGGTCCGTTAATAGTTGGCAAACCCAAGGAGTCTCTGAACATCCTTCATACGTCGAGGAGGTTGCCAACTACGTAATGCCTCCACCTTGCCTGGCTCCATCGCAATTCCTTCAGGGGAGATACGGTGCACCAGGAACTCGATGGTAGTCTGCCAGAACTGACACTTCTCCAGCTTGGCAAATAAATGATGTTCTCGGAGTCGCTGCAAGACCAGACGCAAGTGATGTTGATGATCCCTCCAGGACGTCGAGTAGATCAAGATGTCGTCCAGATAAATGACGACAAACTGATCCAAAAGGTCCCGGAAGATGTCATTCATGAAGTGTTGGAAGACTGCCGGGGCATTGGTAAACCCGAACGGCATGACCGTGTACTAGAAATGGCCGTACTGGGTGCCAAAGGCCGTCTTCCATTCATCCCCCGCCCTGACTCGGACCAGGTTGTAAGCCCCACGCAAGTCCAATTTTGTGAACACCGTTGCCTCCCGGAGCCGCTCCAACAACTCAGGAATCAGGGGCAGCGGGTAACGATTACGTACCATGATGGCATTCAGGCGCCGGTAATCGCAACAGAGTCTCAGATCCCCGGTCTTCTTTTTTACGAACAAAACTGGGGCAGACAAGGGCAAGGATGAAGGCCGGATAAACCCCCGGGCGAGGTTCTTGTCAAGAAAGTCCCGCAATGCGGTCAACTCCGGCTCGGACATGGAGTACAGATGACCCGTAGGGAGGTTCGCATCAGGTACCAGGTCGATGGGACAGTCATAAGTCCGGTGCGGCGGCAGTTGATCTGCTTCCTGTTCGCTGAAGACATCCGCGAACTCTGCTAAACCCAGCGGCATGTTCACCTTTGGCCAGCTAGGTACCATGGCCGCACAGACCTGCTGGGTGTGGTCAACGCTTTGCAGGGACGGGAACGTGATCAGGTTCTGCGACCAGTAGATCTGAGGGTTGTGCGCCCGCAGCCAAGCCAAGCCCAAAACCATGGGGAAATGCAGGCCCGAAGCCACGTACAATTGGATGGCCTCCTCGTGCTCCATGGGCAACGGCTGCATGGCGGCCTTGATAGGCCCAGACAGAAGCACCCGGCTGTCAATGGTCTCGACACGCATCGGTGGGTCCACCGGACACAGAGGGACGTTGCACTTTGTAGCAAACGCCGCATCCATAAAGTTCATGGTAGCCCCGGAATCGACCAAGGCATGGGCCGGAATTCCCTGCGGACTACCCGACAAGAGGATGTGCGCAGCTAAAATCATGTGCTGTGGAGGCCCGTCCACCTCTGTTTCGGCCTGCGCCCAACCTAAAGTCTCCCTCAGATCGGGCTCCGCCCATTTCTCGACACGTTGTTCCGGAATTGAGGGGGAGGCCGCAGGCCGCGCAAACCCCCTACCCTTCTTGGGGCAAACCAAAGCGAGGTGTCCAGAATCCCCACAGTAGAAACACAACCCCCCTGCGCGCCGTCTGTCCATCTCCATGCGTGACACTCGGGGTCTGGCGGCACCCAACTCCATGGGCTCCTCCCGTGCAACTGTAGTCTCCTGAGGGACCGACACCCTAGTAATCTCCTTGGACGCGCGGCGAGGCCTCCGCCTCTGCAGCCGGGCTTCTATCCGGAGGCACAAGTGAACCAATGCATCGAACGTCGGATGCCTGTCCACCCTCACCAACTCGTCCTTCAGGCCATCTGACAGCCCATCCTGAAAAGTGTCCAAGTGTTCATTCCAAGCAGAGTCCTGACTAAGCAGCCGGAATTTGCTGACATAATCCTGCAAGGAGCCACTGCCCTGCTGCAGCAACTTGAGTAGTCTAGTGACTGTTTCCCTTTTAATGGGATCCTGAAACATTAGCCTGAGATGGTTACAAAAACCCTGGAAATCATCCAGCAAAAGGCTTGACTGAGATAGCAATGGAGTAGCCCAACGAGCTGCTGTGCCTGAGAGCAAGCTGATAATAAATCCCACCTTTGTCTAGTCGGTGGGAAAGTCCTCCGCTCTCAAGCTGATAAACAGCTGGCATTGTCCCAAGAACGCTGCAAACATATTTTGGTTACCGTCAAACTTGTCTGGAGTAGCCATTGGACATTTCCTCCTTGGCTGGGGGGGCGGGGTTAGCAAGCCCCTGGGCTATTTGCCCAGTCAACAAAGCCAATTGTTGTGCCAAGAGGGCATTCTCAGCATGTAACTGCTCCATTTCAGCTTAATGGAGCTTCGTTTGGGGCAGAAGTCAATCTGTTCTGACCCCCCCAACACACACTCCGAGCCACAGATAAGGTACCGGATTTATTTACAGACAGACAGGTCCTTGGCAGCAATCCAACACAAATAAGCCTTCATAACAACTCGGCACTGATAAGCGTTGGCAGCAATACAGACTGCCACGCTCACAAGACTGTTCTCCCACATTAGTTCATGTGTTGACTTCTGCAAAAGGGCATGTGCACAAGCAGTCCTTTTATAGTCTGGAGAGGAGTCTAATTATCATCAGCTGAGCGCAATTACCTCCTGTAAGTGCGCAATTGCTCCTGACGCCTATTAGCACGCCGGTAACAAGCCTCTCTGATCCCTGCTTGGAGTCACAACCCTGTCCCGGGTCCTCCACATCCTCCAGAGCCAACTCATAAGGACCCTCGCTATTGGAGTCTGGTGGCAGCTCCAACGGCTCATGCTGGGCCACAACAATAGACATTTGAGTCCATTTTGATTGACCTTGTGTTTATTGTCTACATAACCTGTGTTATGCCTGACTGCCCCTATTTTCTTGCCACTTGTGTGATTCATGCACATGGTATGGCAATCACTAGGTATTTAGTTGAAACTGTTAAGAAGGTAGTGGGCATTTAACCATAGGTGCACCACTCTGTTAACCGGTAAAGAAGTACTCTTCAGGATGGACAAGACAAATGTAAGTGCTCTTATAATGATTTTAAGATATTGTAAGACATTGATATAGTACATAATATTTATAGCAGCTGTTTTGTGTTTATTAGGATAAGGCTACAGATTCACAGTGTGCTAAAGCATGTGAAGGTATTCTTTTTCCTTTTACCAAGCAAATATTAGAGGGATGGGTTGGCCTTTTGTGTAATAATACAGATTCTGGTTTGTTTCAAATTTTTTTTAGAGTGTGAGGAAGATGAACTGTTTGCCACATTTACAATGCCCACAGATTCACAATGGGGCATGGTATAACAGAGGTTACAGTGCTCCTTCATTACGAGGGACACAAGAAAGCGAATTAGAAGGTGTGTTATTTAATTTGTAGACATAATTGTATAAAGGGGGGGCATTGTTTGTTAAGGTCTGTAATAAGGTTCTATTAACAAACAATAACATGTAAGAAATAATTCCGTTTCAAGCTATAGATTGTTAGCATTTTAGGGCCTTCTCTAAATTTTCTGTAGCAAGAAGGGTACCTATATGATTCAGTGTTTCTTTCAGATTGGGTTGATGATGAAATGTTTGCAGCATTTACAATGCCCACGGACTCTCAATGGGCCACATATAACAGGGGTCATGGGGAAGCCACATTACGAGCTCCTCTGGACAATTACTAGAAGAGCAATAAAAGCTATTCTGCTTGCTTTGTACAATGGTTGCTATATATAGCACATACTGAGAAGATCTACATCCAACATGCTCTGCAAGTTGGTGAAAAGCAAGTAGGTACTTACTTTTTGGATGGGTTTGCTGTTATACAGTAAATGGTGTCATGACTGCGTTTGAGTTTTATGGTTGTTTTTTTCATGGATGCCCTATATGCTACAATGCCCATGACTTCAACAGTCTGCTTTGATTAGAATGTGTGGGATACCAGCAAAGTATATATTAGAGGACTAGCAATGACATACTCAGGAAAAAGGAAGAAACAGAATAGACAAACACGAAAGAAGATAGAGGAAGAGTATAGGAGATTGGAGATAGAATTACAGAAAAAACCACAAAACACCAAAACTAAAAATTTGATGGACCTCCAGAAACATACATTGAACTTAATGAAAAATAAGGAAGTGGCAAATAAAATAAAATTAACAAGGCAAAACTTTTTTGAAAATGCAAATAAACCAGGACGATGGTTGGCATACAAGATGAAAAAGGAGAAAGAAAAAAATATAATTCAATTAACAGACGCAGAAGGAAATATTTGTTACCAAAATGAAGAAAAGGAAAAAATAGTGGAAAATTATTATAAGGAGTTATACCAACGGGAGACAGTGGCAGAGGAAAAGATAAAATAATACTTAGAAAAAGCGGAAACACCCAAGATTCCAGAAAAAATCAAAAAGGCACTAGAAGAGAGAATAAACACAGTCAACACAGAGAGTTGACAAATGATGGAAGTAATGGAAGCAATAAAAAGACAAAAAAATGGGACTTCCGGTGGCACCGTAGGTGTTGAAGGACGTTCCTTTGGGAACACCAGCCTCGTGATCGCGTTTAAGCTGCTAGAACAGCGTAAATCAGCTGTCAAGCGGCTTGAAAACTCTCCCCTCGGGAAAAGAGGGGGAGGAGAGCAGTCGGGCAAGGGTAGAGCTCCCCATAGACCCCCAGGAGCAATTCTGGGGCTCGAAGGGTGAGAGCCCCCCGGCAGCCCGACAAGGCTCCGCATCTCGAGACGCTTGTGCTGCAGCAGAAACAAAACGCCACAACCACCCCTGCAATCAATGTTTTAATCTACAATGGAATAAGAAGCAGGCATAGCAAAGGCAGGAGCGATTATAATTGCAAGTATAAAACTTTAACTCCGATGCAGTATCACTTCCTTCTGTGAAGATTGAGGAGAACAAAGGGTAATAAAGATGGTGTCTGCAAGTCAAAGGGTGTGATCAAAGTGAAACTTAAAAGGAAAGTATTTGTTAATTGTTTGTTAACGTCGTTAAAAGACTCAAGAGCTCAAGATTAAAGAAAACAGTTTTGGTTTACTAATGAGCTATAAGTTTTAACAAGTTTGGGGACTAAGTGGACTTTTTGAATTCAATAATTTGGCTGTTGGAAAGTGTGATTTGAATATTCGGAAATGCCTTCAAAACAAATCAAAATAAGTGCCTCTAGTGCTGGAAGTCACCCGGCCGAGCCACCTAAATTGCAGTCTTTATTATCTTTAGCGGATACACAAACAGTGACATTTGAAGCTCTCCAAGATGCTTTAAAGGCACAAACCTTGTTTCTGCAAGAAAAAATTACATTTGCCCTTAAAGATGTGTTTGATGAAATGTCTGAAATTAAGGACTTAAGTCAAACCCGCAATCAACAAATAAGAGATGATACAGTGGATGCGTTTAAGGGCATGTTTGCTTTTGTAACATCATTGGATGACAGGGTGGAAGAAATTACTCAGTCTAATGTGAATTTGGAGAATAAAGTTGATGAGATTCAAATCAAGATTGAAAAATCAGAGGCACAGGTTACAATGATACAATACAGAGCGATGGAATTTGCTTTGAGAATAAGAGGCTTGAAAGAAGTTAACCAAGAAAATTTGAAAGAAATCTTTGCAGAAGTTTTCGCTCAGTTAACTGGTGAACCAAAAGCAGAATATGATTGGCAGATTGAAAAAAAATATTGTGTTAATTCATGGATTGCCAGACAGAGACAACTACCAAGAGATATTGTAATCTACTTTGTCACCAGGAAAACAAGGAATGGAATATTACAAGCAACTTACGGAAGCAAACTACAGGTGGCAGGACAGGAGGTGGCAGTACTGAAGGAAATTCCTTTTAAAATATTGAGATCCAGAAAGGATTATGCATTCCTAGTTTATGAACTTAAAAATTGCCAGATACAGTATAGATGGGAGGCCCCAGCCGGATTGGTGGTGAATTATTTAGAAGAAAGATATCGTCTTAACTCAGTTTGGAAGGCAAAAGATTTTTATAGTAATGTACTAAAGGCTGGATTCCCACCATCTCCAGGATAAATCCAAAAGAAGAATCAGAAAAATAACAGGATGTGAGATAGTAAAAAAGGTTATCCCCTTAGGACTCTATATTACAATTTTAAATGGGAGATTACATAAGTATAATTATGACCATTATGGCACAAAATATAGATAGAGATGGATAAATGGGTGAACTGACAATAGTTTTTGCTGGGAAGGATAATAGTAGTAAAATGAAAGTCTTGTTTGAGTTTTATTTATTTTTTAAATGATACCAAGATTTTAAAATATGGGAAAAGGTTTGGGTAAGAAATGAAAAATTTACGCAAGATTAAAACTTGATAGAGAGTTTTTATAAGATGTTTTATAGATGGTTTTTAGATCTTAAAAAGTTAGCTTGTGTATATCCCAATTTATAATTTAAATGTTGGAAATGTGATTGTGTGATGCTATGTATTATTATGTATGGTGGATTTGCAAAGAAGCTAAAGCATTTTGGATAAAAATATGGTGGATTACTTAAAATAGTCTTAAAAAGAGGATAAAGTTCACTCTTCAGTTGTTTTTGCTAGGTATAATTACAGATTGTACAATTATAGAGACTAATTTGATTCTGAATTTGATAATGGCAACAAGTCTGCTGGAAGAAGGAAGAATTGCTTACTATTCAAGATTGGACGTTAAAAGTAGTTAATTTAGCAGAGATGGCTAAAATTTCAGCATATTGGAAATACTAAATAATTTGGAATGGAGAAGAAAATTGACTAATTCAAAGTTGGACAGGAACTTCAAATGTATGAATAAGGAAGTTTGTAGTTTATCCACAATAGTTGGCTTAAATAAGGACTAAAGAGGGAGAGCTGTTCCCTTCAAGTGTATATTGTTAAAGGTATAAACCCTGATTGACTTTCAGAAGAGTTAAACTTGGGGTGATTCTGAATTTGATAAGGCAAACAAGTTACTAACGTTTGTTAATTTCAAGGAAAATTGGCTAAACATAAGAATCTTGCTTACTATTCAAGATTGGGACGTTAAAAGTAGTTAATTTAGCAGAGATGGCTAAAATTTCAGCATATTGGAAAATCTCTATTCAGAGGAGAAATACAAGTTGGAATGGAGAAGATAGATTGACATATTCAAAATAAACATTGGACTAGGGAACTTCAATTTGTTTATGTATGAAATAAGGAATGTTATAGTTTATCCAAACTTAGCTTAATATAAGGGGAGCTAAAGTACAAGAGGGAGGTAAGATGTTATAGTTAGTTAGCTTATGTTAGTGTATGATTGTTAAAATGTTTATATCCTGTATTTTGCTCTGGGAAGCTGGGGGGAGGGAGGGTTGGAGGGAGGGTAGGGGAAGGGGAAATACCTGTAAATTCTATTAAAACTTTTCAATAAAAAAGACAGATTAAAAAAAAGACAAAAAATGGGAAAACACCAGTGTCAGCCTCTGCTTTGATGCTTGCTTTCGGCTGCCATTGAAACGGGGAGGGGGGGGGGGTGACATGGTATTTGGGAGGGGAAGCTTCAGCACAGGAGTGAATGAAGAAGGGAGTGTTTTTCTCACCATCTACTGTGCATGCTGCAGATAGTGGAATTGCCGCCAAGGCCAACCGTCTGGCATACCAACCTGATGATGGGTTTTGAAGATGCAGCCCACGTGACACCTGTGGGGTGTACGGATTGGACTGGGTGATGGGGTTACTAGGGGGAGGGAGTTGGGTCACATATTGATATCTATGACTACGTGCGCTTTTGCCTCAGATCTTGCTTTGCCTAGCTGCTATCTACTCATAACCAGTAAAAGTACTCTTAATTCTGAAAAATGGAGTTGAGTGGTTTCTTTCTTGGTTACTGATGGAGGCTGCCCTGACAACCAGGCCCGGATGGATTGCCAGCAGAATTTTACAAAACATTGCAAGATGCGCTAAGCAATGTAATGCTGGAAGTATTTAATGAGTTGTTATTGAAAACAAAAATACTGGACTCTTGGTCAGAGGCTTACATAACTCTTATCCCAAAAGAAGAATCAGATTTGCAGCAAATAAAGAACTATAGACCAATTTCTTTATTAAATGTTGATTATAAAATCTTTCCATTAATAATGGTGGAAAGACTCAAAATACTGTTAAGTGAATTCATACATTCAGACCAAAATGTTTTTTTACCCAAAAGACAGATCAGAGACAATATGTGGATTATATTGAATGCACTAGAATATTATGAAGCACATTTGGAGAATCAAATGGCATTGTTGTTTTTTGATGCACAGAAAGCTTTTGATAATGTAAATTGGCAATTTATGATAATGCAATTGCAAATGACCGATTTGTAGGAGGGATTTAGAAATATGGTTAAAACTATCTATAAAGAACAACTGGCTAAAGTGATGGTAAATGGGAATATGACAGAAAAAGTACCTATTAGAAAAGGAACCAGGCAAGGGTGCCCACTATCTCCATTATTATTTACACTGACATTAGAGGTTTTGAATAGAAAGATAAGACAAGACAAAGAAATAAAAAGAATGAAAGTTAAGAAAGAAGAATACAAATTACAAGTATTTGTAGTTGACTTAGTATTTATTATGGAAGATCCAATAGAAACAGGACCAAAACTACTTGAGCAAATAGAAGAGTATGGAGAAGTAGCAGGATTGAAAATTAATAAAGATAAAACAAAAATCTTAGTGAAAAATATAACACAAAAACAGAAAAGGGAAATAATGGAGAAATTAGATATTCAAATAGTGAAGAAAGTGAAATATTTGGGTATACAGCTGACTTTGAGGTGTGTAACCATGAAGGAAGACAATTACTATAAATTAAGAAACCAAATTGAAACAGATGTAGAGAAATGGAAAATTTTACAGTTATCATTAATGGGTAGAATAGCGGTAATTAAGATGAACATATTACCAAGAATATTATTTTTGTTTCTAACAATACCAATAAAGCTTGAAAAAAAGTACTTTGAAAAATAAAATAAAATAATAGGAAAATATATTTGGCAAGGAAAGAAAGCGAGAATTAACATAAAAATGTTACAAGACTCAAGAATTAGAGGTGGATTTGGTCTACCGAATTGGGAGTTATATTATCAAGCAGCAGCTTTAACATGGATAAAAGAATGGATATTACTGAGAAATACAAGGTTATACAGTATGTTTGGAGGGACATGATATGCAACTGGGTTGGCACACATTTTTGTGGTATGGGAAAAATAGAATACATGGTTATTTTCAGAGATATTATGTAAGAAACGGCTTATACACAATATGGGAGAAAGTGAAAGGAAAACATTACATGGAAATACCAATGTGGCTTTTAAGATACTCATGGGAATGGATGAAAAAATGATCACAACATTGTATAGTTACCTACTTAGAATCAACCTAGAGGAAGAAGAGGTTAAAGAAACAATGATAAGATGGGCAAAAAATTTGGCTACACGATAGAATTAGAAAAATGTCAACAATTATGGGAAAGGAATTATAAATTAACAATGACGACCGCATATAAAGAGAATTTGTACAAAATGTTTTCTAGATGGCACATACCACCTGAAAGACTAGCAAAAATGTTCAAGGACAAATCAGCTAAATGTTGGACGTGCCATCAATTGCCAGGATCATATTATCACATGTGGTGGATGTTTAGGGATGCAAGAAGCTATTGGGTTAAAATACAAACATGGTTAGAGAAAATGGTAGATCAGCGTATAGAGCTCAAACCAGAGGTATTTTTATTGGGTATCCTATGAGAGAAATATAGCAAAGAAGATGCTTATTTGATTGTACACATAATAACAGCAGCTAGAATTGTATTTGCACAAAATTGGAAAACAGATAAAATCCCATCAGAAGGAGAGATAATAAAGAAGATATTAGATTGTGCAGAAATGAACAGGTTGACACTAAGAATAAAGGACAGAGAGGAATCAGTGTACTTCAGGTCATGGGGGTGGTGTTATGATTGGTTAGAAAAGAGATACAAATAGAAAGAGAAAGGAAAAAAGCATAGAATAAATAACCAGATGACACATTATTAAATGGGGGGGGGGGGGTAGAAAAGTATTAAAATGCAAATATACAAGTTATAAAAATGGTATAAGTGGATTTATTATTGGGAAGTAAAATGTTACAGAGAAAATTATTTTCATGTAAATAAAGTTGGGATCGCTGAAATGCCACCCCAAGAATTCATCAGAGAAAGTAAATAAGCAAGGGCAACAATGGAAAGGAGGGAGGACAAGGAAGGAAAGGAACAAAGGGTAAAGCACAGGAAGCAAGGGAGGGGAAGTAAGAATAGGAGAGAGGGTAAGAAGGAGGAGAAGAGAGGAGGAGTGGGGAAAAGAGAGTGGAAGAAGAAAAGAGGAAAGAGAGGAGGAAAGAAGAAGGCAGAGAAGGGCGGTTGAGCAGACGGAAGGAGCAGGGTTTTTGCAAAATAAGATGGAGGCACGGGGTGGCAAGAAAGTGACCCAAATTGTATTCTTTATATTTGTAAGAAGATAGTGATAAACGTTAATGGTTAATAGATAAATGTTAATAGTACTTATAAGAATGCATATTTGTGACTGTATTGAAAGGAAAAAATTAAAAAAAAAACTTAAAAAAACACTCTGCTTGATTCGACCTATGGCTTGTTGTACTCATGCACTAGGACGAGAGAAGAATGCCTGAAGACTATAGGGTATGTAGTATGCATCATCTGGGAACATGAATGGAATGATATGTTGAAGAACGATGAGAGTTTGAAATGTTTTCTAACAGATAGTAATCTCCCAAAGCCTTTGAATTCCAGACATGCATTTTTGGGGGGCCGAACAAATGCTACATGTGTCAGCGTTCCAAATATGAAATCAATCAGAGACCAAGGCAGAATCATCCTTAAAGTTCCAATTTAATCATACAGGCATGTTGGCAACGTACTGTGGAATTCCAACTCTGATTTACATCCTGAGAGTTCACCCAGTTGAAAGTTCATGATCTATCACCACCCCCATAAATCAATCACATGCCCCAATCCATTTCTTCCACGCTGGCATCTCCACCCAGCTTCTTCCGGTCACATGTCGAAGGTGTGGAGACAAAAGATGACCTTGAGCTTCTAGAAAAGAATGACAACAATACATTCCACAATCCTACTGTCAGCGTTCCAAATATCATGCAGAATTAAATCATTGTCCAAGGCAAAGTAGTCCTTAAAACTCCAATTTAATAAGACAGGCATGTTGGCATTATGCTGTTGAAATTTCAACTCTAAGGTACATCCGGTGAATTTCCCAAGTTATAAGTTCATCATCTATCCCCACACCCCATAATTCATCACATGGTCCAATCTTCATCTTCCACGCTGGCATGTACACCCTTCTTCTTCCGGCCAGGTGTCGAGGTGCGGAGACAAAAGACGACCTTGAGCTTCTAAGAAATCCATAACAATACATTCCACAATCCTACTCCTTTCTATTCCCTCCTCCCAACTACTATACCAATGAAACAGCATAATATATATGTTTTAATTATGTGGCAGGCCAAAGATCCTAAAAGGAACAGAATTACAGGCCTGACAGGCGGCCTCTCCTCAAGAGAAAAACGTTTCCTGAAAAGAGAGTAACATAAATGTTAACTATTAAAATTTAACCACCTCTTCCTCCCCCAGGGGGACCCTTTGGCTTATCAGGGAATTTCTCATGGAATTGCTTCACTAATTTATCTGCTTTCAGATCCCAACTTTTCACCCACGTAGCTTCTGACAAAGGGTATCCCTTCCAATGCACTAAATATTGTAAACGACCTCTATACAGCCTGGAATCTAATATTTTTTTCACTTCATAATGTGTTTCCCCTTCTACCACTACGGGAGGAGGTGGAGTTTGGGTGGATGGTCTCGTGCTAGACTCCCTTACCGGCTTCAATAAGCTACAATGGAATACCGGGTAAATTTTCCCTAAGAGTCTAGGTAGGCTGAGTCGAACTGTAACTGGGTTAATTTTTTTATTAATTCTTTTCTATTGGGAAAGGACCTAGAAATTTTGGACCTAATTTCTTACTAGGCATCTTTAATCTTATGTATTTAGTAGACAAAAAAACTTTGTCCCCCACTCGAAAGGGGGGTTGTAGGGAACGATGTTTATCAGCTTGCTTCTTGTATGCTTCTGCCGCATCTGTTAGTGCCTTTTTGGTATTCTCCCATCCCTTCTTTAGTGCCTCCAGCCATTCATTCAGGGACATGGATGAGGGAGGTTCCTTAGGTAGTTCAGGCATGGGAACGAATTCCATGCCACTGGTAATCTGGAAAGGAGTTAATCCGGTAATTCCGGTACTGCTGTGAACCGTATTATTATATGCTACTTCAGCGAAAGGTAGCAAGTCCGACCAATTGTCTTGCTGATAGTCCACATAACACCGGATGTACTGTTCCACCATCGCATTGGCCCTCTCTGCTGCCCCATTTGTGCTGGGATGAAATGCTGAGCTGAGTCCCTGCGTGGACCCGATCGATTTTAGGAATTCTCTCCAGAACTTGGCGGTGAATTGAACTCCGCGATCTGAAATGATCCTTTTTGGAACTCCATGTAGGCGATAAATGTGTTTCACAAACATTTTCGCTAATTTCTTTGCGGATGGTAGGCTTGAACAAGCGATAAAGTGTGCTTGCTTGGAAAACAAATCAATAACTGTCCAGATTACTTTATTACCACTGCTATCTGGAAGTTCGACAATGAAGTCCATTGCTATCTCTTCCCATGGTCGGCTAGGGTTGGCCACTTGTTGTAGTAGTCCAGGGGGCTTTCCCGGACGGGTTTTCATTGTTGCACAAGTAGCACAGCTTTTTACATAATCTTCCACCTCCGACCTCATCTTTGGCCACCAAAATTGACGTCTAGCGAGGTGGAGAGTTTTCAGGAATCCGAAATGACCTCCTAGTTTCGCATCATGACTCCGCTGTAGCACTTGCAATCTCATTTCTGCAGGGACGTACAGTTTGGATCCCTTCCAGGCTACGCCATCATTAATCGTTAGGATGTCTTTGTTGTTGTTGAACCATGGGTCTGTCTGGAGGGCTGCTTTCAGTTCGGTTCTCAGTTTATCTTGGCTTCGACTGGTGACTTGAGCTGCCTTTTGGTGAGAAGAAGATATGATGGGGTGGAAAATTTCTTCCTTCTTACTGTCAAACTGGGGTTTTCTCGACAGTGCATCTGCTAACAAGTTCTTCCCTGCGGGGATGTGTTTAATTTCAAATTTGAACCTTTGGAAATATTGGGCCCAACGGACCTGTTTGGGGGATAACTTTCGATGGGCAAGGAGAGTTTCGAGGTTTTTATGATCAGTCCATACCTCGAACGGTATATCCCCCCCTTCCAGGAGATGCCTCCAGGTGAGCATGCTCCACCTGATCGCGAATGCCTCCTTCTCCCAAATGGGCCACCTTCTTTCCGTAGTGGTGAGATTTTTGGAGATGTAAGCGCATGGTAAGAGGTGGCCTTCCTTATTCTTTTGTAGTAGCACCGCGGCTATCGCGACATCACTGGCATCCGTTTGGATTATGAAAGGTCGCTCTGGATCGGGTGTTGCAATATAGGTTCTTGGGCAAAGAGCCGTTTTAATTTCTCAAAAGCCTTTTGACAGTCAATTGTCCATCTTAATGGTTGGTTTGCTTTTGGTTTAGTAGGGGAAGGCCCCGTTCTTAATAGGTCAGTCAATGGTAGGGCAATTTCAGCAAAGGTTGGAATAAACTGCCTATAAAAGTTTGCAAATCCAAGGAAGCTTTGTAATTGTTTGCGAGTGCTTGGAGGTTTCCAATCTAACACCGCTTTCACTTTTTCTGGGTCCATTTCTACTCCTTCATTGGAGATACGATATCCCAGATAATCTAGCGAGGTCTTGTGGAATTCACACTTTGACAATTTTGCATAAAGTTTGGCAGCTAGAAGTTTTTTCAGGACTTGCCGTACCAGTTTCACATGTTCTTCCATGGTCTCAGAGAAGATCAAGATGTCATCTAAATAAACGAGTACTCCGCGGTACAGGTGGTCGTGTAGCACTTCATTTATGTACTGCATGAATACTGCGGGTGCTCCTTGTAGTCCGAAAGGCATGACTTTATATTGGAAGCTGCCTAAGGGAGTATTAAAAGCGGTCTTCCACTCATCCCCTTTCCGGATTCGTATATGGTAATAAGCCTCTCTCAAATCCAGCTTGGTGAAAATCTTGCCCTTAGCCAAGTGGTTCAACATATCTTTCATGAGAGGGAGGGGATAGGTATTCTTTTCGCATACCGCATTCAAAGCTCGTAAGTCCACACAGAGGCGAACCCCCCCATCTTTCTTTTCCCTGAAGAGCACTGGGGCCGCTACTTTTGATTTTGCTGGTTCAATAAACCCTCTTTTCAAATTGGTGTCGATGTACTTCCTCAATTCTATCATCTCTTTAGGCGTCATAGAGTACATTTTGGGCTTTGGTAAGGTTACCCCAGGTTTGAACTCTATGGCACAATCTGTGGCGCGGTGAGGTGGAAGGTAGTTTCCGTCTTCCTCACTGAACACCTCCGCCAGATCCCAATAGATCTTTGGGACTCGTTGGATTCCCGGAAGTTTAGTGTCTGCTGCGGTTGCTGCAGGTTCTGGATGGGTTGGGCTGTTAGGTTCCAATGTTCCTGGGTGGCCCTTTGGTTCCACTGGTGGTAACGGCCCAAGTCCAATAGTCACCTTTCTAACGCCATCCTCCCACTTTATGGTAGGTTCCCACTTGTCCAACCATGCAAGCCCTAGGATAACTGACTCCTGCATTCCAGGGGCCACGATGAATCTGAGGAACTCATAGTGGCGGCCTATCACCAGTTTTACTAACTCAGTGATCTTTGTAGCCGGAGCTCCCCCAATTAGGGTTCCATCCACTTGCTCAAACGGAATGGGTTGTTTCAGGGGTCTGGTGCGTATACCTAGTTGCTCCACTATTGACATGCTGATTAAGCATCGGGTGCAGCCGGTATCTATAATCACCCCAACTTCCCCTTCTACCCCCCTTTTTCGGTATTTGGAGTTTGGCTTTTATTTGGAAGGGGCGGATAGGTGCACTCACCATTGGGTCGTCTTCTGGGTTTCCTTCCTCTTCCTCCTCTGAAGTGTCCCGGGCGTTTTCAGTGGCTCCGCTCTCTGCCCCTGCTGGCTGTTGTGCCAGACGACTTTTTTCTGGTGGTTTTCTGGGGGTTTTCTTGACTGTGCTGGCAGGTGGTTGGCGTGGTTGTGGAACTGGGGCTGGAGCCCAGCATGTAGATGCCCGGTGGCCAAGCTGACCACAACGGTAGCACTTTATTTTGGGGCCCCAGGAACGAGGGGTTGGCGGGAGCTTTTCAGTTTGCTGCCTCTGCGTTCGGTGGGCTAACAGTTTTTTTTTCAGGGGTTCTGGTACCAGGCTTTGGATAGGTGTTAATCTCGTGGTCCAGTATGATTGCAGTGGTGTACCATTCTTGGATACGATCTGGGGTCCCCCTTACGGCACAAGCTTGTTTCAGTTTGGGATCTAAGGCCTTTTTGAACGTATAGACCAATAGTCTCTCTGGCCAGTAACGTAGTCTTCCAGCTATTCTCCGGAATTCCCAAACTAATTCTTTGACCGGCCGACCCCCCTGTCGTAATTCCTGGATCTGGTCTTCAGCATCTACCTGTTGGGCCACATCGTAAAATCGGGCCCGCATCAGTTGGATGAACCCCGTTATGTCATCTAACTCAGGAGCTGCTTCTTCATGGAGTTCCGCTATCCATTGTGCTGCCTCTCCTTCATTCATCCCCTCTGCTATTTCTTGGATCAGTTCTCGATCCGTCAGGTATTGTGGGCCTACTTGGTCAACGTACGCCAACACTCGATTCATAAAGTAAGCTAGTTTGTCTCGGCTGCCATCATAGGTTGCACGGAACCGGGGGGGTGTGGGAGGAGGAGGGGGGGTGCTGGTGGTTGAACCGGAGCAACCTGTTGGCCTGCTGCTTGGGGTGGTAAGCTTCTTTGTGGGGCCACACCCATCGGTTGGGCAAAAGCCTGCTGAGGCATTGGTGGGGGGGCTGGGCCCTGTGGTGGTCCCATTCCCTGACTCTGCCTCTGAGCAGCTATTTGGGGTGGCGCCATTGGTTGGGAAGGGGCAGGCGTCCACTGGCATTGAGCCCATCCATGACCCGGGAAGAAAGCCCAACCTGAATTGGCTTGATTGATGGGTCCAGAGCCATCGCTTTGCAGAGGGGGGGAGGTGAAAGTGTTCCAGGCCCCTTTCGGCTGGTTAAGTTTTACTTCCCAATTTTTTTTTCCTCCAGGAGGGGGGGGTGCTGATTCGCTGATGGCTGTGTGGAAAGACCCAAGGTCTCCGCTCCACTGCGCAGCAGTTTCTCTGCTGGGAAAGGATAATGTGGGCTTTGCTAGGGCTCCACCCGGGTGGTTCTGGGGGCCCCAGGGGTTTTTGTTCACTCACATTTAGGCGTCGGAATTGGTCCGGAAGGCCCATGACTGGCTGCGTGATTGAGATCTCCAGCTCTTCTCCCCATGCCCAGGTCTGTCAGGTTCCACTGGGGGGGAGTTCCCCTTCCAGCAGGGTTTTCCTCCCGCATCAGGGAAATCATTAGGGGGGATCGGTTGGTTCGCCGGGCGCCCTTGGCAGAAAGGTTTTAATTGGTCATGGAGCCTTTGAGGCTCCAAGTGGGACTTGGGTTCTTCAATGCCATGATCAGAGGACTCCGGAGCTGGCGACCATTCTGCCATCCTTAGCTGCCTGTGCAATTCAACATCTTCACTGAAGGAGATAAATCAAAACTGGCTGCGGTTGGGAGAGATCTCCATGGGATGGGGCTTCTCAGGTTGGTTGTGAGGTGGGGGGGGGGCCGTGAGCGGTCATTTCTGGCAAAAGGGCAGTTGGGGCCACCCCCCTCCTTCCTGTCTAGGTTTTGGGTTCCCATTGGGGGGGGGGGGGAGGCATTCACTGGCAGGGGGGAAGCATGGCTTCTGATGGGTTCCTGAAATCTTGGGGGGGGGGAGGTTTCCCGCTTTGAATTTTTTTTTGCCTCCAGGGGGGGGGTGCAGATTCCGTCTGTGGAAAGAAATCTTGGTTTGGAGGGGTTCCTTTCGCCGGGGGGGGTGTTCAGTTGCTGAAAAGGTTGATAGCATGAGATTCCATTCATTTGCCTCAGAGGTTTCTGTTGATCCTCAGGTGGGGGGGTGTCCTTTTTTAAGCCTCTGGCAATGTTGAACTATTTCTTTTAGAAGGTGCATAGATGGTTTCGACAAAAATAAGCGATCCATCATCCTTAGCTTTCTCTGCTGCATTCTTTCCTTCCTCCATCTTCACTGAAATTTCGTCCTGCCCAGGGTTGGGTCAGAGCTGGGATTCAGTACCCCGATGAAAGAAAAATTTTTTTAAGGGAGAGTTGAAATAATGTCAGCGTTCCAAATATCATGCAGAATTAAATCATTGTCCAAGGCAAAGTAGTCCTTAAAACTCCAATTTAATAAGACAGGCATGTTGGCATTATGCTGTTGAAATTTCAACTCTAAGGTACATCCGGTGAATTTCCCAAGTTAAAAGTTCATCATCTATCCCCACACCCCATAATTCATCACATGGTCCAATCTTCATCTTCCACGCTGGCATGTACACCCTTCTTCTTCCGGCCAGGTGTCGAGGTGCGGAGACAAAAGACGACCTTGAGCTTCTAAGAAATCCATAACAATACATTCCACAATCCTACTCCTTTCTATTCCCTCCTCCCAACTACTATACCAATGAAACAGCATAATATATATGTTTTAATTATGTGGCAGGCCAAAGATCCTAAAAGGAACAGAATTACAGGCCTGACACCTACTCCTTTCTATTCCCCCCTCCCAACTACTACACTAATGAAAGACATAGGAAATTATAAGAAAGTGTGGCAGGCCAAAGATCCTAAAAGGAACATAACTACAGGCCTGACAGGCGGCCTCTCCTCAGAAGAAAAACGTTTCCTGAAAAGAGAATAACATAAAAGTTAACATAATAAAATTTACCACCTCTTCCCCCCCCCCCCCCCCCCCAGGGGGACCCTTTGACTTATTGGGAAACTCTCATGGAATTGCTTTACTAACTTCTCCACTTTTAGGTTCCCACTGTTCACCCAAGTAGCTTCAGACAAAGGGTAACCCTTCCAACGCACTAAGTACTGCAAGCGACCCCTATTCAGCCTGGAATCTACAATTTTTTTCACCTCAGATTGTGTTTCTCCTTCTATCACTACAGGAGGAGAGAAAGCTTGGGTGGATGCTCTTAGGCTAGACCCAATTACTGGTTTCAACAAGCTAAAATGAAATTCTGGGTAAATTTTCCCTAGACTTCTGGGTAGACTGAGTCGAACTGTAACTAGGTTAACTATCTTCACTATTGGGAATGGACCTAGAAATTTTGGACCCAATCCCTTACTAGGCATTCCTAATCTTATGTATTTGGTAGAGACAAAAACTTTGTTCCCCACACGGTAGGGGTTTTGGAGCAAGTGTTGTTGATCAGTTTGCTTCGTGTAGGCTTCTGCCGCAACTGCTAGGGCCTTCTTCGTATTCTCCCATCCTTTCTTTAGCGTGTCCATCCATTCATTCAAAGACATGGAGGAAGGAGGTTCTCTAGGCAACTCAGGCATGGCAACAAATTCCATGCCACTGGTAATCTGGAAACCCACTAATCCTGTGCTGCTGTGTACCACATCATTGTACGCCACTTCGGCAAAGGGTCCGACCATTTGTCTTGCTGATAGTCCACAAAACACCGGATGTATTGTTCCACCACCGCATTGGCTCTCTCTGCTGCGCAGTTCATGCTGGGATGAACCTCTGAGCTCAGTTCTTGTGTGGACCCAATGGATCTCAGGACCTCTCTCCAGAATTTAGCTGTGAACTGGACTCCGCTGTCTGAAATGATCCTCTTGGGTACTCCGTGCAGGCGATAAATGTGTTTCGCAAACATTTTCGCTAATTTATTTGCGGATGGCAATCCTGAGCAAGCAAGGAAGTGTGCCTGCTTAGAAACCAAATCAATAACTGTCCAAATTACTATGTTCCCACTGCTGTCTGGGAGTTCCAAGATGAAGTCCATTGTGACCTCTTCCCATGGTCGGTTAGGGCTCTCTGCTGCAGGTGCTGCAGGTTCTGGGCTCTTGGATTCAATCATCCACGGCTGGCCCTTTTCCTCCTCCGAGGCCTCCCCCTTGGTAGGACTCTTTGTCACCTTCAGTTGGGGAGCCTCCTCCAGAGATTGTTTGCCCTTTTCCTCCTCCGAGGCCTCCCCCTTGGTAGGCCTCGGAGGACCTTAAGTTGGGTATCCTCTTCCAGAGGTTGTTGGCCCAGATGACTCTTCTGTGGTGGCATCTGGGGCCCTCTCTTTACCACCGTGGCGATTGGTACACACGTTTGTTCTTCGGCAACTCCCTCCTCCTCCCCCTTGGTAGGACTTTTTGTCACCTTAAGTTGGGGGTCCTCTTCCAGAGGTCGTTTGGCTTTTCTCCCTCCGAGGCCTCCCCCTTGGTAGGACTCTTTGTCACTTCTTACTGCTGTAGCGGTTGGTGCGCACGTTTGTGTAATTGGGGCTGGAGTCAAGCACTCTGACGCTCTGTGGCCAAGTTGACAGCAATGGTGGCATTTTATTGGGCCACATGAGGAAAGGAACCTAGTTTCATCTCTAAACTTAGGAACCTCTTCATTACATTGGCCTGCTCTCCATCTTGCAGCTTCCCCCTTGGTAAACCCTTCTTCCATGGTGGAGATTGCTTCTCTGTAGGAAGGTGTGGTAAGAACCTTTTGGGGCATTGCAGGTGCACATTTTCCTGCCATCCATCCTGCAGGCCTCCCTTTGATATTACCTTCTTCCCTTTTGGAGATTGCTTCTCTGTAGGAAGGTGGGGTAAGAACCTTTTGGGGCATTGCAGGGGAGACTGGAACCGGTGGGGAGGTCAATCCCTCGGTTGGCCACTGCCCAGTTTTCTGCCATGGTGCCATCTGCTGAGGGAGGGCAGGTGTCCACTGGCATTCCTCCCATCCATGACCTGGGGTTAAGACCCATCCTGGGGTTGCCTGCTTCACAGGTTTCAGTTCAACCAATGATGGCTGGCTAGGGGGGTTTATGTGCCAAGGACCCTCCTGCTGGCTTGGAGGAGTTATTGGCCAAGTAGGTGCCCTCTGCTGGCTTGGAGCATATTCCCATGTTGAGGGCAAAGGAGGTGCCCAGTGGCATCTTATCCATCCATATTCTGGGAAGAAAACCCAATCTGGTGGTGTTTCAATCACTGGTTGCAGCCCCATTTGTGGCTGGCATGTGAAAGATGCTGGCCAAATCCCTTCTTGCTGTCTGGGTTGAAATTCCCATTTTGATAGGGAATCTGTCTTCAGCTCAGTTGCAGGGTAATAAGTCATTTCATTTATCACTGTCTGGAAGGAGTCAAAATCTCTACTCCAGGTTTTTTTTCAAGCCTTGCTTCCAAGCTGTGGGGAAGGAGGGGGGCATGCACTCACGTTTAGTTGTCCGACATGGTCCGGGAAGCCCATCAGAGATGACTGCGTGGAGATGGCTGGGATCTCCTTTCATCAGATCTTCTGGCCATCCTCTAACCAGGTGTAGAAAAAGTCTTTTCCAGCCCCCTCCATCCTCTTGCCAGATACAATAAATCTTGAAGCAGATTCCTTTGTCTTTGAAGATAGCAAGAAGCGTCGGCTCTCAGCTTCTTATCACCAAAAGCTTACTCATAATTGTTCGCTGATATTTTATGCTGTCCCAGTCAGCGTTGGGAATTCAACACCCCCTCACCAGCCCCCTCCCCCCCCTGCGAGGGTGTGTGTGCTGGTGCTTTATTTTAAAGGGAGAGTTGGAATAATGTCAGCGTTCCAAATACCATGCATGAAATCAATCAGAGACCAAGGCAGAATCATCCTTAAAGTTCCAATTTAATGATACAGGCATGTTGGCAACGTACTGTGGTATTCCCCTCCCAACTACTACACTAATGAAACACATAGGAAATTATAAGAAAGTGTGGCAGGCTAAAGATCCTAAAAGGAACATAACTACAGGCCTGACAACATGTCTGTACTAAGCAAACCAAAGCAGAGGGAACAAATCTTATATTATGATTTTCAAGCTTATATCCCTTTGTAAAGAAGAACAAACGGTACCCAATAGGCCATCCAGAAATCATATACCAAAACTTTGGTGATATAAAACAGTATTTTGGATTTGCTAAAGTTAAAGTGTACCCTCCGAGAGGCCTCTACTTTCGGGTACTGCCACATAGATCAGGGGGGAAATTAATGTTTAGTCTGTGTGCAACCTGTACAGAAAAACAACAAGTCACGGTGTGTATCCACAATGATGAAGAAAGAGCCCTAACTGGCACATGGTTCACTGTAGAATTGAACAGTGCTGTGGAGAAAGGCTACAGAATTGCAGACATCTATGAAGTTTGGCATTTTGAAAGGAAGACAAAGACCTTGTTTTCAGGCTATATTAACGTGCATCTCCGTCAAAAACAGGAGGCCAGTGGGTACCGCGATTGGTGCAAAGCAGAAGAAGATAAAGAGCACTATGTTTGTGATTATGAAAAGAAGGAGGGGGTCCGCTTACACCGGGAACATATTGAAGTCAATCCTGCTAAAAGGCAGATTGCTAATTTGTTTTTAAAGTCCTTGTGGGGTAAATTTGGTCAGTCAACCAATCATCTGCCTACGTCTATGGTGACAGATCATGAGGAATTATTTACGTATCTTTTTGTGCCCTATTACGATGTATCCTCCTGCAAATTTGTGGATGATGAAGCAGCCGTTGTAGCGTGGAAAGCAGCTAAAAATCAGCCTACTAAGTTCATCGCCAGTTTTAAAACCACTTATGCGCTGTTAGAATTATACAGTTTATTGGATCGTTTGGGGGACAGATGCCTCTATCACGATACCGATTCTGTCATTTTTATTAGCAGAGAGAGGGCGTGGTCCCTGGCATTAGGCAATTATTTACGACAGCTGACAAGTGAGATTCCTCCAAACACTTCAATCACCGAGTTTGTGGCCACTGAGAAGTTAAAATGTAATGGAGGTGGGTTCACTCTACTTTTGTCATCTGTACACTCAGTCTCCCACACTCAAAGGAAGCTCCTCCCACAGGCTTATGGGAAATTAAAATTCAAGGGAGTTGAGCTCACTTCACTGTTGTCCTCTGTACTCCCTCTCAATCTCCGCAATCACAGCCAGCAGCTCCTCAAGCATCTGGGAAGTTAAAATGCAATGGAGGCAGGTTCACTCTACCTTTCCCCTCTTAAATCCCCCTTTGTCTCCACCACTTGAAGCCATCAGCTCCTCCCTGAAGCCTCTGAGAATTTAAGTGCAATGGAGGCGGGCTCACTGTTTCTTTGACTTCTGTATTCCCACTCAGTCCCCTATACTCACAGCTAGAAGCTCCACCCACCAGCCTATTGGAAGTTAAAATGCAATGGAGGCAGGTTCACTTTACCTTTTCCCACTTTAATCCCCTTCAGTCTCGCCAATCACAGCCAGCAGCTCCTCCCACCAGCATATGGGAAGTTAAAATGCAATGGAGGCAGGCTGATTCTAACTTTGTCCTCTGTACTCCCTCTCAGTCTCCCCCACACACAGCCAGCAGCTCCACCCACCAGCCTCTGAGAAATTAAAATGCAATGGAGGCAGGTTCACTCTACCTTCGTCCTCTGTACTCCCTCTCAGTCTCCCCCACTCACAGCTCCTCCCACCAGCCTTTGAGAAGTTAAAAAGCAATGGATGAGGGCTCACTCTACCATTTTCCTCTGTACTCCCACTCAATCTCCCACACTCACAGCCAGCAGCTTCTCCCACCAGCCTCTGGGAAGTTAAAATGCAATGGAGGCAGGTTCACTCTACCTTTGTCCTCTGTACTCCCACTCAGTCTCCACCACTAACAGCCACCAGCTCCTCCCAGCTGCCTCTGGGAAATTGCAATGCAATAGAAGCAGGTTCACTCTACCTTTGCCCTCTTTAATCCCCCTCAGACTTCCCCACTCACAGCCAGCAGCTCCTCCCACTGGCCTGTGGGATGTAAAAATTCAATGGAGGCAGGCTCACTCTACCTTTTTCATCTCTACTCCCTCTCAGTCTCGCCCACTCACAGCCAGCAGCTCCTCCAACCAGCCTCTGGGACGTTAAATGCTATGAAGGTGGGTTTACTCTACTTTTGTCATCTTTACACCCTCTCAGTCTCAAACTTGTATTTTACCAAACATTACAAGAAGTATTAAGCAATGTCGATGTAATAGTGGCCCTTTAACTCCATTTCATTTGAACTTTCCTGTGGCTGGTGATTGGAGCTGCTGGCTGGAAGGGGGGAAGCAGAGAGAAAAAGAGGAGTAGGTAGAATCATATGTCCATAAACCAAAATAGTAATAATACATTCTGGATTAGTGCGCTTGAAATTGTGATTTTATTTATTTCAAAATGACCGGTTAAGTTCAATGTAATAGCTGTCTTGCACCTGTCTTTTGCAGTACTCTTTTCAAATTTGGATACTGTCCCCTTTGTAAACAAATTACTAGTCTACATAGACAGATTACCTATCTAGAATCTCTAATCTGTGCTCTCCAAGCAGAAATTAGGTGTCCAATTCAGCCATTCCACTCTACAGAGATGCCACGCTATCAGCCCCCCCTACCGCAAAGATCCTGCAGGAGAAGAGCAGTCTGGACAACTGTGGGATCTGGCAGGGTGAGAGCTGTGAACCATAAACACAAAGCTTTTTCTGTGACCTAGCATAACAGATATAGCACCCTTGCTGACCCTAATGGGGACACTAAAGAGACAGGTCAAGGTAGTTGTGATAATGATGACTCAAATAAGCAGGGGATCATGGTCCAAAATGAAGAACTTACTTTGGAAAGGCGAAATGGGGAACCAGGTATCACACATCAGTCGCACAAGAAGAGCAAGGTATGAAAAAAGAGAAGTCACCTTCTGGTTGGTGATTCAATCATAAGGGATGTAAATTTAGGAAAGGATATGGAGGTTTTAAAACAGGTCAGGTGTCTGCCAGGTGCTACTGCCAGCAGAGACAAGAGGCGTATTCTTAAGCTAGTCAAGAATGCAAGTAAGGAATGTGATGTTGATGCTATTATACATCTTGGCACAAATGATCTGTCCCAAAAAGATGTACTTTCTGTGAAGAATGATTTCCAGAGCTTGGGGTATGAACTTAGTAGTATAGGTTGTAGGCTTATCTTTTCAGAGGTCTTACGAGTATATAAGGAACAAAAAAGGAAGGGCCAGTGTGTAGCAGAGTTCAATGTGTGGCTAAAGGAGTGGTGTAAAAGGGAAGGCTTTGGTTTTATTAGTCATGATGTCTGCAGCTGGTCCAATGAAAAACTGTACAAAAGAGATGGTTTGCACCCATCCAAGAAAGGGACTGAGTTACTTGGCATTAAATTCTTCCAACATGTTAAAAACAAGAAAAAAGTTAAGGAAACAATTGGTCCATTGCTGGGAGAAAGTGGCAAGAAGGTGACAAACAACAGGGAGAAAGCAGAACTATTTAACTCATGTTTTGCATCTGTCTTTACACAAAGGGATAAAACAGTCCAATATATTAAAAACAGCACCACAAAAATCAGATTAGAACACAAATTGAAATAGGGAAAAAATGGTAAGTGAGCACCTGTCTACCCTAGACGAGTTCAAATCACCAGGACCGGATGGATTACACCCCAGGGTTCTGAAGGAACTGGCAGATGAGATCTCAGAACCACTGAACTATATCTTTCAGAGATCCTGGAGCACCGGGGAACTGCCAGAGGACTGGAAAAGAGCTGATGTGGTTCCCATCTTCAAAAAAAGGGAAAAAAACAGATCCAGGATACTACAGACCTATCAGCCTGACCTCAATAGCAGGAAAGATTCTGGAAAAGATAATCAAGCAACGAATTAGCGAACACCTAGAAGCAAAGTAATAGCCAAAAGCCAACATGGGTTTGTCCAAAACAGATCATGCCAGACTAATCTTATTGCATTCTTTGACAAAGTGACAAAATTAGTGGACCAGAGGAATGCTGTTGACATAGTTTACTTGGAGTTCAGTAAGGCATTTGATAAGGTAGACCACAACCTACTACTAGATAAAGTAGAAGAATGTGGGTTAGACAGCATCACCACCAGATGGATTCGTAACTGGCTGACCAACCACACTCAACGTGTAGTCCTCAATGGAACTGCATCTACATGGAGGGAGGTATGCAGTGGAGTACCCTAAGGCTCTGTTTTGGGCCCTGTACTCTTCAACATCTTCATCAATGATTTGGATGAGGGAAGAAATGGGGAACTCATCAAATTTGCAGATGACACCAAGCTGGCAGGAATAGCCAACACTCCAGAAGATAGGCTAAAGATACAGAAGGATCTTGACAAACTTGAACATTGGGCACTATCTAATAAAATGAAATTCAATGGTGAAAAGAGTAAGGTTCTACATTTAGGCAACAAAAACGGAATGCACAGGTACAGTATAGATGATACCTTGCTCAGTATTAGCAACTGTGAAAGGGATCTTGGAGTCCTATTGGACAACCATTTAAATATGAGCCAGCAGTGTGCAGCAGCTGCCAAAAAAGCCAACACAGTTCTAGGCTGCATCAACAGAGGGATAAAATAAAAAGTTTTTTGATTCAAAGTAGATCCTTGGTTGCATGCTTGCATTTCTATTTTCAGTGTCTCTCATTTTATGACAGGAGGGAACTAGATGAAAAGCTATACTGGACACAATTCCTACTAATAGAGAAGAAATGATAGAGGGAATTGAAGTCGCCAGAACCTTAGGCAAGAGTGATCACGTCATATTGGAAATCCTAAAGGGGAAAACAACTCAAGAAGTGTGGGAAACTCTGAAAAATATGATCATAAAAGCCCAGTTCAGCACAATCCCACTGAAAAAGAAAAACAAGAAATCCAAAAAGAAACCCAGCATGGTTGCACAAATATCTCTCTGATAAACTGTAAGACAAAAAGGACAAGTACAAAAATGGAAAGAGGGACACATAACTAAGGTGGAGTATCAGCAGATAGCCCATATCTGCAAAGATGAAGTCAGGAAAACAAAGGCTCAAAATGAACAAAGACTTGCAACAAAACTTGAAGATAATAATAAAAAAAATTCTTTCAATATATAAATAACAAGAAAAAAGTCAAGGAAACAGTCGGTTCACTAAAGAGAGAAGATGGCAAGGAAGGGAATTCCAAGATGGCGACAATGGAGGAAGCATAGTTACATTGCAGGCAGAAAAGTTGCCACTAAGATAAAATAAAACAGTAGGAGGAGAGGTGGAGAGGGAAAGATAAGTTATAGAAAAAGAAAAAAGACTGGAGAAAGGAAAAGGAGAGAAAGATTGGAGAAATTAAAAGAGAGAAAAGTCCAGCTGCACCCGAGAGGCCTACCCAAGAGACCGGAGGCCCATCGAAGCAAGACGAGCAGAGAGGCAAACTGACTGCAGGCAGCAAAGCCAATCGGTGGAGAATAAAGAGACAAGCCGGTGAGTGAGTGGGGCCAGCTGTGAAGCAGGGAGGAAAAACAGCTGTGGGGCAGAGAGGCCAGCCGACCAAGAGCAGCAGAGAACAAAGAGGTGAGCTGGTGAGTGAGCAGAGCAGGAAGGAAGGGAAGACAAGAGGGAAGAGCTTGCTGAGTACCATCCAGGTAGTCGTGTTTGCTGGTGGAAGCAGTGTCCCCAGCATGTCGGACAGCAAATGGGAGCCACATGGCTCCAAAGCCAAAAGCAGCAGCAGAGCAGCAGGGAGGACAGAGAGTCAGCAGCAGCACAGGGAAGCGCATGAGCAGAGCCTGAGAGCACTGCAGAGAGCAACTGGGAAAGGGACGGTGGAGCTGAGTGGGGGGCTGATTTTTTGGCCAGCTCAATGTCACTCGTGTAGGCGGTGCCTGTGGTGACCCAAGTGCTTTGCCAGCAAAACAGGCTCCCAAGCTCTGTTTTCAGCTGCAATGGCCTCCTGCAACCCTCTGCCAGTGAAAACGGAGTTTGCGAAGGCCGCATGTGGCCCTCCCAAGCTCCATTTTCATTTTCATTGGAAGAGGCACCACGTGCCAGTCCTTCACTGTTTCCAGGGTGGCCACGTGGGCCAGATCTAAGTACCCCACGGGCCGAATTCGTGAGTTTGATACCCCTGGTCTATGTTAACAGTCTGAGAAATAGAAACTAAACCTAATTATGTGAAACAGAAGCATTTTGAATTTGAAAATAAACCAGGGAGAGGGCTGGCATACAAATATGGAAATGAAAGAGAAACAAAAATGATAGAGAAAATCCAAGAAGGTGACATGGTAAGAGCACACAATGACCTCATTAAAAAGCATTTGTATAATTTTTATTCCATTCTTTATGAGAAACAGGAACTAGACACACAAAAACTAGATGATTATCTACAAAGACAACATTTACCTAAGCTCTCACAAGCTGAGAGACAACTTATCCTCCAACTTTAGGAGGAGGAGCTTCCGGAGGGAAATGGAGGTCTGCCTCTGAGCTCCGCTTGATTGCGGGGGCTCTCTGATGGGCAGGGATGCTGCCGACCCTCGTTTCCAGCTCGAGGGTCGGGAATTTGTTGGTGACCATGCCCGGCTTTCGCCCTGGATCCAGGCTGGCCCGCTAGGACGGCCTGACAGCTGGGCAGAAGGAGGAGAGCACGCCGGCTGGTGCCGGTGACTGGCGTTTTCGAGCTGGTGATTTCGAGTGGAGCGGAACGGAGCGGCGAAGGCCCTGAGTGGAGGAGGACGGAGGACGGCGGTGGCCTGAGCGGAAGAACGATAGCGGTGATGGTGGCGACCCAAGAGACCCAAGAGATCCGAGCGGCCCAAGCAGTGACCCAGGAGACGCCGAGCGCCAAATTTCCGGTCGCTGTGAGCCCAGACCAGCGGGAGGGCCGCGGGAAAGAGAGTGAGGCCCGAGGCGCCGGAGGGCGTTGGAAGATCGGCAGGAAGACCGCAGGGAGGCCGAAGCGGCCCTGCGGGCCCGGAACAATGGCTGTGGGTTGCCGAATAGGTGGAGGACTACTTGCAACGAAGACAGGCCATGGGGACGGAGGCGTTGGAGCACTGGAGGCCTACGCGGAAGGTTTGACTCTGTACCCCTACCGTGCTTATTACAACCAGCCCCCCCACTCATTTACTTTGGGCTACCTGCCCCTTACCGCCCACTACGAACTACCTCCCAGTCCCATCTATACACCAGCTGGCTAGCTCACCATTCCATCATTTCTACCTAGGATGTGGACTATTACCATCTGTCTATCCCCTTTAGCCAGGACTATTCCATCCTTTCCACCTAGGATGTGTACTATTACCATCTGTCTATCCCCTTTAGTGGGGAATTTTGGCTTGCTAACTTACATCAACACCGACAGCACCCACTTGACGAGCTTTGGCCCTGTTGTAATTATACAAACATGTTATATTCGAGGTCAGACCTACTGCTGCTGCGAGAGTTCCCCCTCTCGCAGGTATGGCCTCCAGCCCTTTCAAGGGCCCACCTTGAGGACGGGTTTATTAACCTAGAGAGGTGGAGGAAGCGTAAACTAAGGGGCTTTTTAATTAATCATTTTTTAAGAATTTTAAGGGGTTCCAGGGTTGGGGGGTGGGCGGATCAGGTCAGGAGTGATGGTAGAGCCAGGCGAATAGGTGTGGTCGAGAGAGGAAGGAGTGGAGGGGGGGAGGAGAGGGAAGATAGCATTCCAATACAGGGCTCTTTGATACCAACGGTCGTAGGGAGGGGCAGGTGCGAGGACAGATTAAGAACGCGTAGTCGGTTGGGAGACCGTGGTTATTGGTCACACCCGGTCGCTTGTACCAACCCCCGCATACTAGGTGGTCAGGATCTACAGACCCAGGGCCTGAGGCTGTTGTTATGCAATGCGAGGTCCGTTGTTAACAAGGCCCCTCTCATCAATGATCTGATTCTGGAGGGGGAGCCGGACCTTGCAGGAATAACTGAGACCTGGTTGGGCCACGAGGGAGGTCTACCCCTCGTGGAAATGTGCCCACCAGGTTATCGAGCATTCCACCAGCCTCAGGCCCAGGGAAGGGGCGGTGGGGTAGCAGTGATTATCCGGGAACACCTAGAGCCGAGAGAGTTCACTGTGCCGCAAACATCCGAGTGTGAGTCCCTTGTCGTGAGATGGGGCCCAGGGAGACAGTTGGGCCTGCTGATAGTATACCTGGCTCCTCGCTATACATCAGCGGCCCTGCCTGAACTCCTCGAGCTGATCGCATCGGTGGCAGTTGAGACCCCCAAACTTTTAGTGATGGGGGATTTCAACCTGCCGTCGATGGGAGAAGCGTCCGAGGGGGTTCGGGAGTTCATGGCTTCCATGACAGCCATGGACCTGACTCAATTAATTCAGGGCCCTACTCACGAGGGAGGCCACACGCTGGACCTCGTTTTTGTCTCTGGCCAGTGGACGAGTGATCTGGGAATAGGGGATTTAACTATCACTCCCCTGTCATGGTCAGATCACTCACTTCTCCGACTTGACTTCCCTGGTGCTACCCCCCGCTGCTGGGAGGCGGAGCCGGAAGGCATTAGATGGTTCCGCCCCAAGCGCCTGATGGAACCGGATAAGTTCCAGACGGAGCTTGGGCCACCTCCTGTAGACCTGACCCGTCCCCGGGTAGAGGACCTGGTAGCCGCATGGAAAAGTGCGACTGCCGGGGCCCTAGACCGAGTGGTGCCTTTGCGGCCTCTCCTGCGGCAACGAACCACCCTGGCCCCTTGGTTTACCGAGGAGCTAAGGGTGATGAAACGCCACAAGAGACGCCTAGAGAGTCGTTGGAGATCCTCTCGCTCCGAATTTGACCGAGCACAGGTACGAACCTACTTAAGGACGTACCTTGTGGCATTAAGAGCGGCCAAACGTCGACATTGTGCCGCTCTTATTGCGTCCGCAGATAACCGCCCTGCGGCCCTGTTCCGGGTGACCCGCTCCCTTCTGTCTCAGAGGCCGCGGGAAGCCCCCTCTACAGGGCAGGGCAGAGGAATTTGGGAAATATCTGCAGGATAAAATCACTCAAATCCGGAGGGAATGGGTCCCTTTCAGTGGGCTAGTGGAGACGCCCGAGGCGAATCTTGAGAGACCATTCTGGGAGGAGTTTGACTCGGTTGCCATCGAGGATTTGGACAGGTTACGTGGACGTCTGCGACCTACCACATGTTTATTGGACCCGTGTCCCTCCTGGCTTGTACTGGCATCCTGGGAGGTTACACGCGACTGGCTCCTGGGGGGTGAATGCTTCGTTGGGCGGGGGGTCTCTGGGCCGCCTTGAAAGAGGCGGTTGTGAGACCCTTACTCAAGAAGCCTTCCCTGGACCCAACGGAGCTAGCCAATTATCGTCCAGTCTCCAACCTTCCCTTCTTAGCGAAGGTTGTAGAGAGTGTGGTGGCCCAACAGTTTCCACGTCACCTGGAGGAAAATGATTATCTAGACCTGCGCCAGTCCGGCTTCCGACCCGGGGGCACGGAGACGGCCTTGGTCGCGTTGGTTGATGATCTCTGGAGGGCCAGAGATAGGGGTTGTTCCTCTATCCTGGTCCTATTAGATCTCTCGGCGGCTTTCGATACCATCGACCATGGTATCCTGTTGCACCGGCTGGAGGGGGGGGGGGGTTAGGGGCAACCGTTTTACGGTGGTTCGGCTCCTACCTCTCCGGCCGGACGCAACGTGTGTTGGCAGGGGAGCAGAGATCGACCCTGAGCCCCCTCACTTGTGGGGTGCCACAGGGGTCGGTCCTCTCGCCACTCCTGTTCAACACATACATGAAACCGCTGGGCGAGATCATCCGTGGCTTTGGGGTGGGATATCATCTGTACGCTGATGATACTCAGCTGTACATTTCCACCCCGAATCACCCCAATGAGGCCGTCGAAATGATGTCCCGGTGCTTGGAAGCCGTACAGGTCTGGATGGGTGACAACAGACTCAAACTCAACCCCTCCAAGACGGAGTGGCTGTGGCTTCCGGCCCCCCGGTTCAACCAGTTGCTTCCATCTCTGGCCATCGGGGGCGAGCAACTGGCCCCCATGGAGCGGGGGCGCAATTTGGGCGTCCTCCTGGATGCCCGGCTGTCAATGGATGCCCATGTGGCAGCCGTGGCAAGGGGGGCGTTCCACCAGGTTCGCCTGGTGCGCCAAATGCGCCCCCTATTGGACCGGGATGCCCTTCGCACAGTCACTCACGCGCTGGTGACGTCCCGCCTAGACTACTGCAATGCTCTCTACATGGGGCTCCCCTTGAGATGCACCCGAAGACTACAGTTGGTCCAGAATGCGGCCGCGCGGGTGATTATGGGGAGTACTAGGTACTCCCATGTAACACCTCTCCTGCGTGAGCTGCACTGGCTTCCTGTGGTCTATCGGGTGCGTTTCAAGGTTTTGATTACGATCTTCAAAGCGCTCCATGGCACAGGACCTAGTTACCTGCGGGATCACATCCTGCCCCATACATCCCTACAACCAATCCGCTCGCACAGAGAGGGACTTCTCCGGGTGCCGTCCACTAAACAGTGTCGGGGGGCGACACCCAGGAGAAGGGCCTTCTCTGTGATGGGCCCAGCCCTTTGGAATGACCTCCCCCTTGACATCAGGATTACTTCCGATCTCCGCTCCTTCCGTGTAAAGCTCAAGACCCACCTTTTTCAATTATCAGGCCTGGCTCAACCGTAGTTTCATCCTATTCCTCCTGACAGTGTTTTTTAAATTTGTAATTTTTTAATTTGGGGTATTTTAATTGCAAATTTTATTACTATTATTGTATGTATTTAATAACTGTTACCTCCTCCGTGTATGTGTATGCGTGTATGTGTATGTTTTTATGTATATGTGTATGTGCTCTTATTGTACGCTGCCCCGAGTCCCTTGTGGAGAGGGAGCGGCTAACAAATTAAATTTATTATTATTATTATTATTATGAATGAACCAGTAACCACCTTTGAAATATCAGAAGCTATTAAAAAAATGAAAACAGGCAAAGCTCTGGATCCAGATGGTCTCACAAGGCAATACTATAAATGATTTGAGCACCAACTCCTACAGCCATGAAAAGATATAATGAATGGTGTGCTACAGGGAGCAAAGATGCCTCAAACCTGGAAAAAACCAGCATTGTGTTATTACCAAAGGAGAGTTGAAATGCTGTTGGAAGGAAAAGGTCCAGTTTGCTTTCTCCAGCTGGGAAGATGAAGTCGGTGCGATGGATGAAATGAGAAGATGGGAAAATGAGCTGCTTGGAAAGGAGGTTTCTTTATTTTGGAAGCCAGAAACTGCAGTGGCAATAGCATTGCGTTTTGGGTCAGCTGGCAACCTGGTCTGGTGACTGGATGGACTTTTATATTATTTTGGGGCTATGTGATTGAGATTTCTGGGCTTGTTGGGTAATAAAGTGTGTGTCTTTGGTTATTCTAATTATGGTGGCTTGGTTTCTATTGTGGCTGGGAGGTCATGCCCTGTCCTTAAGGTCAGGTGAGGGAATGCAGATTTTAGGTGTCTTTTGTCACTGCTTTTTAATCTGACCAATTCCAGCCTTCTGTGGAGGCTGAAGCTGAAGGCATTTTGTTTATGAATTGAACAGTTTGTGAGACTAAATATCCATTCATAGGGGGCGGCTGTTGAGTGATTTTACTTCAGGGAAACCTTTTCTCTTTGGGGGGGGGATTACTTTGCTAATATGGGGCCTTTCTTATATTAAAAGGGGTTGGGGTTGGGGATTCTCCTTACAATGCCTTGTTGATTAAAAAAAAAGTATAGACCAATTTCATTACTTAAATGAGTATAAATTTTTCACTGTAATATTGGCAGAATGATTGAAGAAGGTTTCAGTCTTATATTCATGAAGACCAAACTGGCTTTTTGTCAAAAAGAGAACTGAGAGATAATGAGAGAATTTTGAATGTTGTCTAATATTTACAATAGAGCAGGAGTAGTCAACCTTTTTATACCTACTGCCCACTTTTTTATCTCTGTTAGTAGTAAAATTTTCTAACCGCCCACCGGTTCCACAGTAATGGTGATTTATAAAGTAGGGAAGTAACTTTACTTTATAAAATTTATAAAGCAGAGTTACAGCAAGTTTGAAGTTAAATCATAATAATAATTTACTTACCAAATACTTTTTTGGACTTTCACTACGTTTGGCAGAATAAATCTTTATAAAACAACTTACTGTAGTTAAATCTATCTTTTTTTATTTATACTTTGCATACATAGACAGCATGAAGTCTGATGAATTTACATTTAATTAATTAAATTATTAATAAGATCCCTGAGGCTGCGAAACTCTACTGGATCTTGGCTCAATTTTTGTAAGGAACAAATGAAGGTTCCTCTTTCGGAAATATTCAGGGGGGGGGTCATAATATGATTAACAGAGGCCTGATTCCACAAGATATGAGGTAGGGAAAGGTAACAATAAACTGAATATCATTTTCTACGTATTTGGATATAAGACAGGCAATTTTTTATTTTGCCATTTTTTCTATCCCCACTTCGGGAAGGTTTACTTTCTTTCAAAACTCATGAATTTCAAAAGTTTTCTTTTTGCTCTGGGTCAAAAGTTACGTTTCTGGCTGAATTGGGCTCTTTTTGCCAATTCTGATATAAGCTTTGGTCTAACTCCTCAGGGAAAGCTCAGATCAGCGAATGGAGTAGTTTTTTAGCTTCCCCGACTCAGGACACCACTAACATATGTATGTTGTTCGAAACTGAGCTCTGGGTCAAAAGTTACATTTCTGGCTGAATTGGGCTCTTTTGCCAATTCTGATATTAGCTTTGGTCTAACTCCTCAGGGAAAGCTCAGATCAGCGAATGGAGTGGTTTTTTAGCTTCCCCGACTCAGGACACCACTAACATATGTATGTTGTTCGAAACTGAGCTCTGGGTCAAAAGTTACGTTTCTGGCTGAATTGGGCTCTTTTGCCAATTCTGATATAAGCTTTGGTCTAACTCCTCAGGGAAAGCTCAGATCAGCGAATGGAGTGTTTTTTTTTTAGCTTCCCCCGACTCAGGACACCACTAACATATGCATGTATGTTGTTCGAAACTGAGCTCTGGGTCAAAAGTTACGTTTCTGGCTGAATTAGGCTCTTTTGCCAATTCTGATATAAGCTTTGGTCTAACTCCTCAGGGAAAGCTCAGATCAGCGAATGGAGTGGTTTTTTTTACCTTCCCCGACTCAGACTCAGGACACCACTAACATATGCATGTGGTTCGAAACTGAGCTCTGGGTCAAAAAGTTACGTTTCTGTGAATTGGGCTCTTTTGCCAATTCTGATATAAGCTTTGGTCTAACTCCTCAGGGAAAGCTCAGATCAGCGAATGGAGTGGTTTTTTTTTAGCTTCCCCGACTCAGGACACCACTAACATATGTATGTTTTTCGAAACTGAGCTCTGGGTCAAAAGTTACGTTTCTGGCTGAATTGGGCTCTTTTGCCAATTCTGATATAAGCTTTGGTCTAACTCCTCAGGGAAAGCTCAGATCAGCGAATGGAGTGGTTTTTTTAGCTTCCCCGACTCAGGACACCACTAACATATGTGTATGTTATTCGAAACTGAGCTCTGGGTCAAAAGTTACGTTTCTGGCTGAATTGGGCTCTTTTGCCAATTCTGATATAAGCTTTGGTCTAACTCCTCAGGGAAAGCTCAGATCAGCGAATGGAGTGGTTTTTTAGCTTCCCCGACTCAGGACACCACTAACATATGTATGTGTGTTTTCGAAACTGAGCTCTGGGTCAAAAGTTACGTGAATTGGGCTCTTTTGCCAATTCTGATATAAGCTTTGGTCTAACTCCTCAGGGAAAGCTCAGATCAGCGAATGGAGTGGTTTTTTAGCTTCCCCGACTCAGGACACCACTAACATATGTATGTTGTTCGAAACTGAGCTCTGGGTCAAAAGTTACGTTTCTGGCTGAATTGGGCTCTTTTGCCAATTCTGATATAAGCTTTGGTCTAACTCCTCAGGGAAAGCTCAGATCAGCGAATGGAGTGGTTTTTTTTTTTTAGCTTCCCCGACTCAGGACACCACTAACATATGTATGTTGTTCGAAACTGAGCTCTGGGTCAAAAGTTACGTTTCTGGGTGAATTGTGCTCTTTTGCCAATTCTAATATAAGCTTTGGTCTAACTCCTCAGGGAAAGCTCAGATCAGCGAATGGAGTGGTTTTTTAGCTTCCCCGACTCAGGACACCACTAACATATGCATGTGGTTCGAAACTGAGCTCTCTGGGTCAAAAGTTACGTCTGAATTGGGCTCTTTTGCCAATTCTGATATCTAACTCCTCAGGGAAAGCTCAGATCAGCGAATGGAGTGGTTTTTTTTTAGCTTCCCCGACTCAGGACACCACTAACATATGCTTGTGGTTCGAAACTGAGCTCTGGGTCAAAAGTTACGTTTCTGGCTGAATTGGGCTCTTTTGCCAATTCTGATTAAGCTTTGGTCTAACTCCTCAGGGAAAGCTCAGATCAGCGAATGGAGTGGTTTTTTAGCTTCCCCGACTCAGGACACCACTAACATATGCATGTTGATCGAAACTGAGCTCTGGGTCAAAAGTTACGTTTCTGGCTGAATTGGGCTCTTTTGCCAATTCTGATATAAGCTTTGGTCTAACTCCTCAGGGAAAGCTCAGATCAAATATGGATGTTTCCCCGAAACTCAGAGCTCTGGGTCAAAAGTCTGGGTCAAAAGTTTTGGCGTTTCTTTGAATTGTTTGCCAATTCTGATATAAGCTTTGGTCTAACTCCTCAGGGAAAGCTCAGATCAGCGAATGGAGTGGTTTTTTTAGCTTCCCCGACACAGGACACCACTAACATATGTATGTTGTTCGAAACTGAGCTCTGGGTCAAAAGTTACGTTTCTGGCTGAATTGGGCTCTTTTGCCAATTCTGATATAAGCTTTGGTCTAACTCCTCAGGGAAAGCTCAGATCAGCGAATGGAGTGGTTTTTTTTAGCTTCCCCGACTCAGGACACCACTAACATATGCATGTGTTCGAAACTGAGCTCTGGGTCAAAAGTTACGTTTCTGGCTGAATTGGGCTCTTTTGCCAATTCTGATATATAGCTTTGGTCTAACTCCTCAGGGAAAGCTCAGATCAGCGAATGGAGTGGTTTTTTTTAGCTTCCCCGACTCAGGACACCACTAACATATGCATGTGGTTCGAAAAAACTGAGCTCTGGGTCAAAAGTTACGTTTCTGGCTTTTTTGCCAATTCTGATATTAGCTTTGGTCTAACTCCTCAGGGAAAGCTCAGGCTTTTTTTCCCGACTCTGAATTTTTCTGGCTGCTTTTTTTTTCTGATAAGCTTTGGTCTAACTCCTCAGGGAAAGCTCAGATCAGCGAATGGAGTGGTTTTTTAGCTTCCCCCGACTCAGGACACCACTATACATGTGGTGGTTCGAAACTGAGCTCTGGGTCAAAAGTTACGTTTTCTGGCTGAATTGGGCTCTTTTGCCAATTCTGATATAAGCTTTGGTCTAACTCCTCAGGGAAAGCTCAGATCAGCGAATGGAGTGGTTTTTTTTTTAGCTTCCCCGACTCAGGACACCACTAACACATATGCATGTTGTTCGAAACTGAGCTCTGGGTCAAAAGTTACGTTTCTGGCTGAATTGGGCTCTTTTGCCAATTCTGATATAAGCTTTGGTCTAACTCCTCAGGGAAAGCTCAGATCAGCGAATGGAGTGTTTTTTTTAGCTTCCCCGACTCAGGACACCACTAACATATGCATGTGGTTCGAAACTGAGCTCTGGGTCAAAAGTTACGTTTCTGGCTGAATTGGGCTCTTTTGCCAATTCTGATATAAGCTTTGGTCTAACTCCTCAGGGAAAGCTCAGATCAGCGAATGGAGTGGTTTTTTAGCTTCCCCGACTCAGGACACCACTAACATATGTATGTAATTCAAAACTGAGCTCTGGGTCAAAAGTTACGTTTCTGGCTGAATTGGGCTCTTTTGCCAATTCTGATATAAGCTTTGGTCTAACTCCTCAGGGAAAGCTCAGATCAGCGAATGGAGTGGTTTTTTAGCTTCCCCGACTCAGGACACCACTAACATATGTATGTTGTTCGAAACTGAGCTCTGGGTCAAAAGTTACGTTTCTGGCTGAATTGGGCTCTTTTTTGCCAATTTGATTTATAGCTTTGGTCTAACTCCTCAGGGAAAGCTCAGATCAGCGAATGGAGTGGTTTTTTTTTTCCCCGACTCAGGACACCACTAACATGAATTTTCGAAACTGAGCTCTGGGTCAAAAGTTACATTTTCTGGCTGAATTGAGTTCTTTTGCCAATTCTGATATAAGCTTTGGTCTAACTCCTCAGGGAAAGCTCAGATCAGCGAATGGAGTGGTTTTTTTTTAGCTTCCCCCGACTCAGGACACCACTAACATATGCATGTGGTTCGAAACTGAGCTCTGGGTCAAAAGTTACGTTTCTGGCTGAATTGGGCTCTTTTTGCCAATTCTGATATAAGCTTTGGTCTAACTCCTCAGGGAAAGCTCAAAAAGTTTTTTTAGCTTTCTTTTGCTGGCTTTTTTCTGGCTGAATTGGTCTCTTTTGCCAATTCTGATATAAGCTTCTAACTCCTCAGGGAAAGCTCAGATCAGCGAATGGAGTGGTTTTTTTTTAGCTTCCCCGACTCAGGACACCACTAACATATGCATGTGGTTCGAAACTGAGCTCTGGGTCAAAAGTTACGTTTCTGGCTGAATTGGGCTCTTTTGCCAATTCTGATATAAGCTTTGGTCTAACTCCTCAGGGAAAGCTCAGATCAGCGAATGGAGTGGTTTTTTTTTAGCTTCCCCGACTCAGGACACCACTAACATATGCATGTGGTTCGAAACTGAGCTCTGGGTCAAAAGTTACGTTTCTGGCTGAATTGGGCTCTTTTGCCAATTCTGATATAAGCTTTGGTCTAACTCCTCAGGGAAAGCTCAGATCAGCGAATGGAGTGGTTTTTTTAGCTTCCCCCGACTCAGGACACCACTAACATATGCATGTGGTTCGAAACTGAGCTCTGGGTCAAAAGTTACGTTTGGGCTGAAATTGGGCTCTTTTGCCAATTCTGATATAAGCTTGGTCTAACTCCTCAGGGAAAGCTCAGATCAGCGAATGGAGTGGTTTTTTTTTTTTTCCCCGACTCAGGACACCACTAACATATGCATGTGGTTCGAAACTGAGCTCTGGGTCAAAAGTTACGTTTCTGGCTGAATTGGGCTCTTTTGCCAATTCTGATATAAGCTTTGGTCTAACTCCTCAGGGAAAGCTCAGATCAGCGAATGGAGTGGTTTTTTTTTAGCTTCCCCGACTCAGGACACCACTAACATATGCATGTGGTTCGAAACTGAGCTCTGGGTCAAAAGTTACGTTTCTGGCTGAATTGGGCTCTTTTGCCAATTCTGATATAAGCTTTGGTCTAACTCCTCAGGGAAAGCTCAGATCAGCGAATGGAGTGGTTTTTTTAGCTTCCCCGACTCAGGACTACTAAAATTTGTATGTGGTTCGAAACTGAGCTCTGGGTCAAAAGTTACGTTTCTGGCTGAATTGGGCTCTTTTGCCAATTCTGATATAAGCTTTGTCAAACTCCTCAGGGAAAGCTCAGATCAGCGAATGGAGTGGTTTTTTTTAGCTTCCCCGACTCAGGACACCACTAACATATGCATATGTGTTTCGAAACTGAGCTCTGGGTCAAAAGTTACGTTTCTGGCTGAATTGGGCTCTTTTGCCAATTCTGATATAAGCTTTGGTCTAACTCCTCAGGGAAAGCTCAGATCAGCGAATGGAGTGGTTTTTTTTTTAGCTTCCCCGACTCAGGACACCACTAACATATGCATGTGGTTCGAAACTGAGCTCTGGGTCAAAAGTTACGTTTCTGGCTGAATTGGGCTCTTTTGCCAATTCTGATATAAGCTTTGGTCTAAACTCCTCAGGGAAAGCTCAGATCAGCGAATGGAGTGGTTTTTTTTTAGCTTCCCCGACTCAGGACACCACTAACATATGCATGTGGTTTCGAAACTGAGCTCTGGGTCAAAAGTTACGTTTCTGGCTGAATTGGGCTCTTTTGCCAATTCTGATGCTTTGGTCTAACTCCTCAGGGAAAGCTCAGATCAGCGAATGGAGTGGTTTTTTTTTAGCTTCCCCGACTCAGGACACCACTAACATATGCATGTGGTTCGAAAACTGAGCTCTGGGTCAAAAGTTACGTTTCTGGCTGAATTGCACTCTTTTGCCAAATCTGATATAAGCTTTGGTCTAACTCCTCAGGGAAAGCTCAGATCAGCGAATGGAGTGGTTTTTTTTTTAGCTTCCCCGACTCAGGACACCACTAACATATGTATGTTGTTCGAAACTGAGCTCTGGGTCAAAAGTTACGTTTCTGGCTGAATTGGGCTCTTTTGCCAATTCTGATATAAGCTTTGGTCTAACTCCTCAGGGAAAGCTCAGATCAGCGAATGGAGTGGTTTTTTAGCTTCCCCGACTCAGGACACCACTAACATATGTATGTTATTTGAAACTGAGCTCTGGGTCAAAAGTTACTTTTCTGGCTGAATTGGGCTCTTTTGCCATTCTGATATAAGCTTTGGTCTAACTCCTCAGGGAAAGCTCAGATCAGCGAATGGAGTGGTTTTTTTTTTTCCCCGACTCAGGACACCACTAACATATGCATGTTGTTTCGAAACTGAGCTCTGGGTCAAAAGTTACGTTTTCTGGCTGAATTGGGCTCTTTTGCCAATTCTGATATAAGCTTTGGTCTAACTCCTCAGGGAAAGCTCAGATCAGCGAATGGAGTGGTTTTTTTTTTAGCTTCCCCGACTCAGGACACCACTAACATATGCATGTGGTTCGAAACTGAGCTCTGGGTCAAAAGTTACGTTTCTGGCTGAATTGGGCTCTTTTTTGCCAATTCTGATATAAGCTTTGGTCTAACTCCTCAGGGAAAGCTCAGATCAGCGAATGGAGTGGTTTTTTTTAGCTTCCCCGACTCAGGACACCACTAACATATGCATGTGGTTCGAAACTGAGCTCTGGGTCAAAAGTTGGGTCAAAGTTTCTGGCTTTGGGTCAATTGGTTTCTGGCTGAATTGGGCTCTTTTTGCCAATTCTGATATTAGCTTTGGTTTGGTCTAACTCCTCAGGGAAAGCTCAGATCAGCGAATGGAGTGGTTTTTTTTTTAGCTTCCCCGACTCAGGACACCACTAACACTAACATATGCATGTGTTTCGAAACTGAGCTCTGGGTCAAAAGTTACGTTTCTGGCTGAATTGGGCTCTTTTGCCAATTCTGATATAAGCTTTGGTCTAACTCCTCAGGGAAAGCTCAGATCAGCGAATGGAGTGGTTTTTTAGCTTCCCCGACTCAGGACACCACTAACATATGCATGTGGTTCGAAACTGAGCTCTGGGTCAAAAGTTACCTTTTCTGGCTGAATTGAGTTCTTTTGCCAATTCTGAGATAAGCTTTGGTCTAACTCCTCAGGGAAAGCTCAGATCAGCGAATGGAGTGGTTTTTTAGCTTCCCCGACTCAGGACACACTAACATATGCATGTATGTGGTTCGAAACTGAGCTCTGGGTCAAAAGTTACGTTTCTGGCTGAATTGGGCTCTTTTGCCAATTCTGATATAAGCTTTGGTCTAACTCCTCAGGGAAAGCTCAGATCAGCGAATGGAGTGGTGGTTTTTTTAGCTTCCCCGACTCAGGACACCACTACTAACATATGCATGTGGTTTCGAAACTGAGCTCTGGGTCAAAAGTTACGTTTCTGGCTGAAATTGGGCTCTTTTGCCAATTCTGATATAAGCTTTGGTCTAACTCCTCAGGGGGAAAGCTCAGATCAGCGAATGGAGTGGTTTTTTTTTTAGCTTCCCCGACTCAGGACACCACTAACATATGCATGTGGTTCGAAACTGAGCTCTGGGTCAAAAGTTACGTTTCTGGCTGAATTGGGCTCTTTTGCCAATTCTGATATAAGCTTTGGTCTAACTCCTCAGGGAAAGCTCAGATCAGCGAATGGAGTGGTTTTTTAGCTTCCCCGACTCAGGGCACCACTAACATATGCATGTTGTTCGAAACTGAGCTCTGGGTCAAAAGTTACCTTTTCTGGCTGAATTGAGTTCTTTTGCCAATTCTGATATAAGCTTTGGTCTAACTCCTCAGGGAAAGCTCAGATCAGCGAATGGAGTGGTTTTTTTTAGCTTCCCCGACTCAGGACACCACTAACATATGCATGTGTGGTTCGAAACTGAGCTCTGGGTCAAAAGTTACGTTTCTGGCTGAATTGGGCTCTTTTGCCAATTCTGATATAAGCTTTGGTCTAACTCCTCAGGGAAAGCTCAGATCAGCGAATGGAGTGGTTTTTTTTTAGCTTCCCCGACTCAGGACACCACTAACATATGCATGTGTGTTCGAAACTGAGCTCTGGGTCAAAAGTTACGTTTCTGGCTGAATTGGGCTCTTTTTTTTTGCCAATTCTGATATAAGCTTTGGTCTAACTCCTCAGGGAAAGCTCAGATCAGCGAATGGAGATCTCTGGTTTTTTTTTTCCCAGAAAGCTCAGATCAGCGAATGGAGTGGTTTTTTAGCTTCCCCGACTCAGGACACCACTAACATATGCATGTGGTTCGAAACTGAGCTCTGGGTCAAAAGTTACGTTTCTGGCTGAATTGGGCTCTTTTGCCAATTCTGATATAAGCTTTGGTCTAACTCCTCAGGGAAAGCTCAGATCAGCGAATGGAGTGGTTTTTTTAGCTTCCCCGACTCAGGACACCACTAACATATGCATGTGTTCGAAAAACTGAGCTCTGGGTCAAAAGTTACGTTTCTGGCTGAATTGGGCTCTTTTGCCAATTCTGATATAAGCTTTGGTCTAACTCCTCAGGGAAAGCTCAGATCAGCGAATGGAGTGGTTTTTTTTTTAGCTTCCCCGACTCAGGACACCACTAACATATGTATGTGTGTTAAACTGAGCTCTGGGTCAAAAGTTACGTTTCTGGCTGAATTGGGCTCTTTTTTTGCCAATTCTGATATAAGCTTTGGTCTAACTCCTCAGGGAAAGCTCAGATCAGCGAATGGAGTGGTTTTTTTAGCTTCCCCGACTCAGGACACCACTAACATATGCATGTGGTTTTCGAAACTGAGCTCTGGGTCAAAAGTTACGTTTCTGGCTGAATTGGGCTCTTTTGCCAATTCTGATATAAGCTTTGGTCTAACTCCTCAGGGAAAGCTCAGATCAGCGAATGGAGTGGTTTTTTTTTAGCTTCCCCGACTCAGGACACCACTAACATATGCATGTGGTCGAAACTGAGCTCTGGGTCAAAAGTTACGTTTCTGGCTGAATTGGGCTCTTTTGCCAATTCTGATATAAGCTTTGGTCTAACTCCTCAGGGAAAGCTCAGATCAGCGAATGGAGTGGTTTTTTTTTTTTAGCTTCCCCGACTCAGGACACCACTAACATATGTGTATTGTGGTTCGAAACTGAGCTCTGGGTCAAAAGTTACGTTTCTGGCTGAATTGGGCTCTTTTTTGCCAATTCTGATATAAGCTTTGGTCTAACTCCTCAGGGAAAAGCTCAGATCAGCGAATGGAGTGGTTTTTTTTAGCTTCCCCGACTCAGGACACCACTAACATATGCATGTGGTTCGAAACTGAGCTCTGGGTCAAAAGTTACGTTTCTGGCTGAATTGGGCTCTTTTGCCAATTCTGATATAAGCTTTGGTCTAACTCCTCAGGGAAAGCTCAGATCAGCGAATGGAGTGGTTTTTTTTTAGCTTCCCCGACTCAGGACACCACTAACATATGCATGTGGTTTCGAAACTGAGCTCTGGGTCAAAAGTTACCTTTCTGGCTGAATTGGGCTCTTTTGCCAATTCTGATATCAGCTTTGGTCTAACTCCTCAGGGAAAGCTCAGATCAGCGAATGGAGTGGTTTTTTAGCTTCCCCGACTCAGGACACCACTAACATATGCATATGTTGTTCGAAACTGAGCTCTGGGTCAAAAGTTACGTTTTGGCTGAATTGGGCTCTTTTGCCAATTCTGATATAAGCTTTGGTCTAACTCCTCAGGGAAAGCTCAGATCAGCGAATGGAGTGGTTTTTTTTAGCTTCCCCGACTCAGGACACCACTAACATATGCATGTTGTTCGAAACTGAGCTCTGGGTCAAAAGTTACCTTTCTGGCTGAATTGGGCTCTTTTGCCAATTCTGATATCAGCTTTGGTCTAACTCCTCAGGGAAAGCTCAGATCAGCGAATGGAGTGGTTTTTTAGCTTCTCCGACTCAGGACACCACTAACATATGCATGTTGTTCGAAACTGAGCTCTGGGTCAAAAGTTACCTTTCTGGCTGAATTGGGCTCTTTTGCCAATTCTGATATCAGCTTTGGTCTAACTCCTCAGGGAAAGCTCAGATCAGCGAATGGAGTGGTTTTTTTAGCTTCCCCGACTCAGGAAACCACTAACATATGCATGTGGTTTCGAAACTGAGCTCTGGGTCAAAAGTTACGTTTCTGGCTGAATTGGGCTCTTTTTTTGCCAATTCTGATATAAGCTTTGGTCTAACTCCTCAGGGAAAGCTCAGATCAGCGAATGGAGTGTTTTTTAGCTTCCCCGACTCAGGACACACACTAACATATGCATGTGGTTCGAAACTGAGCTCTGGGTCAAAAGTTACGTTTTTGGCTGAATTGGGCTCTTTTTGCCAATTCTGATATAAGCTTTGGTCTAACTCCTCAGGGAAAGCTCAGATCAGCGAATGGAGTGGTTTTTTTTTCTTCCCGACTCAGGACACCACTAACATATGCATGTGGTTCGAAACTGAGCTCTGGGTCAAAAGTTACGTTTCTGGCTGAATTGGGCTCTTTTGCCAATTCTGATATAAGCTTTGGTCTAACTCCTCAGGGAAAGCTCAGATCAGCGAATGGAGTGGTTTTTTTTAGCTTCCCCGACTCAGGACACCACTAACAAAACTATGTCTGTGTCATGTGTTTGTTCGAAACTGAGCTCTGGGTCAAAAGTTAAAGTTTTTCTGGCTGAATTGGGCTCTTTTGCCAATTCTGATATAAGCTTTGGTCTAACTCCTCAGGGAAAGCTCAGATCAGCGAATGGAGTGGTTTTTTTTTTTAGCTTCCCCGACTCAGGACACCACTAACATATGCATGTTGTTCGAAACTGAGCTCTGGGTCAAAAGTTACGTTTCTGGCTGAATTGGGCTCTTTTGCCAATTCTGATATAAGCTTTGGTCTAACTCCTCAGGGAAAGCTCAGATCAGCGAATGGAGTGGTTTTTTAGCTTCCCCAACTCAGGACACCACTAACATATGCATGTTGTTCGAAACTGAGCTCTGGGTCAAAAGTTACCTTTCTGGCTGAATTGGGCTCTTTTGCCAATTCTCATATCTCCTCAGGGAAAGCTCGGATCAGCGAATGGAGTGGTTTTTTTAGCTTCCCCAACTCAGGACACCACTAACATATGCATGTTGTTCGAAACTGAGCTCTGGGTCAAAACTGTCTGCTCTGGGTCAAAAGTTACGTTTCTGGCTGAATTGGGCTCTTTTGCCAATTCTGATATAAGCTTTGGTCTAACTCCTCAGGGAAAGCTCAGATCAGCGAATGGAGTGGTTTTTTAGCTTCCCCGACTCAGGACACCACTAACATATGCATGTGGTTCGAAACTGAGCTCTGGGTCAAAAGTTACGTTTCTGGCTGAATTGGGCTCTTTTTCCAATTCTGATATAAGCTTTGGTCTAACTCCTCAGGGAAAGCTCAGATCAGCGAATGGAGTGGTTTTTTTAGCTTCCCCGACTCAGGACACCACTAACATATGCATGTGGTTCGAAACTGAGCTCTGGGTCAAAAGTTACGTTTCTGGCTGAATTGGGCTCTTTTGCCAATTCTGATATAAGCTTTGGTCTAACTCCTCAGGGAAAGCTCAGATCAGCGAATGGAGTGGTTTTTTTTTTAGCTTCCCCGACTCAGGACACCACTAACATATGCATGTGGTTCGAAACTGAGCTCTGGGTCAAAAGTTACGTTTCTGGCTGAATTGGGCTCTTTTTCCAATTCTGATATAAGCTTTGGTCTAAACTCCTCAGGGAAAGCTCAGATCAGCGAATGGAGTGGTTTTTTTTTAGCTTCCCCGACTCAGGACACCACTAACATATGCATGTGGTTCGAAACTGAGCTCTGGGTCAAAAGTTTACGTTTCTGGCTGAATTGGGCTCTTTTGCCAATTCTGATATAAGCTTTTGTCTAACTCCTCAGGGAAAGCTCAGATCAGCGAATGGAGTGGTTTTTTAGCTTCCCCGACTCAGGACACCACTAACATATGCATGTGGTTCGAAACTGAGCTCTGGGTCAAAAGTTACGTTTCTGGCTGAATTGGGCTCTTTTGCCAATTCTGATATAAGCTTTGGTCTAACTCCTCAGGGAAAGCTCAGATCAGCGAATGGAGTGGAGTTTTTTTTTTTAGCTTCCCCGACTCAGGACACCACTAACATATGCATGTGGTTCGAAACTGAGCTCTGGGTCAAAAGTTACGTTTCTGGCTGAATTGGGCTCTTTTGCCAATTCTGATATAAGCTTTGGTCTAACTCCTCAGGGAAAGCTCAGATCAGCGAATGGAGTGGTTTTTTTTAGCTTCCCCGACTCAGGACACCACTAACATATGCATGTGGTTCGAAACTGTGTTCTGGGTCAAAAGTTACGTTTCGTTTCTGGCTGAATTGGGCTCTTTTGCCAATTCTGATATAAGCTTTGCTCTAACTCCTCAGGGAAAGCTCAGATCAGCGAATGGAGTGGTTTTTTTTTAGCTTCCCCGACTCAGGACACCACTAACATATGCATGTGGTTCGAAACTGAGCTCTGGGTCAAAAGTTACGTTTCTGGCTGAATTGGGCTCTTTTGCCAATTCTGATATAAGCTTTGGTCTAACTCCTCAGGGAAAGCTCAGATCAGCGAATGGAGTGGTTTTTTTTTAGCTTCCCCGACTCAGGACACCACTAACATATGCATGTGTGTTCGAAACTGAGCTCTGGGTCAAAAGTTACGTTTTGGCTGAATTGGGCTCTTTTGCCAATTCTGATATAAGCTTTGGTCTAACTCCTCAGGGAAAGCTCAGATCAGCGAATGGAGTGGTTTTTTTTTAGCTTCCCCGACTCAGGACACCACTAAACATATGCATGTGGTTCGAAACTGAGCTCTGGGTCAAAAGTTACGTTTCTGGCTGAATTGGGCTCTTTTGCCAATTCTGATATAGCTTTGGTCTAACTCCTCAGGGAAAGCTCAGATCAGCGAATGGAGTGGTTTTTTTAGCTTCCCCGACTCAGGACACCACTAACATATGCATGTGGTTCGAAACTGAGCTCTGGGTCAAAAGTTACGTTTCTGGCTGAATTGGGCTCTTTTTGCCAATTCTGATATAAGCTTTGGTCTAACTCCTCAGGGAAAGCTCAGATCAGCGAATGGAGTGGTTTTTTTTTAGCTTCCCCGACTCAGGACACCACTAACATATGCATGTGGTTCGAAACTGAGCTCTGGGTCAAAAGTTACGTTTCTGGCTGAATTGGGCTCTTTTGCCAATTCTGATATAAGCTTTGGTCTAACTCCTCAGGGAAAGCTCAGATCAGCGAATGGAGTGGTTTTTTTTAGCTTCCCCGACTCAGGACACCACTAACATATGCATGTGGTTCGAAACTGAGCTCTGGGTCAAAAGTTACGTTTCTGGCTGAATTGGGCTCTTTTGCCAATTCTGATATAAAGCTTTGGTCTAACTCCTCAGGGAAAGCTCAGATCAGCGAATGGAGTGGTTTTTTTAGCTTCCCCGACTCAGGACACCACTAACATATGCATGTGTGTTCGAAACTGAGCTCTGGGTCAAAAGTTACGTTTCTGGCTGAATTGGGCTCTTTTGCCAATTCTGATATAAGCTTTGGTCTAACTCCTCAGGGAAAGCTCAGATCAGCGAATGGAGTGGTTTTTTTAGCTTCCCCCACTCAGGACACCACTAACATGTGTATGTAGTTCGAAACTGAGCTCTGGGTCAAAAGTTACGTTTCTGGCTGAATTGGGCTCTTTTGCCAATTCTGATATAAGCTTTGGTCTAACTCCTCAGGGAAAGCTCAGATCAGCGAATGGTGTGGTTTTTTTTACCTTCCCCGACAGGACACCACTAACACACTAATGGATGTGTGTTCGAAACTGAGCTCTGGGTCAAAAGTTACGTTTTCTGGCTGAATTGGGCTGGCTGAATTGGGCTTTTTGCCAATTCTGATATAAGCTTTGGTCTAACTCCTCAGGGAAAGCTCAGATCAGCGAATGGAGTGGTTTTTTAGCTTCCCCGACTCAGGACACCACTAACATATGTATGTAGTTCGAAACTGAGCTCTGGGTCAAAAGTTACGTTTCTGGCTGAATTGGGCTCTTTTTCCAATTCTGATATAAGCTTTGGTCTAACTCCTCAGGGAAAGCTCAGATCAGCGAATGGAGTGGTTTTTTTAGCTTCCCCGACTCAGGACACCACTAACATATGCATGTGGTTCGAAACTGAGCTCTGGGTCAAAAGTTACGTTTCTGGCTGGCTGAATTGGGCTCTTTTGCCAATTCTGATATAAGCTTTGGTCTAACTCCTCAGGGAAAGCTCAGATCAGCGAATGGAGTGGAGTGGTTTTTTTAGCTTCCCCGACTCAGGACACCACTATGCATGTGTGTTTCGAAAAACTGAGTCTGGGTCAAAAGTTACGTTTTCTGGCTGAATTGGGCTCTTTTGCCAATTCTGATATAAGCTTTTTGGTCTAACTCCTCAGGGAAAGCTCAGATCAGCGAATGGAGTGGTTTTTTTTTTAGCTTCCCCCGAATCAGGACACCACTAACATATGTATGTGGTTCGAAACTGAGCTCTGGGTCAAAAGTTACGTTTTTTCTGGCTGAATTGGGCTTTTTGCCAATTCTGATATAAGCTTTGGTCTAACTCCTCAGGGAAAGCTCAGATCAGCGAATGGAGTGGTTTTTTTTAGCTTCCCCGACTCAGGACACCACTAACATATGCATGTTGTTCGAAACTGAGCTCTGGGTCAAAAGTTACATTTTCTGGCTGAATTGAGTTCTTTTGCCAATTCTGAGATAAGCTTTGGTCTAACTCCTCAGGGAAAGCTCAGATCAGCGAATGGAGTGGTTTTTTTTAGCTTCCCCGACTCAGGACACCACTAACATAATGCATGTGGTTCGAACTGAGCTCTGGGGGTCAAAAGTTACGTTTCTGGCTGAATTGGGCTCTTTTTGCCAATTCTGATATTATAATTAGCTTTGGTCTAACTCCTCAGGGAAAGGGAAAGCTCAGATCAGCGAATGGAGTGGTTTTTTTTTTTTCTTCCCCCCTCAGGACACCACTAACATATGCATGTTGTTCGAAACTGAGCTCTGGGTCAAAAGTTACATTTCTGGCTGAATTGGGCTCTTTTGCCAATTATGATATCAGCTTTGGTGTATCTCCTCAGGGAAAGCTCAGATCAGCGAATGGAGTCGTTTTTTTTTTTTTAGCTTCCCCGACTCAGGACACCACTAACATATGCATGTGTTGTTCGAAACTGAGCTCTGGGTCAAAAGTTACGTTTCTGGCTGAATTGGGCTCTTTTGCCAATTCTGATATCTCCTCAGGGAAAGCTCAGATCAGCGAATGGAGTGGTTTTTTAGCTTCCCCGACTCAGGACACCACTAACATATGCATGTGGTTCGAAACTGAGCTCTGGGTCAAAAGTTACCTTTCTGGCTGAATTGGGCTCTTTTGCCAATTCTGATATTAACTTTGGTCTAACTCCTCAGGGAAAGCTCAGATCAGCGAATGGAGTGGTTTTTTAGCTTCCCCGACTCAGGACACCACTAACATATGCATGTGGTTCGAAACTGAGCTCTGGGTCAAAAGTTACGTTTCTGGCTGAATTGGGCTCTTTTGCCAATTCTGATATTAGCTTTGGTGTAACTCCTCAGGGAAAGCTCAGATCAGCGAATGGAGTGGTTTTTTAGCTTCCCCGACTCAGGACACCACTAACATATGCATGTGGTTCGAAACTGAGCTCTGGGTCAAAAGTTACGTTTCTGGCTGAATTGGGCTCTTTTGCCAATTCTGATATCTCCTCAGGGAAAGCTCAGATCAGCGAACGGAGTGGTTTTTTTAGCTTCCCCGACTCAGGACACCACTAACATATGCATGTTGTTCGAAACTGAGCTCTGGGTCAAAAGTTACGTTTCTGGCTGAATTGGGCTCTTTTGCCAATTCTGATATAAGCTTTGGTCTAACTCCTCAGGGAAAGCTCAGATCAGCGAATGGAGTGGTTTTTTAGCTTCCCCGACTCAGGACACCACTAACATATGCATGTGGTTCGAAACTGAGCTCTGGGTCAAAAGTTACGTTTCTGGCTGAATTGGGCTCTTTTGCCAATTCTGATATAAGCTTTGGTCTAACTCCTCAGGGAAAGCTCAGATCAGCGAATGGAGTGGTTTTTTAGCTTCCCCGACTCAGGACACCACTAACATATGCATGTGGTTCGAAACTGAGCTCTGGGTCAAAAGTTATGTTTCTGGCTGAATTGGGCTCTTTTGCCAATTCTGATATCTCCTCAGGGAAAGCTCAGATCAGCGAACGGAGTGGTTTTTTTTAGCTTCCCCGACTCAGGACACCACTAAGATGTGTATGTTGTACGAAACTGAGCTCTGGGTCAAAAGTTGCGTTTTCGGCTGAATTGGGCTCTTTTTGCCAATTCTGATATAAGCTTTGGTCTAACTCCTCAGGGAAAGCTCAGATCAGCGAATGGAGTGGTTTTTTTTTAGCTTCCCCGACTCAGGACACCACTAACATATGCATGTGGTTCGAAACTGAGCTCTGGGTCAAAAGTTACGTTTCTGGCTGAATTGGGCTCTTTTGCCAATTCTGATATAAGCTTTGGTCTAACTCCTCAGGGAAAGCTCAGATCAGCGAATGGAGTGGTTTTTTAGCTTCCCCGACTCAGGACACCACTAACATATGCATGTGGTTTGGTTCGAAACTGAGCTCTGGGTCAAAAGTTACGTTTCTGGCTGAATTGGGCTCTTTTGCTTTCTGATATATAGCTTTGGTCTAACTCCTCAGGGAAAGCTCAGATCAGCGAATGGAGTGGTTTTTTAGCTTCCCCGACTCAGGACACCATTAATGTGTTTATGTTTTTCGAAACTGAGCTCTGGGTCAAAAGTTACGTTTCTGGCTGAATTGGGCTCTTTTGCCAATTCTGATATAAGCTTTGGTCTAACTCCTCAGGGAAAGCTCAGATCAGCGAATGGAGTGGTTTTTTAGCTTCCCCGACTCAGGACACCACTAACATATGCATGTGGTTCGAAACTGAGCTCTGGGTCAAAAGTTACGTTTCTGGCTGAATTGGGCTCTTTTGCCAATTCTGATATAAGCTTTGGTCTAACTCCTCAGGGAAAGCTCAGATCAGCGAATGGAGTGTTTTTTTAGCTTCCCCGACTCAGGACACCACTAACATATGCATGTGGTTCGAAACTGAGCTCTGGGTCAAAAGTTACGTTTCTGGCTGAATTGGGCTCTTTTTGCCAATTCTGATATAAGCTTTGGTCTAACTCCTCAGGGAAAGCTCAGATCAGCGAATGGAGTGGTTTTTTTTTAGCTTCCCCGACTCAGGACACCACTAACATATGCATGTGGTTCGAAAAACTGAGCTCTGGGTCAAAAGTTACGTTTCTGGCTGAATTGGGCTCTTTTGCCAATTCTGATATAAGCTTTGGTCTAACTCCTCAGGGAAAGCTCAGATCAGCGAATGGAGTGGTTTTTTTTTTTTAGCTTCCCCGACTCAGGACACCACTAAACATATGCATGTTGTTCGAAACTGAGAGCTCTGGGTCAAAAGTTACGTTTCTGGCTGAATTGGGCTCTTTTGCCAATTCTGATATAAGCTTTGGTCTAACTCCTCAGGGAAAGCTCAGATCAGCGAATGGAGTGGTTTTTTAGCTTCCCCGACTCAGGACACCACTAACATATACATGTGGTTCGAAACTGAGCTCTGGGTCAAAAGTTACGTTTCTGGCTGTTTTTTGCCAATTCTGATATAGCTTTGGTCTAACTCCTCAGGGAAAGCTCAGATCAGCGAACGTAGTGGTTTTTTTTAGCTTCCCCGACTCAGGACACCACTAAGATGTGTATGTTGTACGAAACTGAGCTCTGGGTCAAAAGTTGCGTTTTCTGGCTGAATTGAGCTCTTTTGCCAATTCTGATATAAGCTTTGGCCTAACTCCTCAGGGAAAGCTCAGATCAGCGAATGGAGTGGTTTTTTTAGCTTCCCCGACTCAGGACACCACTAACATATGCATGTGGTTCGAAACTGAGCTCTGGGTCAAAAGTTACGTTTCTGGCTAAATTGGGCTCTTTTGCCAATTCTGATATTAGCTTTGGTCTAACTCCTCAGGGAAAGCTCAGATAAGCGAATGGAGTGGTTTTTTTTTTTTAGCTTCCCCGACTCAGGACACCACTAACATATGCATGTGGTTCGAAACTGAGCTCTGGGTCAAAAGTTACGTTTCTGGCTGAATTGGGCTTTTGCCAATTCTGATATTAGCTTTGGTCTAACTCCTCAGGGAAAGCTCAGATCAGCGAATGGAGTGGTTTTTTTAGCTTCCCCGACTCAGGACACCACTAACATATGCATGTGGTTCGAAACTGAGCTCTGGGTCAAAAGTTACGTTTCTGGCTGAATTGGGCTCTTTTGCCAATTCTGATATCAGCTTTGGTCTAACTCCTCAGGGAAAGCTCAGATCAGCGAATGGAGTGGTTTTTTAGCTTCCCCGACTCAGGACACCACTAACATATGCATGTGGTTCGAAACTGAGCTCTGGGTCAAAAGTTACGTTTCTGGCTGAATTGGGCTCTTTTTGCCAATTCTGATATCAGCTTTGGTCTAACTCCTCTGGGAAAGCTCAGATCAGCGAATGGAGTGGTTTGTTAGCTTTCCTGATTCAGGACACCACTAATATTTGTAATTCGAAACTGAGCTCTGGGACAAAAGTAACGTTTTTGGCTGAATCTGGCTCTTTTGCCAATTCTGATATCAGCTTTGGTCTAACTCCTCAAAGAAAGCTCAGGTCAGCGATTGGAGTAGTTTTTTTAGCTTCCCCGACTCAGGACACCACTAACATATGCATGTTGTTCGAAACTGAGCTCTGGGTCAAAAGTTACGTTTCTGGCTGAATTGGGCTCTTTTGCCAATTCTGATATCAGCTTTGGTCTAACTCCTCAGGGAAAGCTCAGATCAGCGAATGGAGTGGTTTTTTTTAGCTTCCCCGACTCAGGACACCACTAACATATGCATGTTGTTCGAAACTGAGCTCTGGGTCAAAAGTTACGTTTCTGGCTGAATTGGGCTCTTTTGCCAATTCTGATATAAGCTTTGGTCTAACTCCTCAGGGAAAGCTCAGATCAGCGAATGGAGTGGTTTTTTTTAGCTTCCCCGACTCAGGACACCACTAACATATGCATGTTGTTCGAAACTGAGCTCTGGGTCAAAAGTTACGTTTCTGGCTGAATCTGGCTCTTTTGCCAATTCTGATATCAGCTTTGGTCTAACTCCTCAGAGAAAGCTCAGATCAGCGAATGGAGTGGTTTTTTTTTTAGCTTCCCCGACTCAGGACACCACTAACATATGCATGTGTGTTCGAAACTGAGCTCTGGGTCAAAAGTTACGTTTCTGGCTGAATTGGGCTCTTTTGCCAATTCTGATATAAGCTTTGGTCTAACTCCTCAGGGAAAGCTCAGATCAGCGAATGGAGTGGTTTTTTTTTTTTAGCTTCCCCGACTCAGGACACCACTAACATATGCATGTGGTTCGAAAACTGAGCTCTGGGTCAAAAGTTACGTTTCTGGCTGAATTGGGCTCTTTTGCCAATTCTGATATTTTGGTCTAACTCCTCAGGGAAAGCTCAGATTTTTTTTTTTCTTCTGAAAAAACTTTGTTCTGGAAAAGCTCTTCAAAAGTTTTTTCTGGCTGAATTGGGCCTGATATAAGCTTTGGTCTAACTCCTCAGGGAAAGCTCAGATCAGCGAATGGAGTGGTTTTTTTTTTTTAGCTTCCCCGACTCAGGACACCACTAACATATGCATGTGGTTCGAAACTGAGCTCTGGGTCAAAAGTTACGTTTCTGGCTGAATTGGGCTCTTTTGCCAATTCTGATATAAGCTTTGGTCTAACTCCTCAGGGAAAGCTCAGATCAGCGAATGGAGTGGTTTTTTTTAGCTTCCCCGACTCAGGACACCACTAACATATGCATGGTTCGAAAACTGAGCTCTGGGTCAAAAGTTACGTTTTTTCTGGCTGAATTGGGCTCTTTTGCCAATTCTGATATAAGCTTTGGTCTAACTCCTCAGGGAAAGCTCAGATCAGCGAATGGAGTGGTTTTTTTAGCTTCCCCGACTCAGGACACACTAACATATGTATGTGGTTCGAAACTGAGCTCTGGGTCAAAAGTTACGTTTCTGGCTGAATTGGGCTCTTTTTTGCCAATTCTGATAAGCTTTGGTCTAACTCCTCAGGGAAAGCTCAGATCAGCGAATGGAGTGGTTTTTTTTTTAGCTTCCCCGACTCAGGACACACACTAACATATGCATGTGGTTCGAAACTGAGCTCTGGGTCAAAAGTTACGTTTCTGGCTGAATTGGGCTCTTTTGCCAATTCTGATATATTTTTGGTCTAACTCCTCAGGGAAAGCTCAGATCAGCGAATGGAGTGGTTTTTTAGCTTCCCCCCGACTCAGGACACACTAACATAACATATGCATGTTCGAAACTGAGCTCTGGGTCAAAAGTTACGTTTCTGGCTGAATTGGGCTCTTTTGCCAATTCTGATATAAGCTTTTTGGTCTAACTCCTCAGGGAAAAGCTCAGATCAGCGAATGGAGTGGTTTTTTTTTAGCTTCCCCGACTCAGGACACCACTAACATATGCATGTGGTTCGAAACTGAGCTCTGGGTCAAAAGTTACGTTTTCAAAAACTGTGAATTGAATTTTTTTTTTGCCAATTCTGATATAAGCTTTGGTCTAACTCCTCAGGGAAAGCTCAGATCAGCGAATGGAGTGGTTTTTTTAGCTTCCCCGACTCAGGACACCACTAACAAACATGCATGTGGTTCGAAACTGAGCTCTGGGTCAAAAGTTACGTTTCTGGCTGAATTGGGCTCTTTTGCCAATTCTGATATAAGCTTTGGTCTAACTCCTCAGGGAAAGCTCAGATCAGCGAATGGAGTGGTTTTTTTAGCTTCCCCGACTCAGGACACCACTAACATATGCATGTGGTTCGAAACTGAGCTCTGGGTCAAAAGTTACGTTTCTGGCTGAATTGGGCTCTTTTTTTGCCAATTCTGATATAAGCTTTGGTCTAACTCCTCAGGGAAAGCTCAGATCAGCGAATGGAGTGGTTTTTTTTTTTAGCTTCCCCGACTCAGGACACCACTAACATGTGCATGTGTTTTTCGAAACTGAGCTCTGGGTCAAAAGTTACGTTTCTGGCTGAATTGGGCTCTTTTGCCAATTCTGATATAAGCTTTGGTCTAACTCCTCAGGGAAAGCTCAGATCAGCGAATGGAGTGGTTTTTTTTAGCTTCCCCGACTCAGGACACCACTAACATATGAATCTGGTTTCGAAACTGAGCTCTGGGTCAAAAGTTACGTTTCTGGCTGAATTGGGCTCTTTTGCCAATTCTGATATAAGCTTTGGTCTAACTCCTCAGGGAAAGCTCAGATCAGCGAATGGAGTGGTTTTTTTAGCTTCCCCGACTCAGGACACCACTAACATATGAATCTGGTTTCGAAACTGAGCTCTGGGTCAAAAGTTACGTTTCTGGCTGAATTGGGCTCTTTTGCCAATTCTGATTTAAGCTTTGGTCTATCTCCTCAGGGAAAGCTCAGATCAGCGAATGGAGTGGTTTTTTAGCTTCCCCGACTCAGGACACACAACTAACATATGCATGTGTTCGAAACTGAGCTGGTCAAAAGTTACGTTTTCTGGCTGAATTGGGCTCTTTTGCCAATTCTGATATAAGCTTTGGTCTAACTCCTCAGGGAAAGCTCAGATCAGCGAATGGAGTGGTTTTTTTTAGCTTCCCCGACTCAGGACACCACTAACATATGCATGTGGTGTTCGAAACTGAAACTGAGCTCTGGGTCAAAAGTTACGTTTCTGGCTGAATTGGGCTCTTTTGCCAATTCTGATATAAGCTTTGGTCTAACTCCTCAGGGAAAGCTCAGATCAGCGAATGGAGAATGGTTTTTTTTAGCTTCCCCGACTCAGGACACACACTAACATATGCATGTGGTTCGAAACTGAGCTCTGGGTCAAAAGTTACGTTTCTGGCTGAATTGGGCTCTTTTGCCAATTCTGATATAAGCTTTGGTCTAACTCCTCAGGGAAAGCTCAGATCAGCGAATGGAATGGAGTGGTTTTTTTTTAGCTTCCCCGACTCAGGACACCACTAATATATGCATGTGGTTCGAAACTGAGCTCTGGGTCAAAAGTTACGTTTCTGGCTGAATTGGGCTCTTTTGCCAATTCTGATTTTATCTTTGGGGTATCTCCTCAAGGAAAGCTCAGATCAGCGAATGGAGTGGTTTTTTTTTAGCTTCCCCGACTCAGGACACCACTAACATATGCATGTGGTTCGAAACTGAGCTCTGGGTCAAAAGTTACGTTTCTGGCTGAATTGGGCTCTTTTGCCAATTCTGATATAAGCTTTGCTCTAACTCCTCAGGGAAAGCTCAGATCAGCGAATGGAGTGGTTTTTTTTAGCTTCCCCGACTCAGGACACCACTAACATATGCATGTGGTTCGAAACTGAGCTCTGGGTCAAAAGTTACGTTTCTGGCTGAATTGGGCTCTTTTTGCCAATTCTGATATAAGCTTTGGTCTAACTCCTCAGGGAAAGCTCAGATCAGCGAATGGAGTGGTTTTTTTTTTAGCTTCCCCGACTCAGGACACCACTAACATATGCATGTGGTTCGAAACTGAGCTCTGGGTCAAAAGTTACGTTTCTGGCTGAATTGGGCTCTTTTGCCAATTCTGATATCTAACTCCTCAGGGAAAGCTCAGATCAGCGAATGGAGTGGTTTTTTTAGCTTCCCCCCTCAGGACACCACTACTATATGCATGTGTTGTTCGAAACTGAGCTCTGGGTCAAAAGTTACGTTTCTGGCTGAATTGGGGGCTCTTTTGCCAATTGATTCTGATATAAGCTTTGGTCTAACTCCTCAGGGAAAGCTCAGATCAGCGAATGGAGTGGTTTTTTTTTAGCTTCCCCCCCGACTCAGGACACCACTAACATATGCATGTGGTTCGAAACTGAGCTCTGGGTCAAAAGTTACGTTTCTGGCTGAATTGGGCTCTTTTGCCAATTCTGATATCAGCTTTGGTCTAACTCCTCAGGGAAAGCACAGATCAGCGAATGGAGTGGTTTTTTAGCTTCTCCGACTCAGGACACACACTAACTAACATTGCGAAACTGAGCTCTGGGTCAAAAGTTACGTTTCTGGCTGAATTGGGCTCTTTTTTTGCCAATTCTGATATTAAGCTTTGGTCTAACTCCTCAGGGAAAGCTCAGATCAGCGAATGGAGTGGTTTTTTTTTTTAGCTTCCCCGACTCAGGACACCACTAACATATGCATGTGGTTCGAAACTGAGCTCTGGGTCAAAAGTTACGTTTCTGGCTGAATTGGGCTCTTTTGCCAATTCTGATATAAGCTTTGGTCTAACTCCTCAGGGAAAGCTCAGATCAGCGAATGGAGTGGTTTTTTAGCTTCCCCGACTCAGGACACCACTAACATTTGTATGTTGTTCGAAACTGAGCTCTGGGTCGTTACCTTTTCTGGCTGAATTGGGCTCTTTTGCCAATTCTGATATAAGCTTTGGTCTAACTCCTCAGGGAAAGCTCAGATCAGCGAATGGAGTGGTTTTTTAGCTTCCCCGACTCAGGACACCACTAACATATGTGTTGTTCGAAACTGAGCTCTGGGTCAAAAGTTACGTTTCTGGCTGAATTGGGCTCTTTTGCCAATTCTGATATAAGCTTTGGTCTAACTCCTCAGGGAAAGCTCAGATCAGCGAATGGAGTGGTTTTTTTAGCTTCCCCGACACAGGACACCACTAACATATGTCTTGTGGTTCGAAACTGAGCTCTGGGTCAAAAGTTACGTTTCTGGCTGAATTGGGCTCTTTTGCCAATTCTGATATAAGCTTTGGTCTAACTCCTCAGGGAAAGCTCAGATCAGCGAATGGAGTGGTTTTTTTTTAGCTTCCCCGACTCAGGACACTAACATATGCATGTGGTTCGAAACTGAGCTCTGGGTCAAAAGTTACGTTTCTGGCTGAATTGGGCTCTTTTGCCAATTCTGATATAAGCTTTGGTCTAACTCCTCAGGGAAAGCTCAGATCAGCGAATGGAGTGGCTTTTTTTACCTTCCCCGACTCAGGACACCACTAACATATGCATGTGTTCGAAACTGAGCTCTGGGTCAAAAGTTACGTTTCTGGCTGAATTGGGCTCTTTTTGCCAATTCTGATATAAGCTTTGGTCTAACTCCTCAGGGAAAGCTCAGATCAGCGAATGGAGTGGTTTTTTTTTAGCTTCCCCGACTCAGGACACCACTCAGGACAACTGAGCTCTGGGTCAAAAGTAACATGGCTGAATTGTCTTTTGCCAATTTCTGAATATTAGCTTTGAAACTGAGGGAAAGCTCTGGGTCTGGGTCAAAAGTTACGTTTTGGGTCAATTACGTTTCTGGCTGAATTGGGCTCTTTTGCCAATTCTGATATAAGCTTTGGTCTAACTCTCCTCAGGGAAAGCTCAGATCAGCGAATGGAGTGGTTTTTTTTAGCTTCCCCGACTCAGGACACCACTAACATATGCATGTGGTTCGAAACTGAGAGCTCTGGGTCAAAAGTTACGTTTCTGGCTGAATTGGGCTCTTTTGCCAATTCTGATATTAGCTTTGGTCTAAACTCCTCAGGGAAAGCTCAGATCAGCGAATGGAGTGGTTTTTTTTTTAGCTTCCCCGACTCAGGACACCACTAACATATGCATGTGGTTTCGAAACTGAGCTCTGGGTCAAAAGTTACGTTTCTGGCTGAATTGGGCTCTTTTGCCAATTCTGATATAAGCTTTGGTCTAACTCCTCAGGGAAAGCTCAGATCAGCGAATGGAGTGGTTTTTTTTTCTTCCCCGACTCAGGACACCACTAACATATGCATGTGTTTCGAAACTGAGCTCTGGGTCAAAAGTTACGTTTCTGGCTGAATTGGGCTCTTTTGCCAATTCTGATATAAGCTTTGGTCTAACTCCTCAGGGAAAGCTCAGATCAGCGAATGGAGTGGTTTTTTTTTAGCTTCCCCGACTCAGGACACCTCTAACATATGAATCTGGTTTCGAAACTGAGCTCTGGGTCAAAAGTTACGTTTCTGGCTGAATTGGGCTCTTTTGCCAATTCTGATATAAGCTTTGGTCTATCTCCTCAGGGAAAGCTCAGATCAGCGAATGGAGTGGTTTTTTTAGCTTCCCCGACTCAGGACACCACTAACATATGCATGTGGTTCGAAACTGAGCTCTGGGTCAAAAGTTACGTTTCTGGCTGAATTGGGCTCTTTTGCCAATTCTGATATAAGCTTTGGTCTAACTCCTCAGGGAAAGCTCAGATCAGCGAATGGAGATGGAGTTTTTTTTAGCTTCCCCCCGACTCAGGACACCACTAACATATGCATGTGGTTCGAAACTGAGCTCTGGGTCAAAAGTTACGTTTCTGGCTGAATTGGGCTCTTTTGCCAATTCTGATATAAGCTTTGGTCTAACTCCTCAGGGAAAGCTCAGATCAGCGAATGGAGTGGTTTTTTTTAGCTTCCCCGACTCAGGACACCACTAACATATGCATGTGGTTCGAAACTGAGCTCTGGGTCAAAAGTTACGTTTCTGGCTGAATTGGGCTCTTTTGCCAATTCTGATATAAGCTTTGGTCTAACTCCTCAGGGAAAGCTCAGATCAGCGAATGGAGTGGTTTTTTTTAGCTTCCCCGACTCAGGACACCACTAACATATGCATGTGGTTCGAAACTGAGCTCTGGGTCAAAAGTTACACTGGCTGAATTGGGCTTTTTTTGCCAATTCTGATTAAGCTTTGGTCTAACTCCTCAGGGAAAGCTCAGATCAGCGAATGGAGTGGTTTTTTTTAGCTTCCCCGACTCAGGACACACAGGTTTCGAAACTGAGCTCTGGGTCAAAAGTTACGTTTCTGGCTGAATTGGGCTCTTTTGCCAATTCTGAAATAAGCTTTGGTCTAACTCCTCAGTGAAAACTCAGATCAGCGAATGGAGTGGTCTTTAACTTCCCCGACTCAGGACACCATTAATGTGTTTATGTTTTTCAAAACTGAGCTCTGGGTCAAAAGCTACGTTTCTGACTCAATTGGGCTCTTTTGCCAATTCTGATATAAGCTTTGGTCTAACTCCTCAGGGAAAGCTCAGATCAGCGAATGGAGGTGGTTTTTTAGCTTCCCCGACTCAGGACACCACTAACATATGCATGTGTTCGAAACTGAGCTCTGGGTCAAAAGTTACGTTTCTGGCTGAATTGGGCTCTTTTGCCAATTTTGAAATAAGCTTTGGTTTAACTCCTCAGTGAAAACTCAGATCAGCGAATGGAGTGGTTTTCTAGCTTTCCGGACTCAGGACACCACTAACATGTGTATGCTATTTGAAACTGCTCTGGGTCAAAAGTTACATTTCTGGCTGAATTGGGCTCTTTTGCCAATTCTGAAATAAGCTTTGGTCTAACTCCTCAGGGAAAGCTCAGATCAGCGAATGGAGTGGTTTTTTTTTTTCTTCCCCGACTCAGGACACCACTAACATATGCATGTGGTTCGAAACTGAGCTCTGGGTCAAAAGTTACGTTTCTGGCTGAATTGGGCTCTTTTGCCAATTCTGATATAAGCTTTGGTCTAACTCCTCAGGGAAAGCTCAGATCAGCGAATGGAGTGGTTTTTTTTAGCTTCCCCGACTCAGGACACCACTAACATATGGATGTGGTTCGAAACCGAGCTCTGGGTCAAAAGTTACCTTTTCTGGCTGAATTGGGCTCCTGCCAATTCTGATATTAGCTTTGGTCTTACTCTTCAGGGAAAGCTCAATCAGCGAACGTTTTTGGCTCAGGAATGAATTTCAGAACTTTTTTTGCCAATTCTGATATAAGCTTTGGTCTAACTCCTCAGGGAAAGCTCAGATCAGCGAATGGAGTGGTTTTTTTTTAGCTTCCCCGACTCAGGACACCACTAACATGTATTTTCGAAACTGAGCTCTGGGTCAAAAGTTACGTTTCTGGCTGAATTGGGCTCTTTTGCCAATTCTGATATAAGCTTTGGTCTAACTCCTCAGGGAAAGCTCAGATCAGCGAATGGAGTGGTTTTTTTAGCTTCCCCGACTCAGGACACCACACTAACATATGCATGTGGTGTTTCGAAACTGAGCTCTGGGTCAAAAGTTACGTTTCTGGCTGAATTGGGCTCTTTTGCCAATTCTGATATAAGCTTTGGTCTAACTCCTCAGGGAAAGCTCAGATCAGCGAATGGAGTGGTTTTTTTTAGCTTCCCCGACTCAGGACACCACTAACATATGCATGTTGTTCGAAACTGAGCTCTGGGTCAAAAGTTACTTTCTGGCTGAATTGGGCTCTTTTGCCAATTTTGATATAAGCTTTGGTCTAACTCCTCAGGGAAAGCTCAGATCAGCGAATGGAGTGGTTTTTTTTTAGCTTCCCCCGACTCAGGACACCACTAACTAACATGTGTATGTAATTCAAAACTGAGCTCTGGGTCAAAAGTTACGTTTCTGGCTGAATTGGGCTCTTTTGCCAATTCTGATATAAGCTTTGGTCTAACTCCTCAGGGAAAGCTCAGATCAGCGAATGGAGTGGTTTTTTAGCTTCCCCGACTCAGGACACCACTAACATATGGATGTGGTTCGAAACTGAGCTCTGGGTCAAAAGTTACGTTTCTGGCTGAATTGGGTTCTTTTGCCAATTCTGATATTAACTTTGGTCTAACTCCTCAGGGAAAGCTCAGATCAGCGAATGGAGTGGTTTTTTTTTAGCTTCCCCGACTCAGGACACACACTAAATGTATGCATGTGGTTCGAAACTGAGCTCTGGGTCAAAAGTTACATTTTCTGGCTGAATTGAGTTCTTTTGCCAATTCTGATATAAGCTTTGGTCTATCTCCTCAGGGAAAGCTCAGATCAGCGAATGGAGTGGTTTTTTAGCTTCCCCGACTCAGGACACCACTAACATATGGATGTGGTTCGAAACTGAGCTCTGGGTCAAAAGTTACGTTTCTGGCTGAATTGGGCTCCTTTGCCAATTCTGATATAAGCTTTGCTGCAACTCCTCAGGGAAAGCTCAGATCAGCGAATGGAATGCTTTTTTAGCTTCCCCGACTCAGGACACCTCTAACATATGAATGTGGTTCGAAACTGAGCTCTGGGTCAAAAGTTACGTTTCTGGCTGAATTGGGCTCTTTTGCCAATTCTGATATAAGCTTTGGTCTATCTCCTCAGGGAAAGCTCAGATCAGCGAATGGAGTGGTTTTTTAGCTTCCCCGACTCAGGACACCACTAACATATGAATGTGGTTCGAAACTGAGCTCTGGGTCAAAAGTTACTTCTGGGCTGAATTGGGCTCTTTTGCCAATTCTGATATAAGCTTTGGTCTAACTCCTCAGGGAAAGCTCAGATCAGCGAATGGAGTGGTTTTTTTTTAGCTTCCCCGACTCAGGACACCACTAACATATGCATGTGGTTCAAAACTGAGCTCTGGGTCAAAAGTTACGTTTCTGGCTGAATTGGGCTCTTTTGCCAATTCTGATATAAGCTTTGGTCTAACTCCTCAGGGAAAGCTCAGATCAGCGAATGGAGTGGTTTTTTTTTTAGCTTCCCCGACTCAGGACACCAACATATGCATGTGTGTGTTTCGAAACTGAGCTCTGGGTCAAAAGTTACGTTTCTGGCTGAATTGGGCTCTTTTGCCAATTCTGATATAAGCTTTGGTCTAACTCCTCAGGGAAAGCTCAGATCAGCGAATGGTGTGGTTTTTTTTAGCTTCCCCGACTCAGGACACCACTAACATATGCATGTGTTCGAAACTGAGCTCTGGGTCAAAAGTTACGTTTCTGGGCTGAATTGGGCTCTTTTGCCAATTCTGATATAAGCTTTGGTCTAACTCCTCAGGGAAAGCTCAGATCAGCGAATGGAGTGGTTTTTTTTTAGCTTCCCCGACTCAGGACACCACTAACATATGCATGTGGTTCGAAACTGAGCTCTGGGTCAAAAGTTACGTTTTTCTGGCTGAATTGGGCTCTTTTGCCAATTCTGATATAAGCTTTGGTCTAACTCCTCAGGGAAAGCTCAGATCAGCGAATGGAGTGGTTTTTTTTCCCCGAGCTCTCCACCAGACATCATGTGGTTCGAAACTGAGCTCTGGGTCAAAAGTTACGTTTCTGGCTGAATTGGGCTTTCTGAAAAAAGCTTTGGTCTAACTCCTCAAAAGCTGGAATCTTCCCCGACTCAAAAATATGTTGTGGTTCGAAACTGAGCTCTGGGTCAAAAGTTACGTTTTTCTGGCTGAATTGGGCTCTTTTTGCCAATTCTGATATAAGCTTTGGTCTAACTCCTCAGGGAAAGCTCAGATCAGCGAATGGAGTGGTTTTTTTTTAGCTTCCCCGACTCAGGACACCACTAACATATGCATGTGGTTCGAAACTGAGCTCTGGGTCAAAAGTTACGTTTCTGGCTGAATTGGGCTCTTTTGCCAATTCTGATATAAGCTTTGGTCTAACTCCTCAGGGAAAGCTCAGATCAGCGAATGGAGTGGTTTTTTTTTAGCTTCCCCGACTCAGGACACCACTAACATATGCATGTGGTTCGAAACTGAGCTCTGGGTCAAAAGTTACGTTTCTGGCTGAATTGGGCTCTTTTGCCAATTCTGATATAAGCTTTGGTCTAACTCCTCAGGGAAAGCTCAGATCAGCGAATGGAGTGGTTTTTTTTTAGCTTCCCCGACTCAGGACACCACTAACATATGCATGTGGTTCGAAACTGAGCTCTGGGTCAAAAGTTACGTTTCTGGCTGAATTGGGCTCTTGCCAATTCTGATATAAGCTTTTTGTCTAACTCCTCAGGGAAAGCTCAGATCAGCGAATGGAGTGGTTTTTTTTAGCTTCCCCGACTCAGGACACCACTAACATATGTGTGGTTCGAAACTGAGCTCTGGGTCAAAAGTTACGTTTCTGGCTGAATTGGGCTCTTTTTTGCCAATTCTGATATAAGCTTTGGTCTAACTCCTCAGGGAAAGCTCAGATCAGCGAATGGAGTGGTTTTTTTTTAGCTTCCCCGACTCAGGACACCACTAACATATGCATGTGGTTCGAAACTGAGCTCTGGGTCAAAAGTTACGTTTCTGGCTGAATTGGGCTCTTTTTGCCAATTCTGATATAAGCTTTGGTCTAACTCCTCAGGGAAAGCTCAGATCAGCGAATGGAGTGGTTTTTTTTTAGCTCCCCGACTCAGGACACCACTAACATATGTGTGTTCGAAACTGAGCTCTGGGTCAAAAGTTACGTTTCTGGCTGAATTGGGCTCTTTTGCCAATTCTGATATAAGCTTTGGTCTAACTCCTCAGGGAAAGCTCAGATCAGCGAATGGAGTGGTTTTTTAGCTTCCCCGACTCAGGACACCACTAACATATGCATGTGGTTCGAAACTGAGCTCTGGGTCAAAAGTTACGTTTCTGGCTGAATTGGGCTCTTTTGCCAATTCTGATATAAGCTTTGGTCTAACTCCTCAGGGAAAGCTCAGATCAGCGAATGGACTGGTTTTGTAGCTTCCCCGACTCAGGACACCACTAACATCTATTTTCGAAACTGAGCTCTGGGTCAAAAGTTACATTTTCTGGCTGAATTGAGTTCTTTTGCCAATTCTGAGATAAGCTTTGGTCTAACTCCTCAGGGAAAGCTCAGATCAGCGAATGGAATGGTTTTGTATCTTCCCCGACTCAGGACACCACTAACATGAATTTTCGAAACTGAGCTCTGGGTCAAAAGTTACATTTTCTGGCTGAATTGGGCTTTCTGATATAGCTTTGGTCTAACTCCTCAGGGAAAAAGCTCAGATCAGCGAATGGAGTCTTTTTTTTTTCCCCGACTCAGGACACCACTAACATGTGTTGGTTTCGAAACTGAGCTCTGGGTCAAAGTTACGTTTTGGCTGAATTGGGCTCTTTTTTGCCAATTCTGATATAAGCTTTGGTCTAACTCCTCAGGGAAAGCTCAGATCAGCGAATGGAGTGGTTTTTTAGCTTCCCCGACTCAGGACACCACTAACATATGTATGTGGTTCGAAACTGAGCTCTGGGTCAAAAGTTACGTTTCTGGCTGAATTGGGCTCTTTTGCCAATTCTGATATAAGCTTTGCTCTAACTCCTCAGGGAAAGCTCAGATCAGCGAATGGAGTGGTTTTTTAGCTTCCCCGACTCAGGACACCACTAACATATGCATGTGGTTTCAAACTGAGCTCTGGGTCAATTCTGATTTCCTTTGAACTCAGGACTCAGATCACTGGACTTTTTTTTAGCTTCCCCGACTCAGGACACACTAAATGTTGTGAAACTGAAACTGAGCTCTGGGTCAAAAGTTACGTTTCTGGCTGAATTGGGCTCTTTTGCCAATTCTGATATAAGCTTTGGTCTAACTCCTCAGGGAAAGCTCAGATCAGCGAATGGAGTTGTTTTTTAGCTTCCCCGACTCAGGACACCACTAACATATGCATGTGGTTCGAAACTGAGCTCTGGGTCAAAAGTTACGTTTCTGGCTGAATTGGGCTCTTTTGCCAATTCTGATATAAGCTTTGCTCTAACTCCTCAGGGAAAGCTCAGATCAGCGAATGGAGTGGTTTTTTTTTAGCTTCCCCGACTCAGGACACCACTAACTGATATGCATGTGTTTCGAAACTGAGCTCTGGGTCAAAAGTTACGTTTCTGGCTGAATTGGGTGCCAATTCTGATATAAGCTTTGGTCTAACTCCTCAGGGAAAGCTCAGATCAGCGAATGGAGTTTTTTTAGCTTTCCCCGACTCAGGACTCAGGACACACTAACATGTATGTTGTTCGAAACTGAGCTCTGGGTCAAAAGTTACGTTTCTGGCTGAATTGGGCTCTTTTGCCAATTCTGATATAAGCTTTGGTCTAACTCCTCAGGGAAAGCTCAGATCAGCGAATGGAGTGGTTTTTTAGCTTCCCCGACTCAGGACACCACTAACATATACATGTGGTTCGAAAAACTGAGCTCTGGGTCAAAAGTTACGTTTCTGGCTGAATTGGGCTCTTTTGCCAATTCTGATATAAGCTTTGGTCTAACTCCTCAGGGAAAGCTCATATCAGCGAATGGTGTGGCTTTTTTTACCTTCCCCGACTCAGGACACCACTAACATTTGTGTTATTCGAAACTGAGCTCTGGGTCAAAAGTTACGTTTCTGGCTGAATTGGGCTCTTTTGCCAATTCTAATATAAGCTTTGGTCTAACTCCTCAGGGAAAGCTCAGATCAGCGAATGGAGTGGTTTTTTTTTTTTAGCTTCCCCGACTCAGGACACCACTAACATATGCATGTGGTTCGAAACTGAGCTCTGGGTCAAAAGTTACGTTTCTGGCTGAATTGGGCTCTTTTGCCAATTCTGATATAAGCTTTGCTCTAACTCCTCAGGGAAAGCTCAGATCAGCGAATGGAGTGGTTTTTTTTTAGCTTCCCCGACTCAGGACACCACTAACATATGCATGTGGTTCGAAAACTGAGCTCTGGGTCAAAAGTTACGTTTCTGGCTGAATTGGGCTTTTTTTTGCCAATTCTGATATAAGCTTTGGTCTAACTCCTCAGGGAAAGCTCAGATCAGCGAATGGAGTGGTTTTTTTTTTCCCCGACTCAGGACACCACTAACATATGCATGTGTTGTTGTTCGAAACTGAGCTCTGGGTCAAAAGTTACGTTTCTGGAATTGGGCTCTTTTGCCAATTCTGATATAAGCTTTGGTCTAACTCCTCAGGGAAAGCTCAGATCAGCGAATGGAATGCTTTTTTAGCTTCCCCGACTCAGGACACCACTAACATATGCATGTGGTTCGAAACTGAGCTCTGGGTCAAAAGTTACCTTTCTGGCTGAATTGGGCTCTTTTGCCAATTCTGATATCAGCTTTGGTCTAACTCCTCAGGGAAAGCTCAGATCAGCGAATGGAGTGGTTTTTTAGCTTCCCCCACTCAGGACACCACTAACATATGCATGTTGTTCGAAACTGAGCTCTGGGTCAAAAGTTACCTTTCTGGCTGAATTGGGCTCTTTTGCCAATTCTGATATCAGCTTTGGTCTAACTCCTCAGGGAAAGCTCAGATCAGCGAATGGAATGGAGTTTTTTTTTAGCTTCCCCGACTCAGGGACACCACTAATATGCATGTGTTCGAAACTGAGCTCTGGGTCAAAAGTTACGTCTGGCTGAATTGGGCTCTTTTGCCAATTCTGATATAAGCTTTGGTCTAACTCCTCAGGGAAAGCTCAGATCAGCGAATGGAGTGGTTTTTTTTTAGCTTCCCCGACTCAGGACACCACTAACATATGCATGTGGTTCGAAACTGAGCTCTGGGTCAAAAGTTACGTTTCTGGCTGAATTGGGCTCTTTTGCCAATTCTGATATAAGCTTTGGTCTAACTCCTCAGGGAAAGCTCAGATCAGCGAATGGAGTGGTTTTTTTTTAGCTTCCCCGACTCAGGACACCACTAACATATGCATGTGGTTCGAAACTGAGCTCTGGGTCAAAAGTTACGTTTCTGGCTGAATTGGGCTCTTTTGCCAATTCTGATATAAGCTTTGGTCTAACTCCTCAGGGAAAGCTCAGATCAGCGAATGGAGTGGTTTTTTTTTTTTCCCCGACTCAGGACACCACTAACATATGCATGTGGTTCGAAACTGAGCTCTGGGTCAAAAGTTACGTTTCTGAATGAATTGGGCTCTTTTGCCAATTCTGATATAAGCTTTGGTCTAACTCCTCAGGGAAAGCTCAGATCAGCGAATGGAGTGGTTTTTTTTAGCTTCCCCGACTCAGGACACCACTAACATATGCATGTGGTTCGAAACTGAGCTCTGGGTCAAAAGTTACGTTTCTGGCTGAATTGGGCTCTTTTGCCAATTCTGATATAAGCTTTGGTCTAACTCCTCAGGGAAAGCTCAGATCAGCGAATGGAGTGGTTTTTTTTTAGCTTCCCCGACTCAGGACACCACTAACATATGTATGCATGTGTGTTCGAAACTGAGCTCTGGGTCAAAAGTTACGTTTCTGGCTGAATTGGGCTCTTTTGCCAATTCTGATATAAGCTTTGGTCTAACTCCTCAGGGAAAGCTCAGATCAGCGAATGGAGTGGTTTTTTTTTTTAGCTTCCCCGACTCAGGACACCACTAACATATGCATGTGGTTCGAAACTGAGCTCTGGGTCAAAAGTACGTTTCTGGCTGAATTGGGCTCTTTTGCCAATTCTGATATAAGCTTTGGTCTAACTCCTCAGGGAAAGCTCAGATCAGCGAATGGAGTGGTTTTTTTAGCTTCCCCGACTCAGGACACCACTAACATATGCATGTGTTTCGAAACTGAGCTCTGGGTCAAAAGTTACGTTTCTGGCTGAATTGGGCTCTTTTGCCAATTCTGATATATAGCTTTGGTCTAACTCCTCAGGGAAAGCTCAGATCAGCGAATGGAGTGGTTTTTTTTTAGCTTCCCCGACTCAGGACACCACTAACATATGCATGTGGTTCGAAACTGAGCTCTGGGTCAAAAGTTACGTTTCTGGCTGAATTGGGCTCTTTTTGCAATTCTGATATAAGCTTTGGTCTAACTCCTCAGGGAAAGCTCAGATCAGCGAATGGAGTGGTTTTTTTAGCTTCCCCGACTCAGGACACCACTAACATATGAATGTGGTTCGAAACTGAGCTCTGGGTCAAAAGTTACGTTTCTTTGAATTGGGCTCTTTTGCCAATTCTGATATAGCTGCTTTGGTCTAACTCCTCAGGGAAAGCTCAGATCAGCGAATGGAGTGGTTTTTTTTAGCTTTCCGACTCAGGACACCAAAACTGTGGGGTCGAAACTGAGCTCTGGGTCAAAAAAGTTACGTTTCTGGCTGAATTGGGCTCTTTTTTGCCAATTCTGATATAAGCTTTGGTCTAACTCCTCAGGGAAACCTCAGATCAGCGAATGGAGTGGTTTTTTTAGCTTCCCCGACCCAGGACACCCCTAACATATACATGTGGTTCGAAAACTGAGCTCTGGGTCAAAAGTTACGTTTCTGGCTGAATTGGGCTCTTTTGCCAATTCTGATATAAGCTTTGGTCTAAATCCTCAGGGAAAACTCAGATCAGCGAATGGAGTGGTTTTTTAGCTTCCCCGACTCAGGACACCACTTTCATATGGTTCGAAACCGAGCTTGGGTGAAAAGTTACGTTTCTGGCTAAATTGAGCTCTGGCCAATTCTGATATTAGCTTTGCTCTAACTCCTCAGGGAAAGCTCGGATCAGCGAATGGAGTGGTTTTTTAGCTTCCCCGACTCAGGACACCACTAACATATGCATGTGTTCGAAACTGAGCTTTTCGGCTGAACTGAAACTGGGGCTCTGGGTCTGAAAGTTACGTTTTTCTGGCTGAATTGGGCTCTTTTTTGCCAATTCTGATATAAGCTTTGGTCTAACTCCTCAGGGAAAGCTCAGATCAGCGAATGGAGTGGTTTTTTTTAGCTTCCCCCCCGACTCAGGACACCACTAACATATGCATGTGGTTCGAAACTGAGCTCTGGGTCAAAAGTTACGTTTCTGGCTGAATTGGGCTCTTTTGCCAAATTCTGATATAGCTTTGGTCTAACTCCTCAGGGAAAGCTCAGATCAGCGAATGGAGTGGTTTTTTTTTTTCCCCCCGACTCAGGACACCACTAACATATGCATGTGTTTCGAAACTGAGCTCTGGGTCAAAAGTTACGTTTCTGGCTGAATTGGGCTCTTTTGCCAATTCTGATATAAGCTTTGGTCTAACTCCTCAGGGAAAGCTCAGATCAGCGAATGGAGTGGTTTTTTAGCTTCCCCGACTCAGGACACCACTAACATATGCATGTGGTTCGAAACTGAGCTCTGGGTCAAAAGTTACGTTTCTGGCTGAATTGGGCTCTTTTGCCAATTCTGATATAAGCTTTGGTCTAACTCCTCAGGGAAAGCTCAGATCAGCGAATGAATGGTTTTTTTTTTGACTGGAAATTGGGCTTTTTTTTGGCTGAATTTTCTTTTGCCAATTGATTAGTCTAACTCCTCAAGGAAAGCTCAGATCAGCGAATGGAGTGGTTTTTTTAGCTTCCCCGACTCAGGACACCACTAACATATGCATGTGGTTCGAAACTGAGCTCTGGGTCAAAAGTTACGTTTCTGGCTGAATTGGGCTCTTTTTGCCAATTCTGATATAAGCTTTGGTCTAACTCCTCAGGGAAAGCTCAGATCAGCGAATGGAGTGGTTTTTTTTTAGCTTCCCCGACTCAGGACACCACTAACATATGCATGTGGTTTCGAAAAACTGAGCTCTGGGTCAAAAGTTACGTTTCTGGCTGAATTGGGCTCTTTTGCCAATTCTGATATTAGCTTTGGTCTAACTCCTCAGGGAAAGCTCAGATCAGCGAATGGAGTGGTTTTTTAGCTTCCCCGACTCAGGACACCACTAACATATGCATGGTGTTCGAAACTGAGCTCTGGGTCAAAAGTTACGTTTCTGGCTGAATTGGGCTCTTTTGCCAATTCTGATATAAGCTTGGTCTAACTCCTCAGGGAAAGCTCAGATCAGCGAATGGAGTGGTTTTTTTTAGCTTCCCCGACTCAGGACACCACTAACATATGCATGTGGTTCGAAACTGAGCTCTGGGTCAAAAGTTACGTTTTTCTGGCTGAATTGGGCTCTTTTGCCAATTCTGAGATAACCTTCGGTCTAACTCCTCAGGGAAAGCTCAGAACAGCGAATGGAGTAGTTTTTTTTAGATTCCCCGACGCAGGACACCACTAACATATGCATGTATTTCAAAACTGAGCTCTGGGTCAAAAGTTACGTTTCTGGCTGAATTGGGCTCTTTTGCCAATTCTGATATAAGCTTTGGTCTAACTCCTCAGGGAAAGCTCAGATCAGCGAATGGAGTGGTTTTTTTAGCTTCCCCGACTCAGGACACCACTAACATATGCATGTGGTTCGAAACTGAGCTCTGGGTCAAAAGTTACGTTTCTGGCTGAATTGGGCTCTTTTTGCCAATTCTGATATAAGCTTTGTCTAACTCCTCAGGGAAAGCTCAGATCAGCGAATGGAGTGGTTTTTTTTTTAGCTTCCCCGACTCAGGACACCACTAACATATGCATGTGGTTCGAAACTGAGCTCTGGGTCAAAAGTTACGTTTCTGGCTGAATTGGGCTCTTTTTTTGCCAATTCTGATATAAGCTTTGGTCTAACTCCTCAGGGAAAGCTCAGATCAGCGAATGGAGTGGTTTTTTTTTTAGCTTCCCCGACTCCCCGACTCAGGACACCACTAACATATGCATGTGGTTCGAAACTGAGCTCTGGGTCAAAAGTTACGTTTCTGGCTGAATTGGGCTCTTTTGCCAATTCTGATATAAGCTTTGGTCTAACTCCTCAGGGAAAGCTCAGATCAGCGAATGGAGTGGTTTTTTTAGCTTCCCCGACTCAGGACACCACTAACATATGCATGTGGTTCGAAACTGAGCTCTGGGTCAAAAGTTACGTTTCTGGCTGAATTGGGCTCTTTTGCCAATTCTGATTAAGCTTTGGTCTAACTCCTCAGGGAAAGCTCAGATCAGCGAATGGAGTGGTTTTTTTTTCCCCGACTCAGGACACCACTAACATATGCATGTGGTTCGAAACTGAGCTCTGGGTCAAAAGTTACGTTTCTGGCTGAATTGGGCTCTTTTGCCAATTCTGATATAAGCTTTGGTCTAACTCCTCAGGGAAAGCTCAGATCAGCGAATGGAGTGGTTTTTTTTTAGCTTCCCCGACTCAGGACACCACTAACATATGCATGTGGTTCGAAACTGAGCTCTGGGTCAAAAGTTACGTTTCTGGCTGAATTGGGCTCTTTTGCCAATTCTGATATAAGCTTTGGTCTAACTCCTCAGGGAAAGCTCAGATCAGCGAATGGAGTGGTTTTTTTTTAGCTTCCCCGACTCAGGACACCACTAACATATGCATGTGGTTCGAAACTGAGCTCTGGGTCAAAAGTTACGTTTCTGGCTGAATTGGGCTCTTTTGCCAATTCTGATATAAGCTTTGGTCTAACTCCTCAGGGAAAGCTCAGATCAGCGAATGGAGTGGTTTTTTTTTTAGCTTCCCCGACTCAGGACACACACTACTAATATGCATGTGGTTCGAAAACTGAGCTCTGGGTCAAAAGTTACGTTTCTGGCTGAATTGGGCTCTTTTTGCCAATTCTGATATAAGCTTTGGTCTAACTCCTCAGGGAAAGCTCAGATCAGCGAATGGAGTGGTTTTTTAACCCTCAGGACACCACTAAGGTTGTTTTCGAAAGCTGAGCTCTGGGTCAAAAGTTACGTTTCTGGCTGAATGGAGTGCCAATTCTGATTTTTTAGCTAACTCCGACTCAGATCAGCGAATGGAGTGGTTTTTTAGCTTCCCCGACTCAGGACACCACTAACATATGCATGTGTTCGAAACTGAGCTCTGGGTCAAAAGTTACGTTTCTGGCTGAATTGGGCTCTTTTTTTTGCCAATTCTGATATATAGCTTTTTCTCTAACTCCTCAGGGAAAGCTCAGATCAGCGAATGGAGTGGTTTTTTAGCTTCCCCGACTCAGGACACCACTAACATATGCATGTGGTTCGAAACTGAGCTCTGGGTCAAAAGTTACGTTTCTGGCTGAATTGGGCTCTTTTGCCAATTCTGATATTAGCTTTGGTCTAACTCCTCAGGGAAAGCTCAGATCAGCGAATGGAGTGGTTTTTTTTTTAGCTTCCCCGACTCAGGACACCACTAACATATGCGAAACTGAGCTCTGGGTCAAAAGTTACGTTTCTGGCTGAATTGGGCTTTTTGCCAATTCTGATATAAGCTTTGGTCTAACTCCTCAGGGAAAGCTCAGATCAGCAGGACTTCCCCGACTCAGGACACCACTAACATATGCATGTGGTTCGAAACTGAGCTCTGGGTCAAAAGTTACGTTTTGGCTGAATTGGGCTCTTTTGCCAATTCTGATATAAGCTTTGGTCTATCCTCAGGGAAAGCTCAGATCAGCGAATGGAGTGGTTTTTTTTAGCTTCCCCGACTCAGGACACCACTAACATATGTATGCATGTGTTTCGAAACTGAGCTCTGGGTCAAAAGTTACATTTTCTGGCTGAATTGAGTTCTTTTGCCAATTCTGAGATAAGCTTTGGTCTAACTCCTCAGGGAAAGCTCAGATCAGCGAATGGAGTGGTTTTTTTTAGCTTCCCCGACTCAGGACACCACTAACATATGCATGTGGTTCGAAAAACTGAGCTCTGGGTCAAAAGTTACGTTTCTGGCTGAATTGGGCTCTTTTGCCAATTCTGATATAAGCTTTGGTCTAACTCCTCAGGGAAAGCTCAGATCAGCGAATGGAGTGGTTTTTTTAGCTTCCCCGACTCAGGAAACCACTAACATATGCATGTTGTTTGAAACTGAGCTCTGGGTCAAAAGTTACGTTTCTGGCTGAATTGGGCTTTTTTGCCAATTCTGATATCAGCTGTGGTCTAACTCCTCAGGGAAAGCTCAGATCAGCGAATGGAGTGGTTTTTTAGCTTTCCCGACTCAGGACACCACTAACATATGCATGTTGTTCGAAACTGAGCTCTGGGTCAAAAGTTACGTTTCTGGCTGAATTGGGCTCTTTTGCCAATTCTGATATAAGCTTTTTGGTCTAACTCCTCAGGGAAAGCTCAGATCAGCGAATGGAGTGGTTTTTTAGCTTCCCCGACTCAGGACACCACTAACATATGCATGTTGTTCGAAACTGAGCTCTGGGTCAAAAGTTACGTTTCTGGCTGAATTGGGCTCTTTTGCCAATTCTGATATAAGCTTTGGTCTAACTCCTCAGGGAAAGCTCAGATCAGCGAATGGAGTGGTTTTTTTTTTAGCTTCCCAGACTCAGGACACACCAACAACATATGGTATGTTTCGAAACTCTGAGCTCTGGGTCAGTTACTTTCTGGCTTTCTGGCTGAATTTTTCTGGCTGAATTGGGCTTTTTGCCAATTCTGATATAAGCTTTGGTCTAACTCCTCAGGGAAAGCTCAGATCAGCGAATGGAGTGGTTTTTTTTTAGCTTCCCCGACTCAGGACACCACTAACATATGCATGTGGTTCGAAACTGAGCTCTGGGTCAAAAGTTACGTTTCTTTCTGGCTGAATTGGGCTCTTTTGCCAATTCTGATATAAGCTTTGGTCTAACTCCTCAGGGAAAGCTCAGATCAGCGAATGGAGTGGTTTTTTAGCTTCCCCGACTCAGGACACCACTATATGCATGTGGTTCGAAACTGAGCTCTGGGTCAAAAGTTACGTTTCTGGCTGAATTGGGCTCTTTTTGCCAATTCTGAGCTTTGGTCTAACTCCTCAGGGAAAGCTCAGATCAGCGAATGGAGTTTTTTTTAGCTTCCCCGACTTCGGACACCACTAACATATGCATGTGGTTCGAAACTGAGCTCTGGGTCAAAAGTTACGTTTCTGGCAGAATTGGGATCTTTTGCCAATTCTGATATAAGCTTTGGTCTAACCTCAGGGAAAGCTCAGATCAGCGAATGGAGTGGTTTTTTTTTTAGCTTCCCCGACTCAGGACACCACTAACATATGCATGTGTTCGAAACTGAGCTCTGGGTCAAAAGTGTTTCTGGCTTCGAAAACTGAGCTCTGGGTCAAAAGTTACGTTTCTGGCTGAATTGGGCTCTTTTGCCAATTCTGATATGAGCTTTGGTCTAACTCCTCAGGGAAAGCTCAGATCAGCGAATGGAGTGGTTTTTTAGCTTCCCCGACTCAGGACACCACTAACATGTGTTCGAAACTGAGCTCTGGGTCAAAAGTTACGTTTCTGGCTGAATTGGGCTCTTTTGCCAATTCTGATATAAGCTTTGGTCTAACTCCTCAGGGAAAGCTCAGATCAGCGAATGGAGTGGTTTTTTAGCTTCCCCGACTCAGGACACCACTAATATGCATGTGGTTCGAAACTGAGCTCTGGGTCAAAAGTTACGTTTCTGGCTGAATTGGGCTCTTTTGCCAATTCTGATATAAGCTTTGGTCTAACTCCTCAGGGAAAGCTCAGATCAGCGAATGGAGTGGTTTTTTAGCTTCCCCGACTCAGGACACCACTAACATATGCATGTGGTTCGAAACTGAGCTCTGGGTCAAAAGTTACGTTTCTGGCTGAATTGGGCTCTTTTGCCAATTCTGATATAAGCTTTGGTCTAACTCCTCAGGGAAAGCTCAGATCAGCGAATGGAGTGGTTTTTTTTTCCCCGACTCAGGACACACCACTAACATATGCATGTGGTTCGAAACTGAGCTCTGGGTCAAAAGTTACGTTTCTGGCTGAATTGGGCTCTTTTGCCAATTCTGATATTAGCTTTGGTCTAACTCCTCAGGGAAAGCTCAGATCAGCGAATGGAGTGGATTTTTAGCTTCCCCGACTCAGGACACCACTAACATATGCATGTGGTTCGAAACTGAGCTCTGGGTCAAAAGTTACGTTTCTGGCTGAATTGGGCTCTTTTGCCAATTCTGATATAAGCTTTGGTGTAACTCCTCAGGGAAAGCTCAGATCAGCGAATGGAGTGGTTTTTTAGCTTCCCCGACTCAGGACACCACTAACATATGAATGTGGTTCGAAACTGAGCTCTGGGTCAAAAGTTACGTTTCTGGCTGAATTGGGCTCTTTTGCCAATTCTGATATAAGCTTTGGTCTAACTCCTCAGGGAAAGCTCAGATCAGCGAATGGAGTGGTTTTTTTTTAGCTTCCCCGACTCACTCAGGACACCACTAACATATGCATGTGGTTCGAAAAACTGAGCTCTGGGTCAAAAGTTACGTTTCTGGCTGAATTGGGCTCTTTTGCCAATTCTGATATAAGCTTTGGTCTATCTCCTCAGGGAAAGCTCAGATCAGCGAATGGAGTGGTTTTTTAGCTTCCCCGACTCAGGACACCTCTAACATATGAATCTGGTTCGAAACTGAGCTCTGGGTCAAAAGTTACGTTTCTGGCTGAATTGGGCTTTTTTGCCAATTCTGATATAAGCTTTGGTCTATCTCCTCAGGGAAAGCTCAGATCAGCGAATGGAGTGGTTTTTTAGCTTCCCCGACTCAGGACACCACTAACATATGTATGTGGTTCGAAACTGAGCTCTGGGTCAAAAGTTACGTTTCTGGCTGAATTGGGCTCTTTTGCCAATTCTGATATAAGCTTTGGTCTAACTCCTCAGGGAAAGCTCAGATCAGCGAATGGAGTGGTTTTTTAGCTTCCCCGACAGGACACCACTAACATGTGTATGTATTCGAAACTGAGCTCTGGGTCAAAAGTTACGTTTTCTGGCTGAATTGGGTTCTTTTGCCAATTCTGATATAAGCTTTGGTCTAACTCCTCAGGGAAAGCTCAGATCAGCGAATGGAGTGGTTTTTTTTATTTCCCGACTGAGGATACCACTAACATATTGTATGTTGTTCGAAACTGAGCTCTGGGTCAAAAGTTACGTTTCTGGCTGAATTGGGCTCTTTTGCCAATTCTGATATAAGCTTTGGTCTAACTCCTCAGGGAAAGCTCAGATCAGCGAATGGAGTGGTTTTTTAGCTTCCCCGACTCAGGACACCACTAACATATGTATGTGGTTCGAAACTGAGCTCTGGGTCAAAAGTTACGTTTCTGGCTGAATTGGGCTCTTTTTCCAATTCTGATATATGCTTTGGTCTAACTCCTCAGGGAAAGCTCAGATCAGCGAATGGAGTGGTTTTTTTTTTTAGCTTCCCCGACTCAGGACACCACTAACATATGTATGTGGTTCGAAACTGAGCTCTGGGTCAAAAGTTACGTTTCTGGCTGAATTGGGCTCTTTTGCCAATTCTGATATAAGCTTTGGTCTAACTCCTCAGGGAAAGCTCAGATCAGCGAATGGAGTGGTTTTTTTTTAGCTTCCCCGACTCAGGACACCACTAACATATGCATGTGGTTCGAAACTGAGCTCTGGGTCAAAAGTTACGTTTCTGGCTGAATTGGGCTCTTTTTTGCCAATTCTGATATATAGCTTTGGTCTAACTCCTCAGGGAAAGCTCAGATCAGCGAATGGAGTGGTTTTTTAGCTTCCCCTCAGGGACACCACTAACATATGTCAGCTCTGGGTCAAAAGTTACGTTTTTGGCTGAATTGGGCTCTTTTTGCCAATTCTGATATAAGCTTTGGTCTAACTCCTCAGGGAAAGCTCAGATCAGCGAATGGAGTGTTTTTTTTAGCTTCCTTCGACTGGGACACCACTAACATATGCATGTGGTTCGAAACTGAGCTCTGGGTCAAAAGTTACGTTTCTGGCTGAATTGTGCTCTTTTGCCAATTCTGATATAAGCTTTGGTCTAACTCCTCAGTGAAAGCTCATATCAGCGAATGCTGTGGCTTTTTTTACCTTCCCCGACAGAACACCACTAACATATGCATGTGGTTCAAAACTGAGCTCTGGGTCAAAAGTTACGTTTCTGGCTGAATTGGGCTCTTTTGCCAATTCTGATATAAGCTTTGGTCTAACTCCTCAGGGAAAAAGCTCAGATCAGCGAATGGAACTCCTCAGGGAAGCTCAGATCAGCCTCAGGGATCAGATCAGCGAATGGAGTGGTTTTTTTTTTAGCTTCCCCGACTCAGGACACCACTAACATATGCATGTGGTTCGAAACTGAGCTCTGGGTCAAAAGTTACGTTTCTGGCTGAATTGGGCTCTTTTGCCAATTCTGATATAAGCTTTGGTCTAACTCCTCAGGGAAAGCTCAGATCAGCGAATGGAGTGGTTTTTTTTTTAGCTTCCCCGACTCAGGACACCACTAACATATGCATGTGTGTTCGAAAACTGAGCTCTGGGTCAAAAGTTACGTTTCTGGCTGAATTGGGCTCTTTTGCCAATTCTGATATAAGCTTTGGTCTAACTCCTCAGGGAAAGCTCAGATCAGCGAATGGAGTGGTTTTTTTTTAGCTTCCCCGACTCAGGACACCACTAACATATGCATGTGGTTCGAAACTGAGCTCTGGGTCAAAAGTTACGTTTCTGGCTGAATTGGGCTCTTTTTGCCAATTCTGATATAAGCTTTGGTCTAACTCCTCAGGGAAAGCTCAGATCAGCGAATGGAGTGGTTTTTTTAGCTTCCCCGACTCAGGACACCACTAACATATGCATGTGGTTCGAAACTGAGCTCTGGGTCAAAAGTTACGTTTCTGGCTGAATTGGGCTCTTTTGCCAATTCTGATATAAGCTTTGGTCTAACTCCTCAGGGAAAGCTCAGATCAGCGAATGGAGTCGTTTTTTTTTTTAGCTTCCCCGACTCAGGACACCACTAACATATGCATGTGGTTCGAAACTGAGCTCTGGGTCAAAAGTTACGTTTCTGGCTGAATTGGGCTCTTTTGCCAATTCTGATATAAGCTTTGGTCTAACTCCTCAGGGAAAGCTCAGATCAGCGAATGGAGTGGTTTTTTAGCTTCCCCGACTCAGGACACCACTAACATATGCATGTTGTTCGAAACTGAGCTCTGGGTCAAAAGTTACGTTTCTGGCTGAATTGGGCTCTTTTGCCAATTATGATATCAGCTTTGGTATATCTCCTCAGGGAAAGCTCAGATCAGCGAATGGAGTCGTTTTTTTAGCTTCCCCGACTCAGGACACCACTAACATTTGCATGTGCTTCCAAACTGAGCTCTGGGTCAAAAGTTACGTTTCTGGCTGAATTGGGCTCTTTTGCCAATTCTGATATCAGCTATGGTGTAACTCCTCAGGGAAAGCTCAGATCAGATCAGCGAATGGAGTGGTTTTTTTTTAGCTTCCCCGACTCAGGACACCACTAACATATGCATGTATGTGGTTCGAAACTGAGCTCTGGGTCAAAAGTTACGTTTCTGGCTGAATTGGGCTCTTTTTTGCCAATTCTGATATAAGCTTTGGTCTCTAACTCCTCAGGGAAAGCTCAGATCAGCGAATGGAGTGGTTTTTTTTTAGCTTCCCCCCCGACTCAGGACACCACTAACATATGCATGTGGTTCGAAACTGAGCTCTGGGTCAAAAGTTACGTTTCTGGCTGAATTGGGCTCTTTTTCCAATTCTGATATAAGCTTTGGTCTAACTCCTCAGGGAAAGCTCAGATCAGCGAATGGAGTGGTTTTTTTTTAGCTTCCCCGACTCAGGACACCACTAACATATGCATGTGGTTCGAAACTGAGCTCTGGGTCAAAAGTTACGTTTCTGGCTGAATTGGGATCTTTTGCCAATTCTGATATAAGCTTTGCTCTAACTCCTCAGGGAAAGCTCAGATCAGCGAATGGAGTGGTTTTTTAGCTTCCCCGACTCAGGACACCACTAACATATGCATGTGTTTCGAAACTGAGCTCTGGGTCAAAAGTTACGTTTCTGGCTGAATTGGGCTCTTTTTCCAATTCTGATATAAGCTTTGGTCTAACTCCTCAGGGAAAGCTCAGATCAGCGAATGGAGTGGTTTTTTTTTAGCTTCCCCGACTCAGGACACCACTAACATATGCATGTGGTTCGAAACTGAGCTCTGGGTCAAAAGTTACGTTTCTGGCTGAATTGGGCTCTTTTGCCAATTCTGATATAAGCTTTGGTCTAACTCCTCAGGGAAAGCTCAGATCAGCGAATGGAGTGGTTTTTTTAGCTTCCCCGACTCAGGACACCACTAACATATGCATGTGGTTCGAAACTGAGCTCTGGGTCAAAAGTTACGTTTCTGGCTGAATTGGGCTCTTTTGCCAATTCTGATATAAGCTTTGGTCTAACTCCTCAGGGAAAGCTCAGATCAGCGAATGGAGTGGTTTTTTTTTTTAGCTTCCCCGACTCAGGACACCACTAACATATGCATGTGGTTCGAAACTGAGCTCTGGTTAAAAAGTTACGTTTCTGGCTGAATTGGGCTCTTTTGCCAATTCTGATATAAGCTTTGGTCTAACTCCTCAGGGAAAGCTCAGATCAGCGAATGGAGTGGTTTTTTTTTTAGCTTCCCCGACTCAGGACACCACTAACATATGCATGTGGTTCGAAACTGAGCTCTGGGTCAAAAGTTACGTTTCTGGCTGAATTGGGCTCTTTTGCCAATTCTATATAAGCTTTGGTCTAACTCCTCAGGGAAAGCTCAGATCAGCGAATGGAGTTGTTTTTTAGCTTCCCCGACTCAGGACACCACTAACATATGCATGTGGTTCGAAACTGAGCTCTGGGTCAAAAGTTACGTTTCTGGCTGAATTGGGCTCTTTTGCCAATTCTGATATAAGCTTTGGTCTAACTCCTCAGGGAAAGCTCAGATCAGCGAATGGAGTGGTTTTTTTTTTTTTAGCTTCCCCGACTCAGGACACCACTAACATATGCATGTGGTTCGAAACTGAGCTCTGGGTCAAAAGTTACGTTTCTGGCTGAATTGGGCTCTTTTTGCCAATTCTGATATAAGCTTTGGTCTAACTCTCTCAGGGAAAGCTCAGATCAGCGAATGGAGTGGTTTTTTTTTAGCTTCCCCGACTCAGGACACCACTAACATATGCATGTGTGTTCGAAACTGAGCTCTGGGTCAAAAGTTACGTTTCTGGCTGAATTGGGCTCTTTTGCCAATTCTGATATAAGCTTTGGTCTAACTCCTCAGGGAAAGCTCAGATCGCGAATGGAGTGGTTTTTTTTTTAGCTTCCCCGACTCAGGACACCACTAACATATGCATGTGGTTCGAAACTGAGCTCTGGGTCAAAAGTTACGTTTCTGGCTGAATTGGGCTCTTTTGCCAATTCTGATATTAGCTTTGGTCTAACTCCTCAGGGAAAGCTCAGATCAGCGAATGGAGTGGTTTTTTTTAGTTTCCCCGACTCAGGACACCACTAACATATGCATGTGGTTCGAAACTGAGCTCTGGGTCAAAAGTTACGTTTCTGGCTGAATTGGGCTCTTTTGCCAATTCTGATATAAGCTTTGGTCTAACTCCTCAGGGAAAGCTCAGATCAGCGAATGGAGTGGTTTTTTTTTTTAGCTCCCCGACTCAGGACACCACTAACATATGCATGTGGTTCGAAACTGAGCTCTGGGTCAAAAGTTACGTTTCTGGCTGAATTGGGCTCTTTTGCCAATTCTGATATAAGCTTTGGTCTAACTCCTCAGGGAAAGCTCAGATCACGAATGGAGTGGTTTTTTTTTTAGCTTCCCCGACTCAGGACACCACTAACATATGCATGTGGTTCGAAACTGAGCTCTGGGTCAAAAGTTACGTTTCTGGCTGAATTGGGCTCTTTTGCCAATTCTGATATAAGCTTTGGTCTAACTCCTCAGGGAAAGCTCAGATCAGCGAATGGAGTGGTTTTTTTTAGCTTCCCCGACTCAGGACACCACTAACATATGCATGTGGTTCGAAACTGAGCTCTGGGTCAAAAGTTACGTTTCTGGCTGAATTGGGCTCTTTTGCCAATTCTGATATAAGCTTTGGTCTAACTCCTCAGGGAAAGCTCAGATCAGCGAATGGAGTGGTTTTTTACCTTCCCCGACTCAGGACACCACTAACATATGCATGTGGTGGTCGAAAACTGAGCTCTGGGTCAAAAGTTACGTTTCTGGCTGAATTGGGCTCTTTTGCCAATTCTGATATAAGCTTTGGTCTAACTCCTCAGGGAAAGCTCAGATCAGCGAATGGAGTGGTTTTTTTTTTTTCCCCGACTCAGGACTCAGGACACCACTAACACCACTAACATATGCATGTGGTTCGAAACTGAAACTGAGCTCAAAAAGTTACGTTTCTGGCTGAATTGGGCTCTTTTGCCAATTCTGATATTAAGCTTTGGTCTAACTCCTCAGGGAAAGCTCAGATCAGCGAATGGAGTGGTTTTTTAGCTTCCCCGACTCAGGACACCACTAACATATGCATGTGTTTCGAAACTGAGCTCTGGGTCAAAAGTTACGTTACGTTTCTGGCTGAATTGGGCTCTTTTTTGCCAATTCTGAAACGTAACTTTTGACCCAGAGCTCAGTTTCGAACCACATGCATATGTTAGTGGTGTCCTGAGTCGGGGAAGCTAAAAAACCACTCCATTCGCTGATCTGAGCTTTCCCTGAGGAGTTAGACCAAAGCTTATATCAGAATTGGCAAAAGAGCCCAATTCAGCCAGAAAACGCAACTTTTGACCCAGAGCTCAGTTTCGAACCAAACATGCATATGTTATGTTAGTGGTGTCCCTGAGTCGGGGAAGCTAAAAAACCAACTCCATTCGCTGATCTGAGCTTTCCCTGAGGAGTTAGACCAAAGCTTATATCAGAATTGGCAAAAGAGCCCAATTCAGCCAGAAAAACGTAACTTTTGACCCAGAGCTCAGTTTCGAACCACATGCATATGTTAGTGGTGTCCTGAGTCGGGGAAGCTAAAAAAACCACTCCATTCGCTGATCTGAGCTTTCCCTGAGGAGTTAGACCAAAGCTAATATCAGAATTGGCAAAAGAGCCCAATTCAGCCAGAAACGTAACTTTTGACCCAGAGCTCAGTTTCGAACCACATGCATATGTTAGTGGTGTCCTGAGTCGGGGAAGCTAAAAAAACTCCATTCGCTGATCTGAGCTTTCCCTGAGGAGTTAGACCAAAGCTTATATCAGAATTGGCAAAAGAGCCCAATTCAGCCAGAAACGTAACTTTTGACCCAGAGCTCAGTTTCGAACCACATGCATATGTTAGTGGTGTCCTGAGTCGGGGAAGCTAAAAAAAACCACTCCATTCGCTGATCTGAGCTTTCCCTGAGGAGATACACCATAGCTGATATCAGAATTGGCAAAAGAGCCCAATTCAGCCAGAAACGTAACTTTTGACCCAGAGCTCAGTTTCGAACCACATGCATATGTTAGTGGTGTCCTGAGTCGGGGAAGCTAAAAAACCACTCCATTCGCTGATCTGAGCTTTCCCTGAGGAGTTAGACCAAAGCTTATATCAGAATTGGCAAAAGCCCAATTCAGCCAGAAACGTAACTTTTGACCCAGAGCTCAGTTTCGAACCACATGCATATGTTAGTGGTGTCCTGAGTCGGGGAAGCTAAAAAAAAACCACTCCATTCGCTGATCTGAGCTTTCCCTGAGGAGTTAGACCAAAGCTTATATCAGAATTGGCAAAAGAGCCCAATTCAGCCAGAAACGTAACTTTTGACCCAGAGCTCAGTTTCGAACCACATGCATATGTTAGTGGTGTCCTGAGTCGGGGAAGCTAAAAAACCACTCCATTCGCTGATCTGAGCTTTCCCTGAGGAGTTAGACCAAAGCTTATATCAGAATTGGCAAAAGAGCCCAATTCAGCCAGAAAAACGTAACTTTTGACCCAGAGCTCAGTTTCGAACAACATACATGCATATGTTAGTGGTGTCCTGAGTCGGGGAAGCTAAAAAACCACTCCATTCGCTGATCTGAGCTTTCCCTGAGGAGTTAGACCAAAGCTTACATCAGAATGGGCAAAAGAGCCCAATTCAGCCAGAAAACATAACTTTTGACCCAGAGCTCAGTTTCGAACCACATACATATGTTAGTGGTGTCCTGAGTCGGGGAAGCTAAAAAAAACACTCCATTCGCTGATCTGAGCTTTCCCTGAGGAGTTAGACCAAAGCTTATATCAGAATTGGCAAAAGAGCCCAATTCAGCCAGAAACGTAACTTTTGATCCAGAGCTCAGTTTCGAACCACATGCATATGTTAGTGGTGTCCTGAGTCGGGGAAGCTAAAAAAACCACTCCGTTCGCTGATCTGAGCTTTCCCTGAGGAGATATCAGAATTGGCAAAAGAGCCCAATTCAGCCAGAAACGTAACTTTTGACCCAGAGCTCAGTTTCGAACCACATCCATATGTTAGTGGTGTCCTGAGTCGGGGAAGCTAAAAAACCACTCCATTCGCTGATCTGAGCTTTCCCTGAGGAGTTAGACCAAAGCTTATATCAGAATTGGCAAAAGAGCTCAATTCAGCCAGAAAATGCAACTTTTGACCCAGAGCTCAGTTTCGAACCACACATGTATATGTTAGTGGTGTCCTGAGTCGGGGAAGCTAAAAAAACCACTCCATTCGCTGATCTGAGCTTTCCCTGAGGAGTTAGACCAAAGCTTATATCAGAATTGGCAAAAGAGCTCAATTCAGCCAGAAAACGCAACTTTTGACCCAGAGCTCAGTTTCGAACAACATACATATGTTAGTGGTGTCCTGAGTCGGGGAAGCTAAAAAACCACTCCATTCGCTGATCTGAGCTTTCCCTGAGGAGTTAGACCAAAGCTTATATCAGAATTGGCAAAAGAGCCCAATTCAGCCAGAAACGTAACTTTTGACCCAGAGCTCAGTTTCGAACCACATGTTAGTGGTGTCCTGAGTCGGGGAAGCTAAACAACCACTCCATTCGCTGATCTGAGCTTTCCCTGAGGAGTTAGACAAAGCTTATATCAGAATTGGCAAAAGAGCCCAATTCAGCCAGAAACCTAACTTTTGACCCAGAGCTCAGTTTCGAACCAGATTCATATGTTAGAGGTGTCCTGAGTCGGGGAAGCTAAAAAAGCATTCCATTCGCTGATCTGAGCTTTCCCCGAGGAGTTGCAGCAAAGCTTATATCAGAATTGGCAAAGGAGCCCAATTCAGCCAGAAACGTAACTTTTGACCCAGAGCTCAGTTTCGAACCACATCCATATGTTAGTGGTGTCCTGAGTCGGGGAAGCTAAAAAACCACTCCATTCGCTGATCTGAGCTTTCCCTGAGGAGATAGACCAAAGCTTATATCAGAATTGGCAAAAGAGCCCAATTCAGCCAGAAACGTAACTTTTGACCCAGAGCTCAGTTTCGAACCACATCCATATGTTGTTAGTGGTGTCCTGAGTCGGGGAAGCTAAAAAACCACTCCATTCGCTGATCTGAGCTTTCCTGAGGAGTTAGACCAAAGCTTATATCAGAATTGGCAAAAGAGCCCAATTCAGCCAGAAAGGTAACTTTTGACCCAGAGCTCAGTTTCGAACCACATCCATATGTTAGTGGTGTCCTGAGTCGGGGAAGCTAAAAAACCACTCCATTCGCTGATCTGAGCTTTCCCTGAGGAGATAGACCAAAGCTTATATCAGAATTGGCAAAAGAGCCCAATTCAGCCAGAAACGTAACTTTTGACCCAGAGCTCAGTTTCGAACCACATCCATATGTTAGTGGTGTCCTGAGTCGGGGAAGCTAAAAAAACACTCCATTCTCTGATCTGAGCTTTCCCTGAGGAGTTAGACCAAAGCTTATATCAGAATTGGCAAAAGAGCCCAATTCAGCCAGAAACGTAACTTTTGACCCAGAGCTCAGTTTCGAACCACATGCATATGTTAGTGGTGTCCTGAGTCGGGGAAGCTAAAAAAAAAACACTCCATTCGCTTCGCTGAGCTTTCCCTGAGGAGTTTCCCTGAGGAGTTAGACCAAAGCTTATCTCAGAATTGGCAAAAGAGCCCAATTCAGCCAGAAACGTAACTTTTGACCCAGAGCTCAGTTTCGAACCACATACATATGTTAGTGGTGTGTCCTGAGTCGGGGAAGCTAAAAAAACCACTCCATTCGCTGATCTGAGCTTTCCCCTGAGGAGTTAGACCAAAGCTTATATCAGAATTGGCAAAAGAGCCCAATTCAGCCAGAAACGTAACTTTTGACCCAGAGCTCAGTTTCGAACCACATGCATATGTTAGTGGTGTCCTGAGTCGGGGAAGCTAAAAAACCACTCCATTCGCTGATCTGAGCTTTCCCTGAGGAGTTAGACCAAAGCTTATATCAATTGAAAATTGGCAAAAGAATTCAGCCAGAAAACGTAACTTTTCGCTGAGCTGAACTTTTTTCCCTGAACAGAAGCTCATTCATTGGCAGTGTTTCAGCCAGAAAAAGTAACTTTTGACCCAGAGCTCAGTTTCGAACCACATGCATATGTTAGTGGTGTCCTGAGTCGGGGAAGCTAAAAAACACTCCATTCGCTGATCTGAGCTTTCCCTGAGGAGTTAGACCAAAGCTTATATCAGAATTGGCAAAAAAAGCCCAATTCAGCCAGAAAAACGTAACTTTTGACCCAGAGCTCAGTTTCGAACAACATACATATGTTAGTGGTGTCCTGAGTCGGGGAAGCTAAAAAACCACTCCATTCGCTGATCTGAGCTTTCCCTGAGGAGTTAGACCAAAGCTTATATCAGAATTGGCAAAAGAGCCCAATTCAGCCAGAAAACGTAACTTTTGACCCAGAGCTCAGTTTCGAACCAACATCATATCAGTTAGTGGTGTCCTGAGTCGGGGAAGCTAAAAAAAACCACTCCATTCGCTGATCTGAGCTGAGGAGTCAGACCAAAGCTTATATCAGAATTGGCAAAAGAGCCCAATTCAGCCAGAAAAAAGTAACTTTTGACCCAGAGCTCAGTTTCGAACCAACATACATGCATATTTGTCCCTGAGTCGAAGGGGAGCTAAAAAAAACTCCATTCCATTCGCTGATCTGAGCTTTCCCTGAGGAGTTAGACCAAAGCTAATATATCAGAATTGGCAAAAGAGCCCAATTCAGCCAGAAACGTAACTTTTGACCCAGAGCTCAGTTTCGAACCACATGCATATGTTAGTGGTGTCCTGAGTCGGGGAAGCTAAAAAACCACTCCATTCGCTGATCTGAGCTTTCCCTGAGGAGTTAGACCAAAAAAGCTTATATCAGAATTGGCAAAAGAGCACAATTCAGCCAGAAAAGGTAACTTTTGACCCAGAGCTCAGTTTCGAACAACATGCATATGTTAGTGTGTGTCCTGAGTCGGGGAAGCTAAAAAACCACTCCATTCGCTTCGACTGATCTGAGCTTTCCCTGAGGAGTTAGACCAAAGCTTATATCAGAATTGGCAAAAGAGCCCAATTCAGCCAGAAACGTAACTTTTGACCCAGAGCTCAGTTTCGAACCACATACATATGTTAGTGGTGTCCTGAGTCGGGGAAGCTAAAAAACCACTCCATTCGCTGATCCGAGCTTTCCCTGAGGAGTTAGAAAAAGCTAAAAAAATTGGCAAAAGAGCCCAATTCAGCCATAACTTTTGACCCAGAGCTCAGTTTCGAACCACATGCTTGTTAGTGTGTGTCTGAGTCGAGGAAGCTAAAAAACCACTCCATTCGCTGATCCGAGCTTTCCCTGAGGAGTTAGACCAAAAAGCTTTATATCAGAATTGGCAAAAGAGCCCAATTCAGCCAGAAACGTAACTTTTGACCCAGAGCTCAGTTTCGAACCACATGCATATGTTAGTGGTGTCCTGAGTCGGGGAAGCTAAAAAAAACTCTCCATTCGCTGATCTGAGCTTTCCCTGAGGAGTTAGACCAAAGCTTATATCAGAATCAGAATTGCAAAAGAGCCCAATTCAGCCAGAAAAGGTAACTTTTGACCCAGAGCTCAGTTTCAAGCAACATGCATATGTTAGTGGTGTCCTGAGTCGGGGAAGCTAAAAAACCACTCCATTCGCTGATCTGAGCTTTCCCTGAGGAGTTAGACCAAAGCTGATATCAGAATTGGCAAAAGAGCCCAATTCAGCCAGAAAGGTAACTTTTGACCCAGAGCTCAGTTTCGAACAACATGCATATGTTAGTGGTGTCCTGAGTCGGGGAAGCTAAAAAACCACTCCATTCGCTGATCTGAGCTTTCCCTGAGGAGTTAGACCAAAGCTTATATCAGAATTGGCAAAAGAGCCCAATTCAGCCAGAAAGGTAACTTTTGACCCAGAGCTCAGTTTCGAACAACATGCATATGTTAGTGGTGTCCTGAGTGGGGAAGCTAAAAAACCACTCCATTCGCTGATCCGAGCTTTCCCTGAGGAGTTAGATATGAGAATTGGCAAAAGAGCCCAATTCAGCCAGAAAGGTAACTTTTGACCCAGAGCTCAGTTTCGAACAACATGCATATGTTAGTGGTGTCCTGAGTCCTGAGTCGGGGAAGCTAAAAAAAAAACCCACTCCATTCGCTGATCTGAGCTTTCCCTGAGGAGTTAGACCAAAGCTTATCATCAGAATTGGCAAAAGAGCCCAATTCAGCCAGAAAAAACTTTTTAACTTTTGACCCAGAGCTCAGTTTCGAACCGAACCACATGCATATGTTAGTGGTGTCCTGAGTCGGGGAAGCTAAAAAACCACTCCATTCGCTGATGATCTGAGCTTTCCCTGAGGAGTTAGACCAAAGCTTATATCAGAATTGGCAAAAGAGCCCAATTCAGCCAGAAAAACGTAAACTTTTGACCCAGAGCTCAGTTTTTCGAACCACATGCATATGTTAGTGGTGTCCTGAGTCGGGGAAGCTAAAAAACCACTCCCATTCGCTGATCTGAGCTTTCCCTGAGGAGTTAGACCAAAGCTTATATCAGAATTGGCAAAAGAGCCCAATTCAGCCAGAAAAACGTAACTTTTTGACCCAGAGCTCAGTTTCGAACCAACATGCATATGTTAGTGGTGTCCTGAGTCGGGGAAAGCTAAAAAAAAAACCACTCCATTCGCTGATCTGAGCTTTCCCTGAGGAGTTAGACCAAAGCTTATATCAGAATTGGCAAAAGAGCCCAATTCAGCCAGAAAAACGTAACTTTTGACCCAGAGCTCAGTTTCGAACAACATGCATATGTTAGTGGTGTCCTGAGTCGGGGAAGCTAAAAAACCACTCCATTCGCTGATCTGAGCTTTCCCTGAGGAGTTAGACCAAAGCTAATATCAGAATTGGCAAAAGAGCCCAATTCAGCCAGAAACGTAACTTTTGACCCAGAGCTCAGTTTCGAACCACATGCATATGTTAGTGGTGTCCTGAGTCGGGGAAGCTAAAAAAACCACTCCGTTCACTGATCTGAGCTTTCCCTGAGGAGTTAGGCCAAAGCTTATATCAGAATTGGCAAAAGAGCTCAATTCAGCCAGAAAACGCAACTTTTGACCCAGAGCTCAGTTTCGAACCACATGCATATATGGTTAGTGTGTGTCCTGAGTCGGGGAAGCTAAAAAAACCACTCCGTTCGCTGATCTGAGCTTTCCCTGAGGAGATATCAGAATTGGCAAAAGAGCCCAATTCAGCCAGAAACGTAACTTTTGACCCAGAGCTCAGTTTCGAACAACATGCATATGTTAGTGGTGTCCTCAGTCGGGGAAGCCAAAAAAAACACTCCATTCACTGATCTGAGCTTTCCCTGAGGAGTTACACCAAAGCTAATATCAGAATTGGCAAAAGAGCCCAATTCAGCCAGAAAAAACGTAACTTTTGACCCAGAGCTCAGTTTCGAAAACAACATGCATATGTTAGTGGTGTCCCTGAGTCGGGGAAGCTAAAAAAACCACTCCATTCGCTGATCTGAGCTTTCCCTGAGGAGTTTAGACCAAAGCTATATCAGAATTGGCAAAGGAGCCCAATTCAGCCAGAAACCTAACTTTTGACCCAGAGCTCAGTTTCGAACCAGCATATGTTTAGTGGTGTCCTGAGTCGGGGAAGCTAAAAAACCACTTCCATTCGCTGATCTGAGCTTTCCCTGAGGAGTTTAGACCAAAGCTAATATCAGAATTGGCAAAAGAGCCCAATTCAGCCAGAAAAACGTAACTTTTGACCCAGAGCTCAGTTTCGAACCAACATGCATATGTTTAGTGGTGTCCTGAGTCGGGGAAGCTAAAAAAAAAAACCACTCCATTCGCTGATCTGAGCTTTCCCTGAGGAGTTAGACCAAAGCTTATATCAGAATTGGCAAAAGAGCCCAATTCAGCAGAAAACGTAACTTTTGACCCAGAGCTCAGTTTCACCACATGCATATATGTTAGTGTGTCCTGAGAGTCGGGGAAGCTAAAAAACCACTCCATTCGCTGATCTGAGCTTTCCCTGAGGAGTTAGACCAAAGCTTATATCAGAATTGGCAAAAGAGCCCAATTCAGCCAGAAAACGTAACTTTTGACCCAGAGCTCAGTTTTTTTCGAACAACATGCATATGTTAGTGGTGTCCTGAGTCGGGGAAGCTAAAAAAAACCACTCCATTCGCTGATCTGAGCTTTCCCTGAGGAGTTAGACCAAAGCTTAATATCAGAATTGGCAAAAAAGAGCCCAATTCAGCCAGAAAAACGTAACTTTTGACCCAGAGCTCAGTTTCGAACCACATGCATATGTTAGTGGTGTCCTGAGTCCTGGGGGAAGCTAAAAAAAAAAAACTCCATTCGCTGATCTGAGCTTTCCCTGAGGAGTTAGACCAAAGCTTATATCAGAATTGGCAAAAGAGCCCAATTCAGCCAGAAACGTAACTTTTGACCCAGATCAGTTTCGAACCATACATACATATGTTAGTGGTGTCCTGAGTCGGGGGGAGCTAAAAAAACCACTCCATTCGCTGATCTGAGCTTTCCCTGAGGAGTTAGACCAAAGCTTATATCAGAATTGGCAAAAAGAGCCCAATTCAGCCAGAAACGTAACTTTTGACCCAGAGCTCAGTTTCGAACCACATGCATATGTTAGTGGTGTGTGTCCTGAGTCGGGGAAGCTAAAAAACCACTCCATTCGCTGATCTGAGCTTTCCCTGAGGAGGAGTTAGACCAAAGCTTATATCAGAATTGGCAAAAGAGCCCAATTCAGCCAGAAACGTAACTTTTTTTGACCCAGAGCTCAGTTTCGAACCAACATGCATATGTTAGTGGTGTCCTGAGTCGGGGGGAAGCTAAGCTAAAAAAACCACTCCATTCGCTGATCTGAGCTTTCCCTGAGGAGTTAGACCAAAGCTTATATCAGAATTGGCAAAAGAGCCCAATTCAGCCAGAAACGTAACTTTAGAGCTCAGTCAGTTTCGAACCACATCAATATGTTAGTGGTGTCCTGAGTCGGGGAAGCTAAAAAAAACTCCATTCGCTGATCTGAGCTTTCCCTGAGGAGTTAGACCAAAAGCTTATAAATCAGAATTGGCAAAAGAGCCCAATTCAGCCAGAAAACTAACTTTTGACCCAGAGCTCAGTTTCGAACCACATGCATATGTTAGTGGTGTCCTGAGTCGGGGAAAGCTAAAAAACCACTCCATTCGCTGATCTGAGCTTTCCCTGAGGAGTTAGACCAAAGCTTATATCAGAATTGGCAAAAGAGCCCAATTCAGCCAGAAAACCTAACTTTTGACCCAGAGCTCAGTTTCGAACCACATGCATATGTTAGTGGTGTCCTGAGTGGGGGAAGCTAAAAAACCACTCCATTCGCTGATCTGAGCTTTCCCTGAGGAGTTAGACCAAAGCTTACATCAGAATTGGCAAATGAGCCCAATTCAGCCAGAAAACCTAACTTTTGACCCAGAGCTCGTTTCGGAACCACATACACATCTTAGTGGTGTCCTGGGTCGGGGAAGCTAAAAAACCACTCCATTCGCTGATCTGAGCTTTCCCTGAGGAGTTAGACCAAAGCTATATCAGAATTGGCAAAAGAGCCCAAATTCAGCCAGAAAAAAACGTAACTTTTGACCCAGAGCTCAGTTTCGAACCACATACACATGCATATTTAGTGGTGTCCTGAGTCGGGGAAGCTAAAAAAAAACTCCATTCGCTGATCTGAGCTTTCCCTGAGGAGTTAGACCAAAGCTTATATCAGAATTGGCAAAAGAGCCCAATTCAGCCAGAAACGTAACTTTTGACCCAGAGCTCAGTTTCGAACACATGCATATGTTAGTGGTGTCCTGAGTCGGGGAAGCTAAAAAAAACTCCATCCATTCGCTGATCTGAGCTTTCCCTGAGGAGTTAGACCAAAGCTTATAATCAGAATTGGCAAAAGAGCCCAATTCAGCCAGAAAAACGTAACTTTTGACCCAGAGCTCAGTTTCGAAACATGCATGCATATGTTAGTGGTGTCCTGAGTCGGGGGAAGCTAAAAAAAACCACTCCATTCGCTGATCTGAGCTTTCCCTGAGGAGTTAGACCAAAGCTTATATCAGAATTGGCAAAAGAGCCCAATTCAGCCAGAAAACGTAACTTTTGACCCAGAGCTCAGTTTCGAACACATACATATTGTTAGTGGTGTCCTGAGTCGGGGAAGCTAAAAAAAAAACACTCCATTCGCTGATCTGAGCTTTCCCTGAGGAGTTAGACCAAAGCTTATATCAGAATTGGCAAAAGAGCCCAATTCAGCCAGAAACGTAACTTTTGACCCAGAGCTCAGTTTCGAACCACATGCATATGTTAGTGGTGTCCTGAGTCGGGGAAGCTAAAAAAAAAACTCCATTCGCTGATCTGAGCTTTCCCTGAGGAGTTAGACCAAAGCTTATATCAGAATTGGCAAAAGAACCCAATTCAGCCAGAAAATGTAACTTTTGACCCAGAGCTCAGTTTCGAACCACATGCATATGTTAGTGGTGTCCTGAGTCGGGGAAGCTAAAAAAACCACTCCATTCGCTGATCTGATCTGAGCTTTCCCTGAGGAGTTAGACCAAAGCTAAAAAATTGGCAAAAGAGAATTCAGCCAGAAAAACGTAAACCCAGAGCTCAGTTTCCCAATTCAGCCTGAAAGCTAAAAAAACTTTCGCTGATCTGAGCTTTCCCTGAGAGCCAGTTTCGAATTGGCAAAAGAGCCCAATTCAGCCAGAAAACGTAACTTTTGACCCAGAGCTCAGTTTCGAACCACATGCATATGTTAGTGGTGTCCTGAGTCGGGGAAGCTAAAAAAAAAACTCCATTCGCTGATCTGAGCTTTCCCTGAGGAGTTAGACCAAAGCTTATATCAGAATTGGCAAAAGAGCCCAATTCAGCCAGAAAAACGTAACTTTTGACCCAGAGCTCAGTTTCGAACCACATGCATATGCATATGTTAGTGGTGTCCTGAGTCGGGGGAAGCTAAAAAAAACTCCATTCGCTGATCTGAGCTTTCCCTGAGGAGTTAGACCAAAGCTTATATCAGAATTGGCAAAAGAGCCCAATTCAGCCAGAAACGTAACTTTTGACCCAGAGCTCAGTTTCGAACCACATGCATATGTTAGTGTGTGTCCTGAGTCGGGGAAGCTAAAAAAAAAAAACACTCCATTCGCTGATCTGAGCTTTCCCTGAGGAGTTAGACTTATCTCAGAATTGGCTTCAGCCAGAAACGTAACTTTTGACCCAAGCTCAGAAGCTAAAATTATATCAGAATTGGCAAAAAAAAAACCTCCATTCCCAAATGAGCTTTCCCTGAGGAGATTCAAAGCCAGAATTGGCAAAAGAGCCCAATTCAGCCAGAACGTAACTTTTTTGACCCAGAGCTCAGTTTCGAACAATATGCATATGTTAGTGGTGTCCTGAGTCGGGGAAGCTAAAAAAACTACTCCAATCGCTGACCTGAGCTTTCTTTGAGGAGTTAGACCAAAGCTGATATCAGAATTGGCAAAAGAGCCAAAAGATTCAGCAATTCAGCCAGAAAAGCGTAACTTTTGACCCAGAGCTCAGTTTCGAACAACATACATATGTTAGTGGTGTCCTGAGTCGGGGAAGCTAAAAAACCACTCCATTCGCTGATCTGAGCTTTCCCTGAGGAGTTAGACCAAAGCTTAAATCAGAATTGGCAAAAGAGCCCAATTCAGCCAGAAACGTAACTTTTGACCCAGAGCTCAGTTTCGAACCACATGCATATGTTAGTGGTGTCCTGAGTCGGGGAAGCTAAAAAACCACTCCATTCGCTGATCTGAGCTTTCCCTGAGGAGTTAGACCAAAGCTGATATCAGAATTGGCAAAAGAGACCAATTCAGCCAGAAATGTAACTTTTGACCCAGAGCTCAGTTTCGAACCACATGCATATGTTAGTGGTGTCCTGAGTCGGGGAAGCTAAAAAACCACTCCATTCGCTGATCTGAGCTTTCCCTGAGGAGTTAGACCAAAGCTATCTATCAGAATTGGCAAAAGAGCCCAATTCAGCCAGAAAAACGTAACTTTTGACCCAGAGCTCAGTTTCGAACAACATACATATGTTAGTGGTGTCCTGAGTCGGGGAAGCTAAAAAAAAAAACACTCCATTCGCTGATCTGAGCTTTCCCTGAGGAGTTAGACCAAAGCTTATATCAGAATTGGCAAAAGAGCCCAATTCAGCCAGAAACGTAACTTTTGACCCAAAGCTCAGTTTTGAACAACATATATATGTTAGGGGTGTCCTGGGTCGGGGAAGCTAAAAAAACCACTCCATTCGCTGATCTGAGCTTTCCCTGAGGAGTTAGACCAAAGCTTATCTCAGAATTGGCAAAAGAGACCCAATTCAGCCAGAAAACGTAACTTTTGACCCAGAGCTCAGTTTCGAACACATGCATATGTTAGTGGTGTCCTCAGTCGGGGAAGCTAAAAAACCACTCCATTCGCTGATCTGAGCTTTCCCTGAGGAGTTAGAACAAAGCTTATCAGAATTGGCAAAAGAGCCCAATTCAGCCAGAAACGTAACTTTTGACCCAGAGCTCAGTTTCGAACCAACATGCATATGTTAGTGGTGTCCTGAGTCGGGGAAGCTAAAAAATAACTCCATTCGCTGATCTGAGCTTTCCCTGAGGAGTTAGACCAAAGCTTATATCAGAATTGGCAAAAGAGCCCAATTCAGCCAGAAAAACGTAACTTTTGACCCAGAGCTCAGTTTCGAACACACATGCATATGTTAGTGGTGTCCTGAGTCGGGGAAGCTAAAAAACCACTCCATTCGCTGATCTGAGCTTTCCCTGAGGAGTTAGACCAAAGCTTATATCAGATTTGGCAAAAGAGCCCAATTCAGCCAGAAAACGTAACTTTTGACCCAGAGCTCAGTTTCGAACCACATGCATATGTTAGTGGTGTCCTGAGTCGGGGAAGCTAAAAAAAAACTCCATTCGCTGATCTGAGCTTTCCCTGAGGAGTTAGACCAAAGCTTATATCAGAATTGGCAAAAGAGCCCAATTCAGCCAGAAAAACGTAACTTTTGACCCAGAGCTCAGTTTCGAACCACATGCATATGTTTTAGTGGTGTCCTGAGTCGGGGAAGCTAAAAAAACCACTCCATTCGCTGATCTGAGCTTTTTCCTGAGGAGTTAGACCAAAGCTATATCAGAATTGGCAAAAGAGCCCAATTTCAGCCAGAAAAACGTAACTTTTGACCCAGAGCTCAGTTTCGAACCACATGCATATGTTAGTTAGTGTGTCCTGAGTCGGGGAAGCTAAAAAACCACTCCATTCGCTGATCTGAGCTTTCCCTGAGGAGTTAGACAAAAGCTTATATTAGAATTGGCAAAAGAGCCCAATTCAGCCAGAAAAAAACTTTTGACCCAGAGCTCAGTTTCGAACCACATACATATGTTAGTGTGTGTCCTGAGTCGGGGAAGCTAAAAAAACACTCCATTCGCTGATCTGAGCTTTCCCTGAGGAGTTAGACCAAAGCTTATATCAGAATTTGGCAAAAGAGCCCAATTCAGCCAGAAAACGTAACTTTTGACCCAGAGCTCAGTTTCGAACAACATACATATGTTAGTGGTGTCCTGAGTCGGGGAAGCTAAAAAACCACTCCATTCGCTGATCTGAGCTTTCCCTGAGGAGTTAGACCAAAGCTTATATCAGAATTAGCAAAAGAGCCTAATTCAGCCAGAAACGTAACTTTTGACACAGAGCTAAGTTTCGAACAACATACAGTTTTGTAGTATCCTGAGTCGGGAAAGCTAGAAAACCACTCCATTCGCTGATCTGAGCTTTCCCTGAGGAGTTAGACTAGCTATATATCAGAATTGGCAAAAGAGCCCAATTCAGCCAGAAAACGTAACTTTTGACCCAGAGCTCAGTTTCGAACCACATGCATATGTTAGTGGTGTCCTGAGTCGGGGAAGCTAAAAAAAACCACTCCATTCGCTGATCTGAGCTTTCCCTGAGGAGTTAGAGCAAAGCTTATATCAGAATTGGCAAAAGAGCCCAATTCAGCCAGAAACGTAACTTTTGACCCAGAGCTCAGTTTCGAACCACATGCACATGTTAGTGGTGTCCTGAGTCGGGGAAGCTAAAAAAAACCACTCCATTCGCTGATCTGAGCTTTCCCTGAGGAGTTAGACCAAAGCTTATATCAGAATTGGCAAAAGAGCCCAATTCAGCCAGAAACGTAACTTTTGACCCAGAGCTCAGTTTCGAACCACATACATATATATTTTTGTGTCCTGAGTCGGGGAAGCTAAAAAAACCACTCCATTCGCTGATCTGAGATCTGAGCTTTCCGAGAGAGAGACAAAAGCTTATATCAGAATTGGCAAAAGAGCCCAATTCAGCCAGAAACGTAACTTTTGACCCAGAGCTCAGTTTCGAACCAACATGCATATGTTAGTGGTGTCCTGAGTCGGGGAAGCTAAAAAAAACCACTCCATTCGCTGATCTGAGCTTTCCCTGAGGAGTTAGACCAAAGCTTATATCAGAATTGGCAAAAGAGCCCAATTCAGCCAGAAACGTAACTTTTGACCCAGAGCTCAGTTTCGAACCACATGCATATGTTAGTGGTGTCCTGAGTCGGGGAAGCTAAAAAAAACCACTCCATTCGCTGATCTGAGCTTTCCCTGAGGAGTTAGACCAAAGCTTATATCAGAATTGGCAAAAGAGCCCAATTCAGCCAGAAACGTAACTTTTGACCCAGAGCTCAGTTTCGAACCACATGCATATGTTAGTGGTGTCCTGAGTCGGGGAAGCTAAAAAACCACTCCATTCGCTGATCTGAGCTTTCCCTGAGGAGACCCAAAGCTTATATCAGAATTGGCAAAAGAGCTCAATTCAGCCAGAAAACTAACTTTTGACCCAGAGCTCAGTTTCGAACCACATGCATATGTTAGTGGTGTCCTGAGTCGGGGAAGCTAAAAAAACCACTCCATTCGCTGATCTGAGCTTTCCCTGAGGAGTTACACCAAAGCTAATATCAGAATTGGCAAAAGAGCCCAATTCAGCCAGAAACGTAACTTTTGACCCAGAGCTCAGTTTCGAACCACATGCATATGTTAGTGGTGTCCTGAGTCGGGGAAGCTAAAAAAACCACTCCATTCGCTGATCTGAGCTTTCCCTGAGGAGTTACACCAAAGCTTATATCAGAATTGGCAAAAGAGCCCAATTCAGCCAGAAACGTAAACTTTTGACCCAGAGCTCAGTTTCGAAACCACATGCATATGTTAGTGGTGTCCTGAGTCGGGGAAGCTAAAAAACCACTCCATTCGCTGATCTGAGCTTTCCCTCCCTAGTTAGACCAAAGCTTATATCAGAATTGGCAAAAGAGCCCAATTCAGCCAGAAACGTAACTTTTGACCCAGAGCTCAGTTTCGAACCACATGCATATGTTAGTGGTGTCCTGAGTCGGGGAAGCTAAAAAAAAACACTCCATTCGCTGATCTGAGCTTTTTCCCTGAGGAGTTAGACCAAAGCTTATCTCAGAATTGGCAAAAGAACTCAATTCAGCCAGAAAATGTAACTTTTGACCCAGAGCTCAGTTTCGAAGCAATACATGCATATGTTAGTGGTGTCCTGAGTCGGGGAAGCTAAAAAACCACTCCATTCGCTGATCTGAGCTTTCCCTGAGGAGTTAAAAAGCTTAAAATCAGAAAATTGGCAAAAGAGAAAAATTCAGCAGAAACGTAACTTTTGACCCAGAGCTCAGTTTCGAAAAATGAATATTTGGGAGTCCTGAGAAAAAAAAACTTCATTCGCTGATCTGAGCTTTCCCTGAGGAGTTAGAGCAAAGCTTATATCAGAATTGGCAAAAGAGCCCAATTCAGCCAGAAACGTAACTTTTGACCCAGAGCTCAGTTTCGAACCACATGCATATATTAGTGGTGTCCTGAGTCGGGGAAGCTAAAAAACCACTCCATTCGCTGATCTGAGCTTTCCCTGAGGAGTTAGACCAAAGCTTATATCAGAATTGGCAAAAGAGCACAATTCAGCCAGAAAAGGTAACTTTTGACCCAGAGCTCAGTTTCGAACAACATACACGTTAGTGGTGTCCTGAGTCGGGGAAGCTAAAAAAACCACTCCATTCGCTGATCTGAGCTTTCCCTGAGGAGTTAGACCAAAGCTTATATCAGAATTGGCAAAAGAGCCCAATTCAGCCAGAAAAGGTAACTTTTGACCCAGAGCTCAGTTTCGAACCACATGCATATGTTATTTAGTGGTGTCCTGAGTCGGGGAAGCTAAAAAAAAACTCTCCATTCGCTGATCTGAGCTTTCCCTGAGGAGTTGCAGAAAAGCTTATATCAGAATTGGCAAAAGAGCCCAATTCAGCCAGAAACGTAACTTTTGACCCAGAGCTCAGTTTCGAACCACATGCATATGTTAGTGGTGTCCTGAGTCGGGGAAGCTAAAAAAAACCACTCCATTCGCTGATCTGAGCTTTCCCTGAGGAGTTAGACCAAAGCTTATCTCAGAATTGGCAAAAGAACTCAATTCAGCCAGAAAATGTAACTTTTGACCCAGAGCTCAGTTTCGAACCACATGCATATGTTAGTGGTGTCCTGAGTCGGGGAAGCTAAAAAACCACTCCATTCGCTGATCTGAGCTTTCCCTGAGGAGTTAGACCAAAGCTTATATCAGAATTGGCAAAAGAGCCCAATTCAGCCAGAAACGTAACTTTTGACCCAGAGCTCAGTTTCGAACCACATAATATGTTAGTGGTGTCCTGAGTCGGGGAAGCTAAAAAAACCACTCCATTCGCTGATCTGAGCTTTCCCTGAGGAGTTAGACCAAAGCTTATATCAGAATTGGCAAAAGAGCCCAATTCAGCCAGAAACGTAACTTTTGACCCAGAGCTCAGTTTCGAACCACATGCATATGTTAGTTTAGTGGTGTCCTGAGTCGGGGAAGCTAAAAAAACCACTCCATTCGCTGATCTGAGCTTTCCCTGAGGAGTTAGACCAAAGCTTATATCAGAATTGGCAAAAGAGCCCAATTCAGCCAGAAAACGTAACTTTTGACCCAGAGCTCAGTTTTTCGAACCAACATGCATATGTTAGTGGTGTCCTGAGTCGGGGAAGCTAAAAAACCACTCCATTCGCTGATCTGAGCTTTCCCTGAGGAGTTAGACCAAAGCTTAGAATTGGAAAAAGCTATATCAGAATTGGCAAAAGAGCCCAATTCAGCCAGAAACGTAACTTTTGACCCAGAGCTCAGTTTCGAACCACATGCATATGTTAGTGGTGTCCTGAGTCGGGGGGGAAGCTAAAAAAAACTCCATCGCTGATCTGAGCTTTCCCTGAGGAGTTAGACCAAAGCTTATATCAGAATTGGCAAAAGAGCCCAATTCAGCCAGAAAAGGTAACTTTTGACCCAGAGCTCAGTTTCGAACAACATACAATAATTAGTGGTGTCCTGAGTCGGGGAAGCTAAAAAACCACTCCATTCGCTGATCTGAGCTTTCCCTGAGGAGTTAGACCAAAGCTTATCAGAATTGGCAAAAGAGCCCAATACAGCGAAAAACGTAACTTTTGACCCAGAGCTCAGTTTCGAACAACAATGCATATGTTAGTGGTGTGTCCTGAGTCGGGGAAGCTAAAAAAACCACTCCATCCATTCGCTGATCTGAGCTTTCCCTGAGGAGAGTTAGACCAAAGCTGATATCAGAATTGGCAAAAGAGCCCAATTCAGCCAGAAACGAAACTTTTCACCCAGAGCTCAGTTTCGAACAATAAGCATATGTTAGTGGTGTCCTGAGTCGGGGAAGCTAAAAAAACTACTCCAATCGCTGACCTGAGCTTTCTTTGAGGAGTTAGACCAAAGCTGATATCAGAATTGGCAAAAGAGCCCGATTCAGCCAGAAACGTAACTTTTGACCCAGAGCTCAGTTTCGAACCACATGCATATGTTAGTGGTGTCCTGAGTCGGGGAAGCTAAAAAAAACCACTCCATTCGCTGATCTGAGCTTTCCCTGAGGAGTTAGACCAAAGCTGATATCAGAATTGGCAAAAGAGCCCAATTCAGCCAGAAACGTAACTTTTGACCCAGAGCTCAGTTTCGAACTACATATGTTAGTGGTGTCCTGAGTCGGGAAAGCTAAAAAACCACTCCATGCGCTGTTCTGAGGTTTCCCCGAGGAGTTTAGACCGAAGCTTATCTCAGAATTGGCAAAAGAGCCCAATTCAGCCAGAAACGTAACTTTTGACCCAGAGCTCAGTTTTCGAACCAACATACATATGTTAGTGGTGTCCTGAGTCGGGGAAGCTAAAAAACTCCATTCGCTGATCTGAGCTTTCCCTGAGGAGTTAGACCAAAGCTTATATCAGAATTGGCAAAAGAGCCCAATTCAGCCAGAAAACGTAACTTTTGACCCAGAGCTCAGAGCTCAGTTTCGAACCAACATACATATGTTTAGTGGTGTCCTGAGTCGGGGAAGCTAAAAAAAAACCACTCCATTCGCTGATCTGAGCTTTCCCTGAGGAGTTAGACCAAAGCTTATATCAGAATTGGCAAAAGAGCCCAATTCAGCCAGAAACGTAACTTTTGACCCAGCTCAGTTTCGAACCACATGCATATGTTAGTGGTGTCCTGAGTCGGGGAAGCTAAAAAAACTACTCCATTCGCTGATCTGAGCTTTCCCTGAGGAGTTAGACCAAAGCTTATCAGAATTGGCAAAAGAGCCCAATTCAGCCAGAAAACGTAACTTTTGACCCAGAGCTCAGTTTCGAACCACATACATATGTTAGTGGTATCCTGGGGGGAAAGCTAAAAAACCACTCCATTCGCTGATCTGAGCTTTCCCTGAGGAGTTAGACCAAAGCTATATCAGAATTGGCAAAAGAGCCCAATTCAGCCAGAAAACGTAACTTTTGACCCCCAGAGCTCAGTTTCGAACCACATGCATATGTTAGTGGTGTCCTGAGTCGGGGAAGCTAAAAAAAAACCACTCCATTCGCTGATCTGAGCTTTCCCTGAGGAGTTAGACCAAAGCTTATATCAGAATTGGCAAAAGAGCCCAATTCAGCCAGAAAAAAAACGTAACTTTTGACCCAGAGCTCAGTTTCGAACCACATGCATATGTTAGTGGTGTCCTGAGTCGGGGAAGCTAAAAAAACCACTCCATTCGCTGATCTGAGCTTTCCCTGAGGAGTTAGACCAAAGCTTATATCAGAATTGGCAAAAGAGCCCAATTCAGCCAGAAAAACGTAACTTTTGACCCAGAGCTCAGTTTTCGAACCACATGCATATTGTTCCTGAGTCGGGGAAGCTAAAAAAACCCATTTTGTCAGAGTCCCTGAAAAAAAAAAAACCACTCCATTCACATAACTGACCCAGCTCAGTTCCTTGATATGTTGGTCCTGAGTCGGGAAAGCTAAAAAAAAACCACTCCATTCGCTGATCTGAGCTTTCCCTGAGGAGTTAGACCAAAGCTTATATCAGAATTGGCAAAAGAGCCCAATTCAGCCAGAAAAAACGTAACTTTTGACCCAGAGCTCAGTTTCGAACCACATGCATATGTTAGTGGTGTCCTCCTGTCGGGGAAGCTAAAAAAAACACTCCATTCGCTGATCTGAGCTTTCTGAGCTTTCCCTGAGGAGTTAGACCAAAGCTTATATCAGAATTGGCAAAAGAGCCCAATTCAGCCAGAAACGTAACTTTTGACCCAGAGCTCAGTTTCGAACCACATATATATGTTAGTGTGTGTCCTGAGTCGGGGAAGCTAAAAAAAAAACACTCCATTCGCTGATCTGAGCTTTCCCTGAGGAGTTAGACCAAAGCTTATATCAGAATTGGCAAAAGAGCCCAATTCAGCCAGAAAAACGTAACTTTTGACCCAGAGCTCAGTTTCGAACCACATGCATATGTTAGTGGTGTCCTGAGTCGGGGAAGCTAAAAAAACACTCCATTCGCTGATCTGAGCTTTCCCTGAGGAGTTAGACCAAAGCTTATATCAGAATTGGCAAAAGAGCCCAATTCAGCCAGAAACGTAACTTTTGACCCAGAGCTCAGTTTCGAACCACATGCATATGTTAGTGGTGTGTCCTGAGTCGGGGAAGCTAAAAAAAACTCCATTCGCTGATCTGAGCTTTCCCTGAGGAGTTAGACCAAAGCTTATATCAGAATTGGCAAAAGAGCCCAATTCAGCCAGAAAACGTAACTTTTGACCCAGAGCTCAGTTTCGAACCACATGCATATGTTAGTGGTGTCAGAGTCGGGGAAGCTAAAAAAAAAACTCCATTCGCTGATCTGAGCTTTCCCTGAGGAGTTAGACCAAAGCTTATATCAGAATTGGCAAAAGAGCCCAATTCAGCCAGAAACGTAACTTTTGACCCAGAGCTCAGTTTCGAACACATGCATATGTTAGTGGTGTCCTGAGTCGGGGAAGCTAAAAAAAACACTCCATTCGCTGATCTGAGCTTTCCCTGAGGAGTTAGACCAAAGCTTATATCAGAATTGGCAAAAGAGCCCAATTCAGCCAGAAAAACGTAACTTTTGACCCAGAGCTCAGTTTCGAACCACATGCATATGTTAGTGGTGTGTCCTGAGTCGGGGAAGCTAAAAAACCACTCCATTCGCTGATCTGAGCTTTCCCTGAGGAGTTAGAGCAAAGCTTATATCAGAATTGGCAAAAGAGCCCAATTCAGCCAGAAACGTAACTTTTGACCCAGAGCTCAGTTTCGAACCACATGCATATGTTAGTGGTGTCCTGAGTCGGGGAAGCTAAAAAACAACTCCATTCGCTGATCTGAGCTTTCCCTGAGGAGTTAGACCAAAAAGCTTATATCAGAATTGGCAAAAGAGCCCAATTCAGCCAGAAACGTAACTTTTGACCCAGAGCTCAGTTTCGAACCAATGCATAATGTTTAGTGGTGTCCTGAGTCGGGGAAGCTAAAAAAACCACTCCATTCGCTGATCTGAGCTTTCCCTGAGGAGTTAGACCAAAGCTTATATCAGAATTGGCAAAAGAGCCCAATTCAGCCAGAAAAACGTAACTTTTGACCCAGAGCTCAGTTTCGAACCACATGCATATGTATGTTAGTGTGTCCTGAGTCGGGGAAGCTAAAAAAACCACTCCATTCGCTGATCTGAGCTTTCCCTGAGGAGTTAGACCAAAGCTTATCTCAGAATTGGCAAAAGAACTCAATTCAGCCAGAAAATGTAACTTTTGACCCAGAGCTCAGTTTCGAAAATACATGTTAGTGGTGTCCTGAGTCGGGGAAGCTAAAAAAACCACTCCATTCGCTGATCTGAGCTTTCCCTGAGGAGTTAGACCAAAGCTTATATCAGAATTGGCAAAAGAGAGCCCATTCAGCCAGAAAACGTAACTTTTGACCCAGAGCTCAGTTTTTCGAACCACATGCATATATCTCAGTAGTGGTGTCCTGAGTCGGGGAAGCTAAAAAACCACTCCATTCGCTGATCTGAGCTTTCCCTGAGGAGTTAGACCAAAGCTTATATCAGAATTGGCAAAAGAGCCCAATTCAGCCAGAAAAACGTAACTTTTGACCCAGAGCTCAGTTTCGAACAACATGCATATGTTAGTGGTGTCCTGAGTCGGGGAAGCTAAAAAAACCACTCCATTCGCTGATCTGAGCTTTCCCTGAGGAGTTAGACCAAAGCTTATATCAGAATTGGCAAAAGAGCCCAATTCAGCCAGAAAGGTAACTTTTGACCCAGAGCTCAGTTTCGAACCACATCCATATGTTAGTGGTGTCCTGAGTCGGGGAAGCTAAAAAAAACCACTCCATTCGCTGATCTGAGCTTTCCCTGAGGAGTTAGACCAAAGCTTATATCAGAATTGGCAAAAGAGCCCAATTCAGCCAGAAACGTAACTTTTGACCCAGAGCTCAGTTTCGAACCACATGCATATGTTAGTTAGTGGTGTCCTGAGTCGGGGAAGCTAAAAAAAAACTCCATTCGCTGATCTGAGCTTTCCCTGAGGAGTTAGACCAAAGCTTAGGAGCCAAAACAACTTTTGACCAAAGCTTTCCATGATCAAGCTAAAAAACCACTCCATTCGCTGATCTGAGCTTTCCCTTACACAAAAGCTAATATCAGAATTGGCAAAAGAGCCCAATTCAGCCAGAAAACGTAACTTTTGACCCAGAGCTCTTTTCGAACAACATGCATATGTTAGTGGTGTCCTGAGTCGGGGAAGCTAAAAAAAACCACTCCATTCGCTGATCTGAGCTTTCCCTGAGGAGTTAGACCAAAGCTTATCAGAATTGGCAAAAGAGCCCAATTCAGCCAGAAACGTAACTTTTGACCCAGAGCTCAGTTTCGAACCACATGCATATGTTAGTGGTGTCCTGAGTCGGGGAAGCTAAAAAAAAACCACTCCATTCGCTGATCTGAGCTTTCCCTGAGGAGTTACACCAAAGCTAATATCAGAATTGGCAAAAGAGCCCAATTCAGCCAGAAAACTAACTTTTGACCCAGAGCTCAGTTTCGAACCACATGCATATGTTAGTGGTGTCCTGAGTCGGGGAAGCTAAAAAAAAACTCCATCCATTCGCTGATCTGAGCTTTCCCTGAGGAGTTAGACCAAAGCTTATCAGAATTGGCAAAAGAACTCAATTCAGCCAGAAAATGTAACTTTTGACCCAGAGCTCAGTTTCGAACAACATGCATATTTTAGTGGTGTCCTGAGTCGGGGAAGCTAAAAAACCACTCCATTCGCTGATCTGAGCTTTCCCTGAGGAGTTAGACCAAAAGCTTATATCAGAATTGGCAAAAGAGCCCAATTCAGCCAGAAAAACGTAACTTTTGACCCAGAGCTCAGTTTCGAACCACATGCATATGTTAGTGGTGTCCTGAGTCGGGGAAGCTAAAAAAAAACACGACTCCATTCGCTGATCTGAGCTTTCCCTGAGGAGTTAGACCAAAGCTTATATCAGAATTGGCAAAAGAGCCCAATTCAGCCAGAAAACGTAACTTTTTTGACCCAGAGCTCAGTTTCGAACACACATGCATATGTTTAGTGGTGTCCTGAGTCGGGGAAGCTAAAAAAAACCACTCCATTCGCTGATCTGAGCTTTCCCTGAGGAGTTAGACCAAAGCTTATATCAGAATTGGCAAAAAGAGCCCAATTCAGCCAGAAAACGTAACTTTTGACCCAGAGCTCAGTTCGAACCACATGCATATGTTAGTGGTGTCCTGAGTCCTGAGTCGGGAAAGCTAAAAAAAAAAACACTCCATTCGGTGATCTGAGCTTTCCCTGAGGAGTTAGACCAAAGCTTATCTCAGAATTGGCAAAAGAACTCAATTCAGCCAGAAAACGTAACTTTTGACCCAGAGCTCAGTTTCGAACCACATGCATATATTTAGTGGTGTCCTGAGTCGGGGAAGCTAAAAAAAAAAAACTCCATTCGCTGATCTGAGCTTTCCCTGAGGAGTTAGACCAAAGCTTATATCAGAATTGGCAAAAGAGCCCAATTCAGCCAGAAAAACGTAACTTTTGACCCAGAGCTCAGTTTCGAACACATGCATATGTTAGTGGTGTCCTGAGTCGGGGAAGCTAAAAAACCACTCCATTCGCTGATCTGAGCTTTCCCTGAGGAGTTAGACCAAAGCTTATATCAGAATTGGCAAAAGAGCCCAATTCAGCCAGAAACGTAACTTTTAGAGCTCAGTTTCGAACCACATGCATATGTTAGTGGTGTCCTGAGTCGGGGAAGCTAAAAAAAAAACACTCCATTCGCTGATCTGAGCTTTCCCTGAGGAGTTAGACCAAAGCTTATATCAGAATTGGCAAAAGAGCCCAATTCAGCCAGCCAAAAACGTAACTTTTGACCCAGAGCTCAGTTTCGAACCACATGCATATGTTAGTGGTGTCCTGAGTCGGGGAAGCTAAAAAAACCACTCCATTCGCTGATCTGAGCTTTCCCTGAGGAGTTAGACCAAAGCTTATATCAGAATTGGCAAAAGAGCCCAATTCAGCCAGAAACGTAACTTTTGACCCAGAGCTCAGTTTCGAACCACATGCATATGTTAGTGGTGTCCTGAGTCGGGGAAGCTAAAAAAAAACTCCATTCGCTGATCTGAGCTTTCCCTGAGGAGTTTAGACCAAAGCTTATATCAGAATTGGCAAAAGAGCCCAATTCAGCCAGAAAAAACAGTATTTTGACCCAGAGCTCAGTTTCGAACCACATGCATATGTTAGTGGTGTCCTGAGTCGGGGAAGCTAAAAAACTACTCCATTCGCTGATCTGAGCTTTCCCTGAGGAGTTAGACCAAAGCTAATATCAGAATTGGCAAAAGAGCCCAATTCAGCCAGAAAAGGTAACTTTTGACCCAGAGCTCAGTTTCGAACAACATACACGTTAGCTGTGTCCTGAGTCGGGGAAGCTAAAAAACTACTCCATGCGCTGATCTGAGCTTTCCCTGAGGAGTTAGAGCAAAGCTAATATCAGAATTGGCAAAAAAAACCCAATTCAGCCAGAAACGTAACTTTTGACCCAGAGCTCAGTTTCGAACCAGATGCATATGTTAGTGGTGTCCTGAGTCGGGGAAGCTAAAAAACCACTCCATTCGCTGATCTGAGCTTTCCCTGAGGAGTTAGACCAAAGCTTATATCAGAATTGGCCAAAGAGCCCAATTCAGCCAGAAACTTTTGACCCAGAGCTCATTCGAACCACATGCATATGTTAGTGGTGTCCTGAGTCGGGGAAGCTAAAAAAACCACTCCATTCGCTGATCTGAGCTTTCCCTGAGGAGTTAGACCAAAGCTAATATCAGAATTGGCCAAAGAGCCCAATTCAGCCAGAAAAACGTAACTTTTTTTTGACCCAGAGCTCAGTTTCGAACCACATGCATATGTTAGTGGTGTCCTGAGTCGGGGAAGCTAAAAAAACTACTCCAATCGCTGACCTGAGCTTTCCCTGAGGAGTTAGACCAAAGCTTATATCAGAATTGGCAAAAGAGCCCAATTCAGCCAGAAAAACGTAACTTTTGACCCAGAGCTCAGTTTCGAACCACATATGCATATGTTAGTGGTGTCCTGAGTCGGGGAAAGCTAAAAAACCACTCCATTCGCTGATCTGAGCTTTCCCTGAGGAGTTAGACCAAAGCTTATATCAGAATCAGAATTGGCAAAAGAGCCCAACAGCCAGAGGAAAGTTTCCCCCAGAAAAAACTAATTTTGACCCAAAATTTGCCCAATTCAGACCAGAAACCTTTTGACAGCCAGAGCCAGAAACGTCAGACCCAGAGCTCAGTTTCGAACACATGCATGTTAGTGGTATGTTAGTGGTGTCCTGAGTCGGGGAAGCTAAAAAACCACTCCATTCGCTGATCTGAGCTTTCCCTGAGGAGTTAGACCAAAGCTTATCTCAGAATTGGCAAAAGAACTCAATTCAGCCAGAAAATGTAACTTTTGACCCAGAGCTCAGTTTCGAACAACATGCATATGTTAGTGGTGTCCTGAGTCGGGGAAGCTACAACAACAGTCCATTCGCTGATCTGAGCTTTCCCTGAAGAGTTAGACCAAATCTTATCTCACAATTGGCAAAGAACTCAATTCAGCCAGAAAAGGTAACTTTTGACCCAGAGCTCAGTTTCGAACCACATGCATATGTTAGTGGTGTCCTGAGTCGGGGAAGCTAAAAAAAACCACTCCATTCGCTGATCTGAGCTTTCCCTGAGGAGATATCAGAATTGGCAAAAGAGCCCAATTCAGCCAGAAAAGGTAACTTTTGACCCAGAGCTCAGTTTCGAACCACATGCATATGTTAGTGGTGTCCTGAGTCGGGGAAGCTAAAAAACCACTCCATTCGCTGATCTGAGCTTTCCCTGAGGAGTTAGACCAAAGCTTATATCAGAATTGGCAAAAGAGCCCAATTCAGCCAGAAACGTAACTTTTGACCCAGAGCTCAGTTTCGAACCACATGCATATGTTTGTGGTGTCCTGAGTCGGGGAAGCTAAAAAACCACTCCATTCGCTGATCTGAGCTTTCCCTGAGGAGTTAGACCAAAGCTTATATCAGAATGCAAAAGAGCCCAATTCAGCCAGAAAACGTAACTTTTTTTGACCCAGAGCTCAGTTTCGAACAACATGCATATGTTAGTGGTGTCCTGAGTCGGGGAAGCTAAAAAACCACTCCATTCGCTGATCTGAGCTTTCCCTGAGGAGTTAGATATGAGAATTGGCAAAAGAGCCCAATTCAGCCAGAAACGTAACTTTTGACCCAGAGCTCAGTTTCGAACCACATGCATATGTTAGTGGTGTCCTGAGTCGGGGAAGCTAAAAAAACCACTCCATTCGCTGATCTGAGCTTTCCCTGAGGAGTTAGACCAAAGCTTATATCAGAATTTGGCAAAAGAGCCCAATTCAGCCAGAAAAAACGTAACTTTTGACCCAGAGCTCAGTTTCGAACCACATGCATATGTTAGTGGTGTCCTGAGTCGGGGAAGCTAAAAAACCACTCCATTCGCTGATCTGAGCTTTCCCTGAGGAGTTAGACCAAAGCTTATATCAGAAAAAAAAAGAGCCCAATTCAGCCAGAAAACGTAACTTTTGACCCAGAGCTCAGTTTTCGAACAACATGCATATTTAGTGGTGTCCTGAGTCGGGGAAGCTAAAAAAACCACTCCATTCGCTGATCTGAGCTTTCCCCCTGAGGAGGTAGACCAAAGCTTATCTCAGAATTGGCAAAAACTCCATTCAGCCAGAAAAGGTAACTTTTGACCCAGAGCTCAGTTTCGAACCACATGCATATGTTAGTGGTGTCCTGAGTCGGGGAAGCTAAAAAAAAAACACTCCATTCGCTGATCTGAGCTTTCCCTGAGGAGTTAGACCAAAGCTTATATCAGAATTGGCAAAAGAGCCCAATTCAGCCAGAAAACGTAACTTTTGACCCAGAGCTCAGTTTCGAACCAATGCATATGTTAGTGTGTGTCCTGAGTCGGGGAAGCTAAAAAAAACCACTCCATTTCGCTGATCTGAGCTTTCCCTGAGGAGTTAGACCAAAGCTTATATCAGAAATTCAAATTGGCAAAAGAGCCCAATTCAGCCAGAAACGTAACTTTTGACCCAGAGCTCAGTTTCGAACATACATATGTTAGTGGTGTCCTGAGTCGGGGAAGCTAAAAAACCACTCCATTCGCTGATCTGAGCTTTCCCTGAGGAGTTAGACCAAAGCTGATATCAGAATTGGCAAAAAGAGCCCAATTCAGCCAGAAAAACGTAACTTTTGACCCAGAGCTCAGTTTCGAACAACATACATATGTTAGTGGTGTCCTGAGTCGGGGAAGCTAAAAAACAACACTCCATTCGCTGATCTGAGCTTTCCCTGAGGAGTTAGACCAAAGCTTATATCAGATTTGGCAAAAGAGTGCAATTCAGCCAGAAACGTAACTTTTGACCCAGAGCTCAGTTTTGAATTACATACACATGTTAGTGGTGTCCTGAGTCGGGGAAGCTAAAAAACCACTCCATTCGCTGATCTGAGCTTTCCCTGAGGAGTTAGACAGCTTATATCAGAATTGGCAAAAGCCCAATTCAGCCAGAAACGTAACTTTTGACCCAGAGCTCAGTTTCGAACAACAAATGCATATGTTAGTGGTGTCCTGAGTCGGGGAAGCTAAAAAACCACTCCATTCGCTGATCTGAGCTTTCCCTGAGGAGTTAGACCAAAGCTTATATCAGAATTGGCAAAAGAGCCCAATTCAGCCAAAAACCACCCAGAGCTCAGTTTCGAACAACATCATGTTAGTGTGTGTCCCTGAGTCGGGGAAGCTAAAAAAAAACTCCATTCGCTGATCTGAGCTTTCCCTGAGGAGTTAGACCAAAGCTTATATCAGAATTGGCAAAAGAGCCCAATTCAGCCAGAAACGTAACTTTTGACCCAGAGCTCAGTTTCGAACCACATGCATATGTTAGTGGTGTCCTGAGTCGGGGAAGCTAAAAAAAACACTCCATTCGCTGATCTGAGCTTTCCCTGAGGAGTTACACAAAAGCTAATATCAGAATTGGCAAAAGAGCCCAATTCAGCCAGAAAACTAACTTTTGACCCAGAGCTCAGTTTCGAACCACATGCATATGTTAGTGGTGTCCTGAGTCGGGGAAGCTAAAAAAAACACTCCATTCGCTGATCTGAGCTTTCCCTGAGGAGTTACACCAAAGCTAATATCAGAATTGGCAAAAGAGCCCAATTCAGCCAGAAACGTAACTTTTGACCCAGAGCTCAGTTTCGAACCACATGCATATGTTAGTGGTGTCCTGAGTCGGGGAAGCTAAAAAACCACTCCATTCGCTGATCTGAGCTTTCCCTGAGGAGTTACACCAAAGCTAATATCAGAATTGGCAAAAGAGCCCAATTCAGCCAGAAAAGGTAACTTTTGACCCAGAGCTCAGTTTCGAACCACATGCATATGTTAGTGGTGTCCTGAGTCGGGGAAGCTAAAAAACCACTCCATTCGCTGATCTGAGCTTTCCCTGAGGAGATACACCAAAGCTTAAATCAGAATTGGCAAAAGAGCCCAATTCAGCCAGAAAAACGTAACTTTTGACCCAGAGCTCAGTTTCGAACAACATGCATATGTTAGTGGTGTCCCTGAGTAGGGGAAACTAAAAAAACCACTCCATTCGCTGATCTGAGCTTTCCCTGAGGAGTTAGACCAAAGCTTATATCAGAATTGGCAAAAGAGCCCAATTCAGCCAGAAACGTAACTTTTGACCCAGAGCTCAGTTTCGAACAACATGCATATGTTAGTGGTGTCCTGAGTCGGGGAAGCTAAAAAATCACTCCATTCGCTGATCTGAGCTTTCCCTGAGGAGTTAGACCAAAGCTTATATCAGAATTGGCAAAAAGAGCCCAATTCAGCCAGAAACGTAACTTTTGACCCAGAGCTCAGTTTCGAACAACATGCATATGTTAGTGGTGTCCTGAGTCGGGGAAGCTAAAAAACCACTCCATTCGCTGATCTGAGCTTTCCCTGAGGAGTTAGACCAAAGCTTAATCAGAATTGGCAAAAGAGCCCAATTCAGCCAGAAAACTAACTTTTGACCCAGAGCTCAGTTTCGAACCACATGCATATGTTAGTGGTGTCCTGAGTCGGGGAAGCTAAAAAACCACTCCATTCGCTGATCTGAGCTTTCCCTGAGGAGTTAGACCAAAGCTTATATCAGAATTGGCAAAAGAGCCCAATTCAGCCAGAAAAACGTAACTTTTGACCCAGAGCTCAGTTTCGAACAACATGCATATGTTAGTGGTGTCCCTGAGTCGGGGAAACTACAAAACCACTCCATTCGCTGATCTGAGCTTTCCCTGAGGAGTTAGACCAAAGCTGATATCAGAATTGGCAAAAGAGCCCAATTCAGCCAGAAAACGTAACTTTTTTTTTGACCCAGAGCTCAGTTTCGAACAACATGCATATGTTAGTGGTGTGTCCTGAGTCGGGGAAAGCTAAAAAAAAACTCCATTCGCTGATCTGAGCTTTCCCTGAGGAGTTAGACCAAAGCTTATATCAGAATTGGCAAAAGAGCCCAATTCAGCCAGAAACGTAACTTTTTTGACCCAGAGCTCAGTTTCGAACCACATGCATATGTTAGTGGTGTCCTGAGTCGGGGAAGCTAAAAAACCACTCCATTCGCTGATCTGAGCTTTCCCTGAGGAGTTAGACCAAAGCTTATATCAGAATTGGCAAAAGAGCTCAATTCAGCCAGAAAACGCAACTTTTGACCCAGAGCTCAGTTTCGAACAACATACACATGTTAGTGGTGTCCTGAGTCGGGGAAGCTAAAAAACCACTCCATTCGCTGATCTGAGCTTTCCCTGAGGAGTTAGACCAAAAAGCTTATCATCAGAATTGGCAAAAGAGCCCAATTCAGCCAGAAAAACTTTTTTGACCCAGAGCTCAGTTTTTCGAAAACATGCAAACTTTTGTCCTGAGTCGGGGAAGCTAAAAAAACCACTCCGTTCGCTGATCTGAGCTTTCCCTGAGGAGATATCAGAATTGGCAAAAGAGCCCAATTCAGCCAGAAACATAACTTTTGATCCAGAGCTCAGTTTCGAACAACATGCATATGTTAGTGGTGTCCTGAGTCGGGGAAGCTAAAAAAAAAAACCACTCCATTCGCTGATCTGAGCTTTCCCTGAGGAGTTAGACCAAAGCTGATATCAGAATTGGCAAAAGAGCCCAATTCATCCAGAAACGTAACTTTTGACCCAGAGCTCAGTTTCAACCAACATGCATATGTTAGTGGTGTCCTGAGTCGGGGAAGCTAAAAAAACCACTCCATTCGCTGATCTGAGCTTTCCCTGAGGAGTTAGACCAAAGCTTATATCAGAATTGGCAAAAGAGCTCAATTCAGCCAGAAAACGTAACTTTTGACCCAGAGCTCAGTTTCGAACAACATACATATGTTAGTGGTGTCCTGAGTCGGGGAAGCTAAAAAAAACCACTCCATTCGCTGATCTGAGCTTTCCCTGAGGAGTTAGACCAAAGCTTATATCAGAATTGGCAAAAGAGCCCAATTCAGCCAGAAACGTAACTTTTGACCCAGAGCTCAGTTTTCGAACCACATGCATATGTTAGTGGTGTCCTCAGTCGGGGAAGCTAAAAAACCACTCTATTCGCTGATCTGAGCTTTCCTTGAGGAGTTAGACCAAAGCTTATCAGAATTGGCAAAAGAAAAGCCCAATTCAGCCAGAAACGTAACTTTTGACCCAGAGCTCAGTTTCGAACCTGAGTCGGGGAAGCAAAAAAACACTGCTGATCTGAGCTTTCCCTGTTAGTTGGCAAAAGAGCCCAATTCAGCCAGAAACGTAACTTTTGACCCAGAGCTCAGTTTCGAACCACATGATATGTCCTGAGTCGGGGAAGCTAAAAAAACCACTCCATTCGCTGATCTGAGCTCCCTGAGGAGTTAGACCAAAGCTTATATCAGAATTGGCAAAAGAGCCCAATTCAGCCAGAAAACGTAACTTTTGACCCAGAGCTCAGTTTCGAACAACATACATATCTTAGTGGTGTCCTGAGTCGGGGAAGCTAAAAAACCACTCCATTCGCTGATCTGAGCTTTCCCTGAGGAGTTAGACCAAAGCTTATATCAGAATTTGGCAAAAGAGCCCAATTCAGCCAGAAAACGTAACTTTTGATCCAGAGCTCAGTTTTGAAGCACATGTATATGTTAGTGGTGTCCTGAGTCGGGGAAGCTAAAAAAACACTCCATTCGCTGATCTGAGCTTTCCCTGAGGAGTTAGACCAAAGCTTATATCAGAATTGGCAAAAGAGCCCAATTCAGCCAGAAAAACGTAACTTTTGACCCAGAGCTCAGTTTCGAACCACATACATATGTTAGTGGTGTCCTGAGTCGGGGAAGCTAAAAAAAACTCCATTCGCTGATCTGAGCTTTCCCTGAGGAGTTAGACCAAAAAGCTTATATCAGAATTGGCAAAAGAGCCCAATTCAGCCAGAAAACGTAACTTTTGACCCAGAGCTCAGTTTCGAACAACATACACATGTTAGTGGTGTCCTGAGTCGGGGAAGCTAAAAAAAACCACTCCATTCGCTGATCTGAGCTTTCCCTGAGGAGTTAGACCAAAGCTTATATCAGAATTGGCAAAAGAGCCCAATTCAGCCAGAAAAACGTAACTTTTGACCCAGAGCTCAGTTTCGAACCACATGCATATGTTAGTGGTGTCCTGAGTCGGGGAAGCTAAAAAACCACTCCATTCGCTGATCTGAGCTTTCCCTGAGGAGTTAGACCAAAGCTTATATCAGAATTGGCAAAAGAACTCAATTCAGCCAGAAAATGTAACTTTTGACCCAGAGCTCAGTTTCGAAAATAGATGTTAGTGGTGTCCTGAGTCGGGGAAGCTACAACCAGTCCATTCGCTGATCTGAGCTTTCCCTGAGGAGTTAGACCAAAGCTTATATTAGAATTGGCAAAAAGAGCCCAATTCAGCCAGAAAAACGTAACTTTTGACCCAGAGCTCAGTTTCGAACCACATGCATATGTTAGTGGTGTCCTGAGTCGGGGAAGCTAAAAAAAACCACTCCATTCGCTGATCTGAGCTTTCCCTGAGGAGTTAGAGACCAAAGCTATATCAGAATTGGCAAAAGAGCCCAATTCAGCCAGAAAAACGTAACTTTTGACCCAGAGCTCAGTTTTTCGAACCACATGCATATGTTAGTGGTGTCCTGAGTCGGGGAAGCTAAAAAACCACTCCATTCGCTGATCTGAGCTTTCCCTGAAGAGTTAGACCAAATCTTATCTCACAATTGGCAAAGAACTCAATTCAGCCAGAAAAGGTAACTTTTGACCCAGAGCTCAGTTTCAAGCAACATGCATATGTTAGTGGTTTCCTGAGTCGGGGGAAGCTAAAAAACCTCCATTCCATTCTGATCTGAGCTTTCCCTGAGGAGTTAGACCAAAGCTTATATCAGAAATTGGCAAAAGAGAACCCAATTCAGCCAGAAACGTAACTTTTGACCCAGAGCTCAGTTTCGAACCACATGCATATGTTTAGTGGTGTGTCCTGAGTCGGAGTCGGGGAAGCTAAAAAAACCACTCCATTCGCTGATCTGAGCTTTCCCTGAGGAGTTAGACCAAAGCTTATATATCAGAATTGGCAAAAGAGCCCAATTCAGCCAGAAAATGTAACTTTTGACCCAGAGCTCAGTTTCGAAAATACATGTTAGTGGTGTCCTGAGTCGGGGAAGCTACAAAACCACTCCATTCGCTGATCTGAGCTTTCCCTGAGGAGTTAGACCAAAGCTTATATCAGAATTGGCAAAAGAGCCCAATTCAGCCAGAAACGTAACTTTTGACCCAGAGCTCAGTTTCGAACAACATGCATATGTTAGTGGTGTCCTGAGTCGGGGAAGCTAAAAAAACCACTCCATTCGCTGATCTGAGCTTTCCCTGAGGAGTTAGACCAAAGCTTATATCAGAATTGGCAAAAGAGCCCAATTCAGCCAGAAACGTAACTTTTGACCCAGAGCTCAGTTTCGAACAACATGCATATGTTAGTGGTGTCCTGAGTCGGGGAAGCTAAAAAACCACTCCATTCGCTGATCTGAGCTTTCCCTGAGGAGTTAGACCAAAGCTTATATCAGAATTGGCAAAAGAGCCCAATTCAGCCAGAAAAAGTAACTTTTGACCCAGAGCTCAGTTTCGAACCACATGCATATGTTAGTGGTGGCCTGAGTTGGGGAAGCTAAAAAAAACACTCCATTCGCTGATCTGAGCTTTCCCTGAGGAGTTAGACCAAAGCTTATATCAGAATTGGCAAAAGAGCCCAATTCAGCCAGAAACGTAACTTTTGACCCAGAGCTCAGTTTCGAACCACATATATGCATATGTTAGTGGTGTCCTGAGTCGGGGAAGCTAAAAAACCACTCCATTCGCTGATCTGATCTGAGCTTTCCTGAGGAGTTAGACCAAAAGCTTATCTCAGAATTGGCAAAAGAACTCAATTCAGGCAGAAAAGGTAACTTTTGACCCAGAGCTCAGTTTCGAACAACATGCATATGTTAGTGGTGTCCTGAGTCGGGGAAGCTAAAAAACCACTCCATTCGCTGATCTGAGCTTTCCCTGAGGAGTTAGACCAAAGCTTATATCAGAATTGGCAAAAGAACTCAATCCAGGCAGAAAAGATGACTTTTGACCCAGAGCTCAGTTTCGAACCACATGCATATGTTAGTGGTGTCCTGAGTCGGGGAAGCTAAAAAACCACTCCATCCATTCGCTGATCTGAGCTTTCCCTGAGGAGTTAGACCAAAAAGCTTATATCAGAGAATTGGCAAAAGAGCCCAATTCAGCCAGAAAACGTAACTTTTGACCCAGAGCTCAGTTTCGAACCACATACATATATGTTAGTGGTGTCCTGAGTCGGGGAAAGCTAAAAAAAAACACTCCATTCGCTGATCTGAGCTTTCCCTGAGGAGTTAGACCAAAGCTTATATCAGAATTGGCAAAAGAGCCCAATTCAGCCAGAAAAACGTAACTTTTGACCCAGAGCTCAGTTTCGAACCACATGCATATGTTAGTGGTGTCCTGAGTCGGGGAAGCTAAAAAACCACTCCATTCGCTGATCTGAGCTTTCCCTGAGGAGTTAGACCAAAGCTTATATCAGAATTGGCAAAAGAGCCCAATTCAGCCAGAAACGTAACTTTTGACCCAGAGCTCAGTTTCGAACCACATGCATATGTTAGTGGTGTCCTGAGTCGGGGAAGCTAAAAAAACCACTCCATTCGCTGATCTGAGCTTTCCCTGAGGAGTTAGACCAAAGCTTATATCAGAATTGGCAAAAGAGCTCAATTCAGCCAGAAAACGTAACTTTTGACCCAGAGCTCAGTTTCGAACAACATGCATATGTTAGTGGTGTCCTGAGTCGGGGGAAGCTAAAAAAAACCACTCCATTCGCTGATCTGAGCTTTCCCTGAGGAGTTAGACCAAAGCTTATATCAGAATTGGCAAAAGAGCCCAATTCAGCCAGAAACGTAACTTTTGACCCAGAGCTCAGTTTCGAACCACATGCATATGTTAGTGGTGTCCTGAGTCGGGGAAGCTAAAAAACCACTCCATTCGCTGATCTGAGCTTTCCCTGAGGAGTTAGACCAAAGCTTACATCAGAATTGGCAAAAGAGCCCAATTCAGCCAGAAACGTAACTTTTGACCCAGAGCTCAATTTCGAACCACATGCATATGTTAGTGGTCTCCTGAGTCGGGGAAAGCTAAAAAAAACTCCATTCGCTGATCTGAGCTTTCCCTGAGGAGTTAGACCAAAGCTTATATCAGAATTGGCAAAAGAGCCCAATTCAGCCAGAAAAACGTAACTTTTGACCCAGAGCTCAGTTTCGAACACATGCATATGTTAGTGGTGTCCTGAGTCGGGGAAGCTAAAAAAAAACCACTCCATTCGCTGATCTGAGCTTTCCCTGAGGAGTTAGACCAAAGCTAAAAAAAAAACTCCAATTCAGCTGATCCAGAGCTTTCCCTGAGAGAGTTAAAAAAAAAACCACTCCATTCGCTGATCTGAGCTTTCCCTGAGGAGTTAGACAAAAGCTTATATCAGAATTGGCAAAAGAGCCCAATTCAGCCAGAAAAACGTAACTTTTGACCCAGAGCTCACTTTCGAACCACATGGACATGTTACTGGTGGTGTCCTGAGTCGGGGAAGCTAAAAAACCACTCCATTCGCTGATCTGAGCATTTCCCGGGGAGTTAGACCTAAGCGTACCTCAGAATTGGCAAAAGACCCCAGTTCAGCCAGAAACGTAACTTTTGACCCAGAGCTCAGTTCGAACCACATGCATATGTTAGTGTGTGTCCTGAGTCGGGGAAGCTAAAAAACCACTCCATTCGCTGATCTGAGCTTTCCCTGAGGAGTTAGACCAAAGCTTACATCAGAATTGGCAAAAGAGCCCAATTCAGCCAGAAACGTAACTTTTGACCCAGAGCTCAGTTTCGAACCACATGCATATGTTAGTGGTGTCCTGAGTCGGGGAAGCTAAAAAAACCACTCCATTCGCTGATCTGAGCTTTCCCTGAGGAGTTAGACCAAAGCTTTATCAGAATTGGCAAAAGAGCCCAATTCAGCCAGAAAAAACGTAACTTTTGACCCAGAGCTCAGTTTCGAACCACACATATGTTAGTGGTGTCCTGAGTCGGGGAAGCTAAAAAACCACTCCATTCGCTGATCTGAGCTTTCCCTGAGGAGTTACACCAAAGCTAATATCAGAATTGGCAAAAGAGCCCAATTCAGCCAGAAAACTAACTTTTGACCCAGAGCTCAGTTTCGAACCACATGCATATGTTAGTGGTGTCCTGAGTCGGGGGGAAGCTAAAAAAAAAAACGACTCCATTCGCTGATCTGAGCTTTCCCTGAGGAGTTACACCAAAGCTGATATCAGAATTGGCAAAAGAGCCCAATTCAGCCAGAAATGTAACTTTTGACCCAGAGCTCAGTTTCGAACCACATGCATATGTTAGTGGTGTCCTGAGTCCTGAGTCGGGGAAGCTAAAAAACCACTCCATTCGCTGATCTGAGCTTTCCCTGAGGAGTTACACCAAAGCTGATATCAGAATTGGCAAAAGAGCCCAATTCAGCCAGAAACGTAACTTTTGACCCAGAGCTCAGTTTCGAACCACATGCATATGTTAGTGGTGTCCTGAGTCGGGGAAGCTAAAAAAAAAACTCCATTCGCTGATCTGAGCTTTTTCCTGAGAGGAGTTAGACCAAAGCTTATATCAGAATTGGCAAAAGAGCCCAATTCAGCCAGAAACGTATTTTTTGACCCAGAGCTCAGTTTCGAACCACATGCATATGTTAGTGGTGTCCCTGAGTCGGGGAAGCTAAAAAAAACCACTCCATTCGCTGATCCGAGCTTTCCCTGAGGAGAGACCAAAGCTTATATCCGAATTGGCAAAAGAACAATTCAGCCAGAAAATGTAACTTTTGACCCAGAGCTCAGTTTCGAACAACATACACATATGTTAGTGGTGTCCTGGGTCGGGAAAGCTAAAAAAACCACTCCATTCGCTGATCTGAGCTTTCCCTGGGGAGTTAGACCTAAGCGTATCAGAATTGGCAAAAGAGCCCAAATCAGCCAGAAACGTTACTTTTGACCCAGAGCTAAGTTTCGAACCACATGCATATGTTAGTGGTGTCCTGAGTCGGGGAAGCTAAAAAAAACCACTCCATTCGCTGATCTGAGCTTTCCCTGAGGAGTTAGACCAAAAGCTTATATCAGAATTGGCAGAGAGCCCAATTCAGCCAGAAACGTAACTTTTGACCCAGAGCTCAGTTTCGAAACCACATGCATATGTTAGTGGTGTCCTGAGTCGGGGAAGCTAAAAAAAAACTCCATTCGCTGATCTGAGCTTTCCCTGAGGAGTTAGACCAAAGCTTATATCAGAATTGGCAAAAGAGCCCAATTCAGCCAGAAAAACGTAACTTTTGACCCAGAGCTCAGTTTCGAACCACATGCATATGTTAGTGGTGTCCTGAGTCGGGGAAGCTAAAAAAAAACCACTCCATTCGCTGATCTGAGCTTTCCCTGAGGAGTTAGACCAAAGCTTATATCAGAATTGGCAAAAGAGCCCAATTCACCCATAAAAGTAACTTTTGACCCAGAGCTCAGTTTCGAACAAATTTTAGTAGTATCCTGAGTCGGGGAAGCGAAAAAACCACTCCATTGATCTGAGCTTTCCCTGAGGAGTTAGACCAAAGCTTATCCCTTGGCAAAGCCCAATTCAGCCAGAAAACGTAACTTTTGACCCAGAGCTCAGTTTCGAAACCACATGATATGTTAGTGGTGTCCTGAGTCGGGGGGGAAGCTAAAAAACCACTCCATTCGCTGATCTGATCTGAGCTTTCCCTGAGGAGTTAGACCAAAGCAAAAAGCTTATATCAGAATTGGCAAAAGAGCCCAATTCAGCCAGAAACGTAACTTTTGACCCAGAGCTCAGTTTCGAACCACATACATATGTTAGTGGTGTCCTGAGTCGGGGAAGCTAAAAAACCACTCCATTCGCTGATCTGAGCTTTCCCTGAGGAGATAGACCAAAGCTTATATCAGAATTGGCAAAAGAGCCCAATTCAGCCAGAAAGGTAACTTTTGACCCAGAGCTCAGTTTCGAACCACATCCATATGTTAGTTGTGTCCTGAGTCGGGGAAGCTAAAAAACCACTCCATTCGCTGATCTGAGCTTTCCCTGAGGAGTTAGACCAAAAAGCTTATATCAGAATTGGCAAAAGAGCCCAATTCAGCCAGAAAACGTAACTTTTGACCCAGAGCTCAGTTTTCGAACCACATGCATATGTTAGTGGTGTCCTGAGTCGGGGAAGCTAAAAAACCACTCCATTCGCTGATCTGAGCTTTCCCTGAGGAGTTAGACCAAAGCTTATCAGAATTGGCAAAAAAGAGCCCAATTCAGCCAGAAACGTAACTTTTGACCCAGAGCTCAGTTTCGAACAACATACATATGTTAGTGGTGTCCTGAGTCGGGGAAGCTAAAAAAACCACTCCATTCGCTGATCTGAGCTTTCCCTGAGGAGTTAGACCAAAGCTTATATCAGAATTGGCAAAAGAGCCCAATTCAGCCAGAAACGTAACTTTTGACCCAGAGCTCAGTTTCGAACCAACATGCATATGTTAGTGGTGTCCTGAGTCGGGAAGCTAAAAAAAACCACTCCATTCGCTGATCTGAGCTTTTTCCCTGAGGAGTTAGACCAAAGCTTATATCAGAATTGGCAAAAGAACTCAATTCAGCCAGAAAAGGTAACTTTTGACCCAGAGCTCAGTTTCGAACCACATGCATATGTTAGTGGTGTCCTGAGTCGGGGAAGCTAAAAAACCACTCCATTCGCTGATCTGAGCTTTCCCTGAGGAGTTAGACCAAAGCTATCATCAGAATTGGCAAAAGAGCCCAATTCAGCCAGAAACGTAACTTTTTTGACCCAGAGCTCAGTTTCGAACCACATGCATATGTTAGTGGTGTCCTGAGTCGGGGAAGCTAAAAAAAACCACTCCGTTCGCTGATCTGAGCTTTCCCTGAGGAGATATCAGAATTGGCAAAAGAGCCCAATTCAGCCAGAAACGTAACTTTTGACCCAGAGCTCAGTTTCGAACCACATGCATATGTTAGTGGTGTCCTGAGTCGGGGAAGCTAAAAAACCACTCCATTCGCTGATCTGAGCTTTCCCTGAGGAGTTAGACCAAAGCTGATATCAGAATTGGCAAAAGAGCCCAATTCAGCCAGAAACGTAACTTTTGACCCAGAGCTCAGTTTCGAACAACATGCATATGTTAGTGGTGTCCTGAGTCGGGGAAGCTAAAAAACCACTCCATTCGCTGATCTGAGCTTTCCCTGAGGAGTTAGACCAAAGCTAATATCAGAATTGGCAAAAGAGCCCAATTCAGCCAGAAAACTAACTTTTGACCCAGAGCTCAGTTTCGAACCACATGCATATGTTAGTGGTGTGTGTCCTGAGTCGGGGAAGCTAAAAAAAAACTCCATTCGCTGATCTGAGCTTTCCCTGAGGAGTTAGACCAAAGCTTATATCAGAATTGGCAAAAGAGCCCAATTCAGCCAGAAAAACGTAACTTTTGACCCAGAGCTCAGTTTCGAACCACATGCATATGTTAGTGGTGTCCTGAGTCGGGGGGGAGCTAAAAAAAAACTCCATTCGCTGATCTGAGCTTTCCCTGAGGAGTTAGACCAAAGCTAATATCAGAATTGGCAAAAGAGCACAATTCAGCCAGAAAAGGTAACTTTTGACCCAGAGCTCAGTTTCGAACAACATACACGTTAGCTGTGTCCTGAGTCGGGGAAGCTAAAAAACTACTCCATGCGCTGATCCGAGCTTTCCCTGAGGAGTTAGAGCAAAGCTTATCTCCGAATTGGCAAAAGAACGCAATTCAGCCAGAAAAGGTAACTTTTGACCCAGAGCTCAGTTTCGAACAACATACATATGTTAGTGGTGTCCTGAGTCGGGGAAGCTAAAAAAAACCACTCCATTCGCTGATCTGAGCTTTCCCTGAGGAGTTACCAAAGCTTAATATCAGAATTGGCAAAAGAGCCCAATTCAGCCAGAAAAACGTAACTTTTGACCCAGAGCTCAGTTTCGAAACCACATGCATATGTTAGTGGTGTCCTGAGTCGGGGAAGCTAAAAAAACCACTCCATTCGCTGATCTGAGCTTTCCCTGAGGAGTTAGACCAAAGCTTATCTCAGAATTGGCAAAAGAACTCAATTCAGCCAGAAAATGTAACTTTTGACCCAGAGCTCAGTTTCGAAAATTCATGTTAGTGGTGTCCTGAGTCGGGGAAGCTAAAAAACCACTCCATTCGCTGATCTGAGCTTTCCCTGAGGAGTTAGACCAAAGCTTATATCAGAATTGGCAAAAGAGCCCAATTCAGCCAGAAACGTAACTTTTGACCCAGAGCTCAGTTTCGAACAACATGCATATGTTAGTGGTGTGTCCTGAGTCGGGGAAGCTAAAAAAAACACTCACTCCATTCGCTGATCTGAGCTTTCCCTGAGGAGTTAGACCAAAGCTGATATCAGAATTGGCAAAAAGAGCCCAATTCAGCCAGAAACGTAACTTTTGACCCAGAGCTCAGTTTCGAACAACACATGCATATGTTAGTGGTGTCCTGAGTCGGGGAAGCTAAAAAAAAACTCCATTCGCTGATCTGAGCTTTCCCTGAGGAGTTAGACCAAAGCTTATATCAGAATTGGCAAAAGAGCCCAATTCAGCCAGAAACGTAACTTTTGACCCAGAGCTCAGTTTCGAACCACATGCATATGTTAGTGGTGTCCTGAGTCGGGGAAGCTAAAAAAAAACTCCATTCGCTGATCTGAGCTTTCCCTGAGGAGTTAGACCAAAGCTTATATCAGAATTGGCAAAAGAGCCCAATTCAGCCAGAAACGTAACTTTTGACCCAGAGCTCAGTTTCGAACCACATGCATGCATATGTTAGTGGTGTCCTGAGTCGGGGAAGCTAAAAAAAACCACTCCATTCGCTGATGATCTGAGCTTTCCCTGAGGAGTTAGACCAAAGCTTATCAGAATTGGCAAAAGAGCCCAATTCAGCCAGAAACGTAACTTTTGACCCAGAGCTCAGTTTCGAACCACATGCATATGTTAGTGGTGTCCTGAGTCGGGGGGAAAGCTAAAAAAAAACACTCCATTCGCTGATCTGAGCTTTCCCTGAGGAGTTAGACCAAAGCTTATATCAGAATTGGCAAAAGAGCCCAATTCAGCCAGAAAAACGTAACTTTTGACGCAGAGCTCGTTCGAACCACATTCATATGTTAGTGGTGTCTTGTGTCGGGGAAGCTAAAAAACCACTCCGTTCGCTGATCTGAGTTTTCCCTGAGGAGTCAGAGCAAAGCTAATATCAGAATTGGCCAGAGCCCAATTCAGCCAGAAACGTAACTTTTCACCCAAGCTCGGTTTCGAACCACATTCATATGATAGTGGTGTCCTGAGTCGGGGAAGCTAAAAAACCAATCCATTCGCTGATCCGAGCTTTCCCTGAGGAGTTAGAGCAAAATTTATCTCCGAATTGGCAAAAGAACTCAGTTCAGCCAGAAAAGGTAACTTTTGACCCAGAGCTCAGTTTCGAACAACATACATATATTAGTGGTGTCCTGAGTCGGGGAAGCTAAAAACCACTCCATTCGCTCATGAGCTTTCTCTGAAGAGTTCTTCCAAAGTTAATAACAGAATTGGCAAAAGAGCACAATTCAGCCAGAAACGTAACTTTTGACCCAGAGCTCAGTTTCGAACCACATGCATATGTTAGTGGTGTCCTGAGTCGGGGAAGCTAAAAAAACCACTCCATTCGCTGATTTGAGCTTTCCCTGAGGAGTTAGACCAAAGCTAATATCAGAATTGGCAAAAGAGCCCAATTCAGCCAGAAACGTAACTTTTGACCCAAAGCTCAGTTTCGAACCGCATATATATGTTAGTGGTGTCCTGAGTCGGGGAAGCTAAAAAAAAACCACTCCATTCGCTGATGATCTGAGCTTTCCCTGAGGAGTTAGACCAAAGCTTATATCAGAATTGGCAAAAGAGCCCAATTCAGCCAGAAAAACGTAACTTTTGACCCAGAGCTCAGTTTCGAACCATATGCATATGTTAGGGGTGTCCTGAGTGGGAAGCTAAAAAAAACCACTCCATTCGCTGATCTGAGCTTTCCCTGAGGAGTTAGACCAAAGCTTATATCAGAATTGGCAAAAGAGCCCAATTCAGCCAGAAACGTAACTTTTGACCCAGAGCTCAGTTTCGAACCACATGCATATGTTAGTTAGTGTGTGTCCTGAGTCGGGGAAGCTAAAAAACCACTCTCATTCGCTGATCTGAGCTTTCCCTGAGGAGTTAGACCAAAGCTTATATCAGAATTGGCAAAAGAGCCCAATTCAGCCAGAAACGTAACTTTTGACCCAGAGCTCAGTTTCGAACCACATGCATATGTTAGTGGTGTCCTGAGTCGGGGAAGCTAAAAAAAAAAACCACTCCATTCGCTGATCTGAGCTTTCCCTGAGGAGTTAGACCAAAGCTTATATCAGAATTGGCAAAAGAGCCCAATTCAGCCAGAAACGTAACTTTTGACCCAGAGCTCAGTTTCGAACCACATGCATATGTTAGTGGTGTCCTGAGTCGGGGAAGCTAAAAAACACATCTCCATTCGCTGATCTGAGCTTTCCCTGAGGAGTTTTACACCAAAGCTTATATCAGAATTGGCAAAAGAGCCCAATTCAGCCAGAAAAACGTAACTTTTGACCCAGAGCTCAGTTTCGAACCACATGCATATGTTAGTGGTGTCCTGAGTCGGGGAAGCTAAAAAAACACTCCATTCGCTGATCTGAGCTTTCCCTGAGGAGTTAGACCAAAGCTTATCAGAATTTGGCAAAAAAGAGCCCAATTCAGCCAGAAACGTAACTTTTGACCCAGAGCTCAGTTTCGAACCACATGCATATGTTAGTGGTGTCCTGAGTCGGGGAAGCTAAAAAACCACTCCATTCGCTGATCTGAGCTTTCCCTGAGGAGTTAGACCAAAGCTTATATCAGAATTGGCAAAAGAGCCCAATTCAGCCAGAAACGTAACTTTTGACCCAGAGCTCAGTTTCGAACCACATGCATATGTTAGTGGTGTCCTGAGTCGGGGAAGCTAAAAAACCACTCCATTCGCTGATCTGAGCTTTCCCTGAGGAGTTAGACCAAAGCTTATATCAGAATTGGCAAAAGAGCCCAATTCAGCCAGAAACGTAACTTTTGACCCAGAGCTCAGTTTCGAACCACATGCATATGTTAGTGGTGTCCTGAGTCGGGGAAGCTAAAAAAACCACTCCATTCGCTGATCTGAGCTTTCCCTGAGGAGTTAGACCAAAGCTTATATCAGAATTGGCAAAAGAGCCCAATTCAGCCAGAAACGTAACTTTTGACCCAGAGCTCAGTTTCGAACCACATGCATATGTTAGTGGTGTCCTGAGTCGGGGAAGCTAAAAAACCACTCCATTCGCTGATCTGAGCTTTCCCTGAGGAGTTAGACCAAAGCTTATATCAGAATTGGCAAAAGAGCCCAATTCAGCCAGAAAAGTAACTTTTGACCCAGAGCTCAGTTTCGGAAACACATGCATATGTTAGTGGTGTCCTGAGTCGGGGAAGCTACAAAAACACAGTCCAGTCGCTGATCTGAGCTTTCCCTGAGGAGTTAGACCAAAGCTTATATCAGAATTGGCAAAAGAGCCCCAATTCAGCCAGAAAACGTAACTTTTGACCCAGAGCTCAGTTTCGAACCACATGCATATGTTAGTGGTCCCTGAGTCGGGGAAGCTAAAAAAACCCACTCCATTCGCTGATCTGAGCTTTCCCTGAGGAGTTAGACCAAAGCTTATATCAGAATTGGCAAAAGAGACCAATTCAGCCAGAAACGTAACTTTTGACCCAGAGCTCAGTTTCGAACCACATGCATATGTTAGTGGTGTCCTGAGTCGGGGAAGCTAAAAAAACCACTCCATTCGCTGATCTGAGCTTTCCCTGAGGAGTTAGACCAAAGCTTATATATAAGAATTGGCAAAAGAGCCCAATTCAGCCAGAAAGGTAACTTTTGACCCAGAGCTCAGTTTCGAACCACACATGCATATATGTTAGTGGTGTCCTGAGTGGGGGAAGCTAAAAAAAAAAACCACTCCATTCGCTGATCCGAGCTTTCCCTGAGGAGTTAGATATGAGAATTGGCAAAAGAGCCCAATTCAGCCAGAAAGGTAACTTTTGACCCAGAGCTCAGTTTCGAACAACATGCATATGTTAGTGGTGTCCTGAGTCGGAGAAGCTAAAAAACCACTCCATTCGCTGATCTGTGCTTTCCCTGAGGAGTTAGACCAAAGCTGATATCAGAATTGGCAAAAGAGCCCAATTCAGCAGAAAGGTAACTTTTGACCCAGAGCTCAGTTTCGAACAACATGCATATGTTAGTGGTGTCCTGAGTCGGGGAAGCTAAAAAAACACTCCATTCGCTGATCTGAGCTTTCCCTGAGGAGTTAGACCAAAGCTTATATCAGAATTGGCAAAAGAGCCCAATTCAGCCAGAAAATGTAACTTTTGACCCAGAGCTCAGTTTCGAAAATATATGTTAGTGGTGTCCTGAGTCGGGGAAGCTAAAAAACCACTCCATTCGCTGATCTGAGCTTTCCCTGAGGAGTTAGACCAAAGCTTATCAGAATTTGGCAAAAGAGCCCAATTCAGCCAGAAAAAACGTAACTTTTGACCCAGAGCTCAGTTTCGAACCACACATGCATATGTTAGTGGTGTCCTGAGTCGGGGAAGCTAAAAAAACCACTCCATTCGCTGATCTGAGCTTTCCCTGAGGAGAGTTAGACCAAAGCTTAAATCAAATTGGCAGAATGGGCAAAAGAGCCCAATTCAGCCAGAAACGTAACTTTTGACCCAGAGCTCAGTTTCGAAACCAGATTCATATGTTAGAGGTGTCCTGAGTCGGGGAAGCTAAAAAAGCATTCAGTTCACTGATCTGAGCTTTCCCTGAGGAGTTAGACCAAAGCTTATATCAGAATTGGCAAAAGAGCCCAATTCAGCCAGAAACGTAACTTTTGACCCAGAGCTCAGTTTCGAACCACATCCATATGTTAGTGGTGTCCTGAGTCGGGGAAGCTAAAAAACCACTCCATTCGCTGATCTGAGCTTTCCCTGAGGAGTTAGACCAAAGCTTATATCAGAATTGGCAAAAGAGCCCAATTCAGCCAGAAACGTAACTTTTGACCCAGAGCTCAGTTTCGAACCACATGCATATGTTAGTGGTGTCCTGAGTCGGGGAAGCTAAAAAACCACTCCATTCGCTGATCTGAGCTTTCCCTGAGGAGTTAGACCAAAGCTTATATCAGAATTGGCAAAAGAGCCCAATTCAGCCAGAAACGTAACTTTTGACCCAGAGCTCAGTTTCGAACCACATGCATATGTTAGTGGTGTCCTGAGTCGGGAAGCTAAAAAAACCACTCCATTCGCTGATCTGAGCTTTCCCTGAGGAGTTAGACCAAAAGCTTATATCAGAATTGGCAAAAGAGCCCAATTCAGCCAGAAAAACGAACTTTTGACCCAGAGCTCAGTTTCGAACCACATGATATATGTTTAGTGGTGTCCTGAGTCGGGGAAGCTAAAAAACCACTCCATTCGCTGATCTGAGCTTTCCCTGAGGAGTTAGACCAAAGCTTATATCAGAATTGGCAAAAGAGCCCAATTCAGCCAGAAACGTAACTTTTGACCCAGAGCTCAGTTTCGAACCACATGCATATGTTAGTGGTGTCCTGAGTCGGGGAAGCTAAAAAACACTCCATTCGCTGATCTGAGCTTTCCCTGAGGAGTAGAAAAAGAGCCCAATTCAGCCAGAAACGTAACTTTTGACCCAGAGCTCAGTTTCGAACCACATGCATATGTTAGTGGTGTCCTGAGTCGGGGAAGCTAAAAAACCACTCCATTCGCTGATCTGAGCTTTCCCTGAGGAGTTAGACCAAAGCTTATATCAGAATTGGCAAAAGAGCCCAATTCAGCCAGAAAACGTAACTTTTGACCCCGAGCTCAGTTTCGAACCACATGCATATGTTAGTGGTGTCCTGAGTCGGGGAAGCTAAAAAACCACTCCATTCGCTGATCTGAGCTTTCCCTGAGGAGTTAGACCAAAAAGCTTATATCAGAATTGGCAAAAGAGCCCAATTCAGCCAGAAAAGGTAACTTTTGACCCAGAGCTCAGTTTCGAACAATGCATATGTTAGTGGTGTCCTGAGTCGGGGAAGCTAAAAAACCACTCCATTCGCTGATCTGAGCTTTCCCTGAGGAGTTAGACCAAAGCTTATATCAGAATTGGCAAAAGAGCCCAATTCAGCCAGCCAGAAACGTAACTTTTGACCCAGAGCTCAGTTTCGAACCACATGCATATGTTAGTGGTGTCCTGAGTCGGGGAAGCTAAAAAACCACTCCATTCGCTGATCTGAGCTTTCCCTGAGGAGTTAGACCAAAGCTTATATCAGAATTGGCAAAAGAGCCCAATTCAGCCAGAAACGTAACTTTTCCAGAGCTCAGTTTCGAACCACATGCATATGTTAGTGGTGTCCTGAGTCGGGGAAGCTAAAAAACCAACTCCATTCGCTGATCTGAGCTTTCCCTGAGGAGTTAGACCAAAGCTTATATCAGAATTGGCAAAAGAGCCCAATTCAGCCAGAAACGTAACTTTTGACCCAGAGCTCAGTTTCGAACCACATGCACATGTTACTGGTGTCCTGAGTCGGGGAAGCTAAAAAAACCACTCCATTCGCTGATCTGAGCTTTCCCTGAGGAGTTAGACCAAAGCTATATCAGAATTGGCAAAAGAGCCCAATTCAGCCAGAAAACGTAACTTTTGACCCAGAGCTCAGTTTCGAACCAACATGCATATGTTAGTGGTGTCCTGAGTCGGGGAAGCTAAAAAAAAACCACCACTCCATTCGCTGATCTGAGCTTTCCCTGAGGAGTTAGACCAAAGCTTACATCAGAATTGGCAAAAGAGCCCAATTCAGCCAGAAACGTAACTTTTGACCCAGAGCTCAGTTTCGAACCACATGCATATGTTAGTGGTGTCCTGAGTCGGGGAAGCTAAAAAAACCACTCCATTCGCTCATCTGAGCTTTCCCCCTGAGGAGTTACACCAAAGCTTATATCAGAATTGGCAAAAGAGCCCAATTCATTCAGCCAGAAAAGTAACTTTTGACCCAGAGCTCAGTTTCGAAAATTCATATGTTAGTGGTGTCCTGAGTCGGGGAAGCTAAAAAACCACTCCATTCGCTGATCTGAGCTTTCCCTGAGGAGTTAGACCAAAGCTTATCTCAGAATTGGCAAAAGAACTCAATTCAGCCAGAAAACGTAACTTTTGACCCAGAGCTCAGTTTCGAACCACATGCATATGTTAGTGGTGTCCTGAGTCGGGGAAGCTAAAAAAAAAAACACTCCATTCGCTGATCTGAGCTTTCCCTGAGAGTTCAGGACACCCTCAGGACACCACTAACATATGCATGTGGTTCGAAACTGAGCTTGGAGTTGTTTTTTTAGCTTCCCCTCAGGACACCACTCATATGCACTGGGTCAGGACAAACTAACATATGCATGTGGAGTTTCGTGGGAAAACTGGTGTTCGAAACTGAGTCTCTGGGTCAAAAGTTACGTTTCTGGCTGAATTGGGCTCTTTTGCCAATTCTGATATAAGCTTTGGTCTAACTCCTCAGGGAAAGCTCAGATCAGCGAATGGAGTGGTTTTTTTTTAGCTTCCCCGACTCAGGACACCACTAACATATGCATGTGGTGTTCGAAACTGAGCTCTGGGTCAAAAGTTACGTTTCTGGCTGATTGGGCTCTTTTGCCAATTCTGATATAAGCTTTGGTCTAACTCCTCAGGGAAAGCTCAGATCAGCGAATGGAGTGGTTTTTTTAGCTTCCCCGACTCAGGACACCACTAACATATGCATGTGTGTTCGAAACTGAGCTCTGGGTCAAAAGTTACGTTTCTGGCTGAATTGGGCTCTTTTGCCAAATTCTTTGTCAATTTCTGAATGGAGTGGTTTTTTAGCTACTCAGGACTAACATTGGTGGTTCGAAAACTGAGCTCTGGGTCAAAAGTTACTGGCTGAATTGGGAAATTCTAATATAAGCTTTGGTCTAACTCCTCAGGGAAAGCTCAGATCAGCGAATGGAGTGGTTTTTTAGCTTCCCCGACTCAGGACACCACTAACATATGTATGTTGTTCGAAACTGAGCTCTGGGTCAAAAGTTACGTTTCTGGCTGAATTGGGCTCTTTTGCCAATTCTGATATAAGCTTTGGTCTAACTCCTCAGGGAAAGCTCAGATCAGCGAATGGAGTGGTTTTTTTAGCTTCCCCGACTCAGGACACCACTAACATATGTATGTTGTTCGAAACTGAGCTCTGGGTCAAAAGTTACGTTTCTGGCTGAATTAGGCTCTTTTGCTAATTCTGATATAAGCTTTGGTCTAACTCCTCAGTGAAAGCTCATATCAGCGAATGCTGTGGCTTTTTTTACCTTCCCCGACTCAGGACACCACTAACATAACATATGCATGTGGTTCGAAACTGAGCTCTGGGTCAAAAGTTACGTTTCTGGCTGAATTGGGATCTTTTGCCAATTCTGATATAAGCTTTGGTCTAACTCCTCAGGGAAAGCTCAGATCAGCGAATGAGTGGTTTTTTTTAGCTTCCCCGACTCAGGACACCACTAACATATGCATGTGGTTCGAAAACGAAACTGAGCTCTGGGTCAAAAGTTACGTTTCTGGCTGAATTGGGCTCTTTTGCCAATTCTGATATTAGCTTTGGTCTAACCCCTCAGGGAAAGCTCAGATCAGCGAATGGAGTGGTTGTTTAGCTTCCCCGACTCAGGACACCACTAACATATGCATGTGGTTCGAAACTGAGCTCTGGGTCAAAAGTTACGTTTCTGGCTGAATTGGGCTCTTTTGCCAATTCTGATATTAGCTTTGGTCTAACCCCTCAGGGAAAGCTCAGATCAGCGAATGGAGTGGTTTTTTAGCTTCCCCGACTCAGGACACCACTAAACATATGCATGTGGTTCGAAACTGAGCTCTGGGTCAAAAGTTACGTTTCTGGCTGAATTGGGCTCTTTTTGCCAATTCTGATATAAGCTTTGGTCTAACTCCTCAGGGAAAGCTCAGATCAGCGAATGGAGTGGTTTTTTTTAGCTTCCCCGACTCAGGACACCACTAACATATGCATGTGGTTCGAAACTGAGCTCTGGGTCAAAAGTTACGTTTCTGGCTGAATTGGGCTCTTTTGCCAATTCTGATATCTCCTCAGGGAAAGCTCAGATCAGCGAACGGAGTGGTTTTTTTAGCTTCCCCGACTCAGGACACCACTAACATGTGGTTCGAAACTGAGCTCTGGGTCAAAAGTTACGTTTCTGGCTGAATTGGGCTCTTTTTTGCCAATTCTGATATTAGCTTTGGTCTAACTCCTCAGGGAAAGCTCAGATCAGCGAATGGAGTGGTTTTTTTTTTTAGCTTCTCCGACTCAGGACACCACTAACATATGCATGTGGTTCGAAACTGAGCTCTGGGTCAAAAGTTACGTTTCTGGCTGAATTGGGCTCTTTTGCCAATTCTGATATAAGCTTTGGTCTAACTCCTCAGGGAAAGCTCAGATCAGCGAATGGAGTGGTTTTTTAGCTTCCCCGACTCAGGACACCACTAACATATGCATGTTGTTTGAAACTGAGCTCTGGGTCAAAAGTTACGTTTCTGGCTGAATTGGGCTCTTTTGCCAATTCTGATATTATCTTTGGTCTAACTCCTCAGGGAAAGCTCAGATCAGCGAATGGAGTGGTTTTTTTAGCTTCCCCGACTCAGGACACCACTAACATATGCATGTTGTTCGAAAAACTGAGCTCTGGGTCAAAAGTTACGTTTCTTTCTGGCTGAATTGGGCTCTTTTTGCCAATTCTGATATAAGCAGCTTTGGTCTAACTCCTCAGGGAAAGCTCAGATCAGCGAATGGAGTGGTTTTTTTTTTTTTCCCCCAGACTCAGGACACACCACTAACATATGCATGTGTTGGTTCGAAACTGAGCTCTGGGTCAAAAGTTACGTTTCTGGCTGAATTGGGCTCTTTTGCCAATTCTGATATAAGCTTTGGTCTAACTCCTCAGGGAAAGCTCAGATCAGCGAATGGAGTTGTTTTTTTAGCTTCCCCGACTCAGGACACCACTAACATATGCATGTGGTTCGAAACTGAGCTCTGGGTCAAAAGTTACGTTTCTGGCTGAATTGGGGGGCTCTTTTGCCAATTCTGATATAAGCTTTGGTCTAACTCCTCAACTCCTCAGGGAAAGCTCAGATCAGCGAATGGAGTGGTTTTTTTTTTTAGCTTCCCCGACTCAGGACACCACTAACATATGCATGTGTTCGAAACTGAGCTCTGGGTCAAAAAGTTACGTTTCTGGCTGAATTGGGCTCTTTTTTGCCAATTCTGATATAAGCTTTGGTCTAACTCCTCAGGGAAAGCTCAGATCAGCGAATGGAGTGGTTTTTTTTAGCTTCCCCGACTCAGGACACACACTAACATATGCATGTGGTTTTCGAAACTGAGCTCTGGGTCAAAAGTTACGTTTCTGGCTGAATTGGGCTCTTTTGCCAATTCTGATATAAGCTTTGGTCTAACTCCTCAGGGAAAGCTCAGATCAGCGAATGGAGTTTTTAGCTTCCCCGACTCAGGACACCACTAACATATGCATGTGGTTCGAAACTGAGCTCTGGGTCAAAAGTTACTTTCTGGCTGAATTGGGCTCTTTTGCCAATTCTGGGGTCTAAAAAAGCTCAGATCAGCGAATGGAGTGGTTTTTTAGCTTCTTCCGACTGGACACCACTAACATATGCATGTTTTCGAAACTGAGCTCTGGGTCAAAAGTTACGTTTCTGGCTGAATTGGGCTCTTTTGCCAATTCTGATATAAGCTTTGGTCTAACTCCTCAGGGAAAGCTCAGATCAGCGAATGGAGTGGTTTTTTTTTAGCTTCCCCGACTCAGGACACCACTAACATATGCATGTGTTTCGAAACTGAGCTCTGGGTCAAAAGTTACGTTTTCTGGCTGAATTGGGCTCTTTTGCCAATTCTGATATAAGCTTTGGTCTAACTCCTCAGGGAAAGCTCAGATCAGCAGCGAATGAGTGGTTTTTTAGCTTCCCCGACTCAGGACACCACTAACATATGCATGTGGTTCGAAACTGAGCTCTGGGTCAAAAGTTACTTTCTGGCTGAATTGGGCTCTTTTGCCAATTCTGATATCTCCTCAGGGAAAGCTCAGATCAGCGAATGGAGTGGTTTTTTTAGCTTCTCCCGACTCAGGACACCACTAACATATGCATGTGGTTCGAAACTGAGCTCTGGGTCAAAAGTTAGGTTTCTGGCTGAATTGGGCTCCTTTGCCAATTCTGATATTTAGCTTTGGTCTAACTCCTCAGGGAAAGCTCAGATCAGCGAATGGAGTGGTTTTTTTTTTTAGCTTCCCCGACTCAGGACACCACTAACATATGCATGTTGTTCGAAACTGAGCTCTGGGTCAAAAGTTACGTTTCTGGCTGAATTGGGCTCTTTTGCCAATTCTGATATAAGCTTTGGTCTAACTCCTCAGGGAAAGCTCAGATCAGCGAATGGAGTGGTTTTTTTAGCTTCCCCCCGACTCAGGACACCACTAACATATGCATGTGGTTCGAAACTGAGCTCTGGGTCAAAAGTTACGTTTCTGGCTGAATTGGGCTCTTTTTGCCAATTCTGATATAGCTTTGGTCTAACTCCTCAGGGAAAGCTCAGATCAGCGAATGGAGTGGTTTTTTTTAGCTTCCCCGACTCAGGACACCACTAACATATGCATGTGTTTCGAAACTGAGCTCTGGGTCAAAAGTTACGTTTTGGCTGAATTGGGCTCTTTTGCCAATTCTGATATAAGCTTTGGTCTAACTCCTCAGGGAAAGCTCAGATCAGCGAATGGAGTGGTTTTTTTTAGCTTCCCCGACTCAGGACACCACTAACATATGCATGTGTGTTCGAAAACTGAGCTCTGGGTCAAAAAAGTTACGTTTCTGGCTGAATTGGGCTCTTTTGCCAATTCTGATATAAGCTTTGGTCTAACTCCTCAGGGAAAGCTCAGTCAGCGAATGGAGTGGTTTTTTTTAGCTTCCCCGACTCAGGACACCACTAACTCAGGACACCACTCTGGGTCAAATTATGGCTGATGTTTTTCCAACTGAGCTCTGGGTCAAAAAGTTTACGTTTCTGGCTGAATTGGAGCTCTGAATTGGGCTCTTTTGCCAATTCTGATATCTCCTCAGGGAAAGCTCAGATCAGCGAACGGAGTGGTTTTTTTAGCTTCCCCGACTCAGGACACCACTAAGATGTGTATGTTGTACGAAACTGAGCTCTGGGTCAAAAGTTGCGTTTTCTGGCTGAATTGAGCTCTTTTGCCAATTCTGATATAAGCTTTGGCCTAACTCCTCAGGGAAAGCTCAGATCAGCGAATGGAGTGGTTTTTTTAGCTTCCCCGACTCAGGACACCACTAACATATGCATGTGGTTCGAAACTGAGCTCTGGGTCAAAAGTTACGTTTCTGGCTGAATTGGGCTCTTTTGCCAATTCTGATATAAGCTTTGGTCTAACTCCTCAGGGAAAGCTCAGATCAGCGAATGGAGTGGTTTTTTTTTAGCTTCCCCGACTCAGGACACCACTAACATATGCATGTGGTTCGAAACTGAGCTCTGGGTCAAAAGTTACGTTTCTGGCTGAATTGGGCTCTTTTGCCAATTCTGATATAAGCTTTGGTCTAACTCCTCAGGGAAAGCTCAGATCAGCGAATGGAGTGGTTTTTTTAGCTTCCCCGACTCAGGACACCACTAACATATGCATGTGGTTCGAAACTGAGCTCTGGGTCAAAAGTTACGTTTCTGGCTGAATTGGGCTCTTTTGCCAATTCTGATATTAGCTTTGGTCTAACTCCTCAGGGAAGGGGGCTCAGATCAGCGAATGGAGTGGTTTTTTAGCTTCCCCCGACTCAGGACACCACTAATATATGCATGTGGTTCGAAACTGAGCTCTGGGTCAAAAGTTACGTTTCTGGCTGAATTGGGCTCTTTTTGCCAATTCTGATTATCTTTGGTCTAACTCCTCAGGGAAAGCTCAGATCAGCGAATGCGAGGGATTTTTTTAGCTTCCCCGACTCAGGACACCACTAACATATGCATGTGGTTCGAAACTGAGCTCTGGGTCAAAAGTTACGTTTCTGGCTGAATTGGGCTCTTTTGCCAATTCTGATGATATAGCTTTGGTCTAACTCCTCAGGGAAAAAGCTCAGATCAGCGAATGGAGTGTTTTTTTAGCTTCCCCGACTCAGGACACCACTAACATATGCATGTGTTTTCGAAAAACTGAGCTCTGGGTCAAAAGTTACGTTTCTGGCTGAATTGGGCTCTTTTGCCAATTCTGATATAAGCTTTGGTTAACTCCTCAGGGAAAGCTCAGATCAGCGAATGGAGTGGTTTTTTTTTTTTAGCTTCCCCGACTCAGGACACCACTAAAATATGCATGTGGTTTTCGAAACTGAGCTCTGGGTCAAAAGTTACGTTTTTCTGGCTGAATTGGGCTCTTTTGCCAATTCTGATATTAGCTTTGGTCTAACTCCTCAGGGAAAGCTCAGATCAGCGAATGGAGTGGTGGTTTTTTTTTAGCTTCCCCGACTCAGGACACCACTAACATATGGATGTGGTTCGAAACTGAGCTCTGGGTCAAAAGTTACCTTTCTGGCTGAATTGGGCTCTTTTGCCAATTCTGATATTAGTTTTTGTGTAAGGGAAAGCTCAGATCACGGAATGGAGTTGTTTTTTACCTTCCCCAACTCAGGACACCACTAACGTATGGATGTGGTTCGAAACTGAGCTATGGGTCAAAAGTTACGTTTCTGGCTGAATTGGGCTCTTTTGCCAATTCTGATATACTTTGGTCTAACTCCTCAGGGAAAGCTCAGATCAGCGAATGGAGTGGTTTTTTTTTTTAGCTTCCCCGACTCAGGACACCACTAACATATGCATGTGGTTCGAAACTGAGCTCTGGGTCAAAAGTTACGTTTCTGGCTGAATTGGGCTCTTTTGCCAATTCTGATATCAGCTTTGGTCTAACTCCTCAGGGAAAGCTCAGATCAGCGAATGGAGTAGTTTTTTTAGCTTCCCCGACTCAGGACACCACTAACATATGCATGTGTTCGAAACTGAGCTCTGGGTCAAAAGTTACGTTTCTGGCTGAATTGGGCTTTTTTGCCAATTCTGATATAAGCTTTGGTCTATCTCCTCAGGGAAAGCTCAGATCAGCGAATGGAGTGGTTTTTTAGCTTCCCCGACTCAGGACACCACTAACATATGGATGTGGTTCGAAACTGAGCTCTGGGTCAAAAGTTACGTTTTCTGGCTGAATTGGGCTCTTAATTTGATTTTTTTGGTCTAACTCCTCAGGGAAAGCTCAGATCAGCGAATGGAGTGGTTTTTTTTTTTAGCTTCCCCGACTCAGGACACACCACTAACATATGCATGTGTTGTTCGAAACTGAGCTCTGGGTCAAAAGTTACGTTTCTGGCTGAATTGGGCTCTCTTTTGCCAATTCTGATATAAGCTTTGGTCTAACTCCTCAGGGAAAGCTCAGATCAGCGAATGGAGTGGTTTTTTTTTCTTCCCCGACTCAGGACACCACTAACATATGGATGTGGTTCGAAACTGAGCTCTGGGTCAAAAGTTACGTTTCTGGCTGAATTGGGCTCTTTTGCCAATTCTGATATAAGCTTTGGTCTAACTCCTCAGGGAAAGCTCAGATCAGCGAATGGAGTGGTTTTTTATCTTCCCCGACTCAGGACACCACTAACATATGAATGTGGTTCGAAACTGAGCTCTGGGTCAAAAGTTAGGTTTCTGGCTGAATTGGGCTCTGCCAATTCTGATATAAGCTTTGGTGTAACTCCTCAGGGAAAGCTCAGATCAGCGAATGGAGTGGTTTTTTAGCTTCCCCGACTCAGGACACCACTAACATGAATGTGGTTTTCGAAACTGAGCTCTGGGTCAAAAGTTACGTTTCTGGCTGAATTGGGCTCTTTTGCCAATTCTGATATAAGCTTTGGTCTAACTCCTCAGGGAAAGCTCAGATCAGCGAATGGAGTGGTTTTTTAGCTTCCCCGACTCAGGACACCACTAACATATGGATGTGGTTCGAAACTGAGCTCTGGGTCAAAAGTTACGTTTCTGGCTGAATTGGGCTCTTTTGCCAATTCTGATATAAGCTTTGGTCTATCTCCTCAGGGAAAGCTCAGATCAGCGAATGGAGTGGTTTTTTTAGCTTCCCCGACTCAGGACACCACTAACATATGCATGTGGTTCGAAACTGAGAGCTCTGGGTCAAAAGTTACGTTTCTGGCTGAATTGCACTCTTTTGCCAAATCTGATATAAGCTTTGGTCTAACTCCTCAGGGAAAGCTCAGATCAGCGAATGGAGTGGTTTTTTAGCTTCCCCGACTCAGGACACCACTAACATATGCATGTGGTTCGAAACTGAGCTCTGGGTCAAAAGTTACGTTTCTGGCTGGCTGAATTGGGCTCTTTTTGCCAATTCTGATTTATATAGCTTTGGTCTAACTCCTCAGGGAAAGCTCAGATCAGCGAATGGAGTGGTTTTTTTTAGCTTCCCCCTCAGGGACACCACTAACATAACATATGTGTGTTCGAAAAGCTCTGGGTCAAAAAGTTACGTTTCTGGCTGAATTGGGCTCTTTTGCCAATTCTGACTAACTCTCAGGGAAAAAGCTCAGATCAGCGAATGGAGTGGTTTTTTTTAGCTTCCCCGACTCAGGACACCACTTATGTGTGTGGTTCGAAACTGAGCTCTGGTCAAAAGTTACGTTTTCTGGCTGAATTGGGCTCTTTTTTGCCAATTCTGATATATGATTTGGTCTAACTCTTCAGGGAAAGCTCAGATCAGCGAATGGACTGGTGTTGTAGCTTCCCCGACTCAGGACACCACTAACATATGCATGTTGTTTCGAAACTGAGCTCTGGGTCAAAAGTTACATTTTCTGGCTGAATTGAGTTCTTTTGCCAATTCTGAGATAAGCTTTGGTCTAACTCCTCAGGGAAAGCTCAGATCAGCGAATGGAGTGGTTTTTTTTAGCTTTCCCGACTCAGGACACCACTAACATATGCATGTTGTTCGAAACTGAGCTCTGGGTCAAAAGTTACGTTTCTGGCTGAATTGGGCTCTTTTGCCAATTCTGATATAAGCTTTGGTCTAACTCCTCAGGGAAAGCTCAGATCAGCGAATGGAGTGGTTTTTTAGCTTCCCCGACTCAGGACACCACTAACATATGCATGTGGTTCGAAAAAACTGAGCTCTGGGTCAAAAGTTACGTTTCTGGCTGAATTGGGGCTCTTTTGCCAATTCTGATATAAGCTTTTGGTCTAACTCCTCCTCAGGGAAAGCTCAGATCAGCGAATGGAGTGGTTTTTTTTAGCTTCCCCGACTCAGGACACCACTAACATATGCATGTTTTCGAAAAAACTGAGCTCTGGGTCAAAAAAGTTACGTTTTTGGCTGAATTGGGCTCTTTTTTGCAATTCTGATATATTTTAGCTTTGGTCTAAACTCCTCAGGGAAAGCTCAGATCAGCGAATGGAGTGGTTTTTTTTTTTAGCTTCCCCGACTCAGGACACCACTAACATATGCATGTGGTTCGAAACTGAGCTCTGGGGTCAAAAGTTACGTTTCTGGCTGAATTGGGCTCTTTTTGCCAATTCTGATATATAGCTTTGGTCTAACTCCTCAGGGAAAGCTCAGATCAGCGAATGGAGTGGTTTTTTAGCTTCCCCGACTCAGGACACCACTAACATATGCATTGGTTTCGAAACTGAGCTCTGGGTCAAAAGTTACGTTTTTTCTGGCTGAATTGGGCTCTTTTTGCCAATTCTGATATATAAGCTTTGGTCTAACTCCTCAGGGAAAGCTCAGATCAGCGAATGGAGTGGTTTTTTTTAGCTTCCCCGACTCAGGACACCACTAACATATGCATGTGGTTCGAAACTGAGCTCTGGGTCAAAAGTTACGTTTTTTCTGGCTGAATTGGGCTCTTTTGCCAATTCTGATATTAGCTTTGGTCTAACTCCTCAGGGAAAGCTCAGATCAGCGAATGGAGTGGAGTTTTTTTTTAGCTTCCCCGACTCAGGACACCACTAACATATGCATGTGGTTCGAAACTGAGCTCTGGGTCAAAAGTTACGTTTCTGGCTGAATTGGGCTCTTTTGCCAATTCTGATATAAGCTTTGGTCTAACTCCTCAGGGAAAGCTCAGATCAGCGAATGGAGTGGTTTTTTTTTTCCCCGACTCAGGATAACATATGCATGTTTTTTCGAAACTGAGCTCTGGGTCAAAAGTTACGTTTCTGGCTGAATTGGGCTCTTTTGCCAATTCTGATATTAGCTTTGGTCTAACTCCTCAGGGAAAAGCTCAGATCAGCGAATGGAGTGGTTTTTTTTAGCTTCCCCCGACTCAGGACACCACTAACATATGCATGTGGTTTCGAAAACTGAGCTCTGGGGTCAAAAGTTACGTTTCTGGCTGAATTGGGCTCTTTTGCCAATTCTGATATAAGCTTTGGTCTAACTCCTCAGGGAAAGCTCAGATCAGCGAATGGAGTGGTTTTTTTAGCTTCCCCGACTCAGGACACCACTAACATATGCATGTGGTTCGAAACTGAGCTCTGGGTCAAAAGTTACGTTTCTGGCTGAATTGGGCTCTTTTGCCAATTCTGATATAAGCTTTTTGTCTAACTCCTCAGGGAAAGCTCAGATCAGCGAATGGAGTGGTTTTTTTTTTAGCTTCCCCGACTCAGGACACCACTAACATATGCATGTGGTTCGAAACTGAGCTCTGGGTCAAAAGTTACGTTTCTGGCTGAATTGGGCTCTTTTGCCAATTCTGATATAAGCTTTGGTCTAACTCCTCAGGGAAAGCTCAGATCAGTGAATGGAGTGGTTTTTTAGCTTCCCCGACTCAGGACACACACTAACATATGTGTGTTGTGGTTCGAAACTGAGCTCTGGGTCAAAAGTTACGTTTTCTGGCTGAATTGGGGCTCTTTTGCCAATTCTGATATTAAGCTTTGGTCTAACTCTCTCAGGGAAAGCTCAGATCAGCGAATGGGAGTGGTTTTTTAGCTTCCCCCCCGACTCAGGACACCACTAACATATGCATGTGGTTCGAAACTGAGCTCTGGGTCAAAAGTTACGTTTCTGGCTGAATTGGGCTCTTTTGCCAATTCTGATATAAGCTTTTTAACTCCTCAGGGAAAGCTCAGATCAGCGAATGGAGTGGTTTTTAGCTTCCCCCGACTCAGGACACCACTAACATATGCATGTGTTCGAAACTGAGCTCTGGGTCAAAAGTTACGTTTCTGGGCTGAATTGGGCTCTTTTGCCAATTCTGATATAAGCTTTGGTCTAACTCCTCAGGGAAAGCTCAGATCAGCGAATGGAGTGGTTTTTTTTTTTCCCCGACTCAGGACACCACTAACATATGTGTTGTGGTTCGAAACTGAGCTCTGGGTCAAAAGTTACGTTTCTGGCTGAATTGGGCTCTTTTGCCAATTCTGATTTAAGCTTTGGTCTAACTCTCTCAGGGAAAGCTCAGATCAGCGAATGGAGAGTGGAGTTTTTTTTAGCTTCCCCGACTCAGGACACCACTAACATATGCATGTGTTCGAAACTGAGCTCTGGGTCAAAAGTTACGTTTCTGGCTGAATTGGGCTCTTTTGCCAATTCTGATATTAGCTTTGGTCTAAACTCTCTCAGGGAAAGCTCAGATCAGCGAATGGAGGGTTTTTTAGCTTCCCCCGACTCAGGACACCACTAACATATGATGTTGTTCGAAAACTGAGCTCTGGGTCAAAAGTTACGTTTCTGGCTGAATTGGGCTCTTTTGCCAATTCTGATATAAGCTTTGGTCTAACTCCTCAGGGAAAGCTCAGATCAGCGAATGGAGTTGTTTTTTTTTTAGCTTCTCCGACTCAGGACACCACTAACATATGCATGTTTTTCGAAACTGAGCTCTGGGTCAAAAGTTACGTTTCTGGCTGAATTGGGCTCTTTTGCCAATTCTGATATAAGCTTTGGTCTAACTCCTCAGGGAAAGCTCAGATCAGCGAATGGAGTGGTTTTTTTTTTAGCTTCCCCGACTCAGGACACCACTAACATATGCATGTGGTTCGAAAACTGAGCTCTGGGTCAAAAGTTACGTTTCTGGCTGAATTCTTTTTTGCCAATTCTGATATAAGCTTTGGTCTAACTCCTCAGGGAAAGCTCAGATCAGATCAGCGAATGGAGTGGTTTTTTTTTTTAGCTTCCCCGACCCAGGACACCCCTAACATGTATATGTTGTTCGAAACTGAGCTCTGGGTCAAAAGTTACGTTTCTGGCTGAATTGGGCTCTTTTGCCAATTCTGATATAAGCTTTGGTCTAACTCCTCAGGGAAAGCTCAGATCAGCGAATGGAGTGGTTTTTTAGCTTCCCCGACTCAGGACACCACTAACATATGCATGTGGTTCGAAACTGAGCTCTGGGTCAAAAGTTACGTTTCTGGCTGAATTGGGCTCTTTTGCCAATTCTGATATTAGCTTTGGTCTAACTCCTCAGGGAAAGCTCAGATCAGCGATCAGCGAATGGAGTTTTTTTTTAGCTTCTCCCCCGACTCAGGACACCACTAAAATGATGTGTGGTTCGAAAAACTGAGCTCTGGGTCAAAAGTTACGTTTCAGGCTGAATTGAGCTCTGTTGCCAATTCTGATATTTAAGCTTTGGTCTAACTCCTCAGGGAAACCTCAGATCAGCGAATGGAGTGGTTTTTTTAGCTTCCCCGACCCAGGACACCACTAACATATGCATGTGGTTCGAAACTGAGCTCTGGGTCAAAAGTTACGTTTTCTGGCTGAATTGGGTTTTTGCCAATTCTGAGATAAGCTTTGGTCTACCTCCTCAGGGAAAGCTCAGATCAGCGAATGGAGTGGTTTTTTTTAGCTTCCCCGACTCAGGACACCACTAACATATGCATGTGGTTCGAAAAACTGAGCTCTGGGTCAAAAGTTACGTTTCTGGCTGAATTGGGCTCTTTTGCCAATTCTGATATAAGCTTTGGTCTAACTCCTCAGGGAAAGCTCAGATCAGCGAATGGAGTGGTTTTTTTTTAGCTTCCCCGACTCAGGACTCAGGACACCACTAACATATGTGTGTTGTTCGAAAAACTGAGCTCTGGGTCAAAAGTTACGTTTCTGGCTGAATTGGGCTCTTTTGCCAATTCTGATTTTGTCTTTGGTCTAACTCCTCAGGGAAAGCTCAGATCAGCGAATGGAGTGGTTTTTTAGCTTCCCCGACTCAGGACACCACTAACATATGCATGTGTGTTCGAAACTGAGCTCTGGGTCAAAAGTTACGTTTTTTGGCTGGCTGAATTGGGCTCTTTTGCCAATTCTGATATAGCTTTGGTCTAACTCCTCAGGGAAAGCTCAGATCAGCGAATGGAGTGGTTTTTTTTAGCTTCCCCGACTCAGGACACCACTAACATATGCATGTTGTGTTCGAAACTGAGCTCTGGGTCAAAAGTTACGTTTCTGGCTGAATTGGGCTCTTTTTTGCCAATTCTGATATAAGCTTTGGTCTAACTCCTCCTCAGGGAAAGCTCAGATCAGCGAATGGAGTGGTTTTTTTTAGCTTCCCCGACTCAGGACACCACTAACATATGCATGTATGTTTTCGAAACTGAGCTCTGGGTCAAAAGTTACGTTTCTGGCTGAATTGGCTCTTTTTTGCCAATTCTGATTTATAAGCTTTGGTCTAACTCCTCAGGGAAAGCTCAGATCAGCGAATGGAGTGGTTTTTTAGCTTCCCCCGACTCAGGACACCACTAACTAATATGCATGTGGTTCGAAACTGAGCTCTGGGTCAAAAGTTACGTTTCTGGCTGAATTGGGCTCTTTTGCCAATTCTGATATAAGCTTTGGTCTAACTCCTCAGGGAAAGCTCAGATCAGCGAATGGAGTGGTTTTTTTTTTAGCTTCCCCGACTCAGGACACCACTAACATATGCATGTGGTTCGAAACTGAGCTCTGGGTCAAAAGTTACGTTTCTGGCTGAATTGGGCTCTTTTTGCCAATTCTGATATTAAGCTTTGGTCTAACTCCTCAGGGAAAGCTCAGATCAGCAGAATGGAGTGGTTTTTTAGCTTCCCCTCAGACTCAGGACACCACTAACATATGCATGTGGTTCGAAACTGAGCTCTGGGTCAAAAGTTAACTTCTGGCTGAATTGGGCTCTTTTGCCAATTCTGATATAAGCTTTGGTCTAACTCCTCAGGGAAAGCTCAGATCAGCGAATGGAGTGGTTTTTTAGCTTCCCCGACTCAGGACACACCACTAACATATGCATGTGTGTTCGAAACTGAGCTCTGGGTCAAAAGTTACGTTTCTGGCTGAATTGGGCTCTTTTGCCAATTCTGATATTAGCTTTGGTCTAACTCCTCAGGGAAAGCTCAGATCAGCGAATGGAGTGGTTTTTTAGCTTCCCCGACTCAGGACACCACTAACATATGGTTGTTGTTCGAAACTGAGCTCTGGGTCAAAAGTTACGTTTCTGGCTGAATTGGGCTCTTTTGCCAATTCTGATATAAGCTTTGGTCTAACTCCTCAGGGAAAGCTCAGATCAGCGAATGGAGTGGTTTTTTTAGCTTCCCCGACTCAGGACACCACTAACATATGCATGTGGTTCGAAAACTGAGCTCTGGGTCAAAAGTTACGTACCGTTTCTGGCTGGCTGAATTGGGCTCTTTTGCCAATTCTGATATAAGCTTTGGTCTAACTCCTCAGGGAAAGCTCAGATCAGCGAATGGAGTGGTTTTTTTTTAGCTTCCCCGACTCAGGACACCACACTAACATATGCATGTGGTTCGAAAACTGAGCTCTGGGTCAAAAGTTACGTTTCTGGCTGAATTGGGCTCTTTTGCCAATTCTGATATAAGCTTTGGTCTAACTCCTCAGGGAAAGCTCAGATCAGCGAATGGAGTGGTTTTTTTTTAGCTTCCCCGACTCAGGACACCACTAACATATGTGTTGTTCGAAACTGAGCTCTGGGTCAAAAGTTACGTTTTGGCTGGCTGAATTGGGCTCTTTTTGCCAATTCTGATATAAGCTTTGGTCTAACTCCTCAGGGAAAGCTCAGATCAGCGAATGGAGTGGTTTTTTTTTTAGCTTCCCCGACTCAGGACACCACTAACATATGCATGTGGTTCGAAACTGAGCTCTGAAGTTACGTTTTCTGGCTGAATTGGGCTCTTTTGCCAATTCTGATATAAGCTTTGGTCTAACTCCTCAGGGAAAGCTCAGATCAGCGAATGGAGTAGTTTGTTTAGCTTCCCCGACTCAGGACACCACTAACATTGCATGTGGTTCGAAACTGAGCTCTGGGTCAAAAGTTACGTTTCTGGCTGAATTGGGCTCTTTTGCCAATTCTGATATAAGCTTTGCTCTAACTCCTCAGGGAAAGCTCAGATCAGCGAATGGAGTTGTTTTTTTAGCTTCCCCGACTCAGGACACCACTAACATATGCATGTGGTTCGAAACTGAAACTGAGCTCTGGGTCAAAAGTTACGTTTCTGGCTGAATTGGGCTCTTTTTGCCAATTCTGATATAAGCTTTGGTCTAACTCCTCAGGGAAAGCTCAGATCAGCGAATGGAGTTTTTTTTTTAGCTTCCCCGACTCAGGACACCACTAACATATGCATGTGTGTTCGAAACTGAGCTCTGGGTCAAAAGTTACGTTTCTGGCTGAATTGGGCTCTTTTTTTGCCAATTCTGATATAAGCTTTTTCTAACTCTCCTCAGGGAAAGCTCAGATCAGCGAATGGAGTGGTTTTTTTTAGCTTCCCCGACTCAGGACACCACTAACATATGTGTATGTGTTCGAAACTGAGCTCTGGGTCAAAAGTTACGTTTTCTGGCTGAATTGGGCTCTTTTGCCAATTCTGATATAAGCTTTGGTCTAACTCCTCAGGGAAAGCTCAGATCAGCGAATGGAGTGGTTTTTTAGCTTCCCCCCGACTCAGGACACACACTAACATATGCATGTGGTTTTCGAAACTGAGCTCTGGGTCAAAAGTTACGTTTCTGGCTGAATTGGGCTCTTTTGCCAATTCTGATATAAGCTTTGGTCTAACTCCTCAGGGAAAGCTCAGATCAGCGAATGGAGTGGTTTTTTTTTTCCCCGACTCAGGACACCACTAACATATGCATGTGTGTGTTCGAAACTGAGCTCTGGGTCAAAAGTTACGTTTTGGCTGGCTGAATTGGGCTCTTTTTTTGCCAATTCTGATATAAGCTTTGGTTTGGTAACTCCTCAGGGAAAGCTCAGATCAGCGAATGGAGGAGTGGTTTTTTTTAGCTTCCCCGACTCAGGACACCACTAACATATGTGTGGTTCGAAACTGAGCTCTGGGTCAAAAGTTACGTTTCTGGCTGAATTGGGCTCTTTTGCCAATTCTGATATAAGCTTTGGTCTAACTCTCCTCAGGGAAAGCTCAGATCAGCGAATGGAGTGGTTTTTTTTAGCTTCCCCGACTCAGGACACCACTAACATATGCATGTGGTTCGAAACTGAGCTCTGGGTCAAAAGTTACGTTTTCTGGCTGAATTGGGCTCTTTTGCCAATTCTGATATAAGCTTTGGTCTAACTCCTCAGGGAAAGCTCAGATCAGCGAATGGAGTGGTTTTTTTTTTAGCTTCCCCGACTCAGGACACCACTAACATATGCATGTGGTTTCGAAAAAACTGAGCTCTGGGTCAAAAGTTACGTTTCTGGCTGAATTGGGCTCTTTTGCCAATTCTGATATAAGCTTTGGTCTAACTCCTCAGGGAAAGCTCAGATCAGCGAATGGAGTGGTTTTTTTTTTTCCCCGACTCAGGACACCACTAACATATGCATGTGGTTCGAAACTGAGCTCTGGGTCTGGGTCAAAAGTTACGTTTTTTGGCTGAATTGGGCTCTTTTGCCAATTCTGATATAAGCTTTGGTCTAACTCCTCAGGGAAAGCTCAGATCAGCGAATGGAGTGGAGTTTTTTTTTAGCTTCCCCGACTCAGGACACCACTAACATATGCATGTGGTTCGAAAAACTGAGCTCTGGGTCAAAAGTTACGTTTCTGGCTGAATTGGGCTCTTTTGCCAATTCTGATATAAGCTTTGCTCTAACTCCTCAGGGAAAGCTCAGATCAGTGAATGGATGGTTTTTTAGCTTCCCCGACTCAGGACACCACTAACATATGCATGTTGTTTCGAAACTGAGCTCTGGGTCAAAAGTTACGTTTCTGGCTGAATTGGGCTCTTTTTTGCCCAATTCTGATATAAGCTTTGGTCTAACTCCTCAGGGAAAGCTCAGATCAGCGAATGGAGTGGTTTTTTTTTAGCTTCCCCCCCGACTCAGGACACAACTATTATGCATGTGGTCAAACTGAGCTCTGGGTCAAAATTACAGTTTTTGGCTGAATTGGTTTTTGCCAATTCTGATAAACTCCTCAGGGAAAGCTCAGATCAGCGAATGGAGTTTTTTTTAGCTTCCCCGACCCCCGACTCAGGACACCACTTATGCTGGTGTTCGAAACTGAGCTCTGGGTCAAAAGTTACGTTTCTGGCTGAATTGGGCTCTTTTGCCAATTCTGATATAAGCTTTGGTCTAACTCCTCAGGGAAAGCTCAGATCAGCGAATGGAGTGGTTTTTTAGCTTCCCCGACTCAGGACACCACTAACATATGCATGTGTGTTCGAAACTGAGCTCTGGGTCAAAAGTTACGTTTTCTGGCTGAATTGGGCTGGGAATTGAGTTTTTTTTGCCAATTCTGATAAGCTTTGGTCTAACTCCTCAGGGAAAGCTCAGATCAGCGAATGGAGTGGTTTTTTTTAGCTTCCCCGACTCAGGACACCACTAACATATGCATGTTTTCGGTTCGAAACTGAGCTCTCTGGGTCAAAAGTTACGTTTCTGGCTGAATTGGGCTCTTTTGCCAATTCTGATATAAGCTTTGGTCTAACTCTCTCAGGGAAAGCTCAGATCAGCGAATGGAGTGGTTTTTTTTTAGCTTCCCCGACTCAGGACACCTCTAACATATGAATCTGGTTCGAAACTGAGCTCTGGGTCAAAAGTTACGTACGTTTCTGGCTGAATTGGGCTCTTTTTTTGCCAATTCTGATATAAGCTTTGGTCTAACTCCTCAGGGAAAGCTCAGATCAGCGAATGGAGTGGTTTTTTTTTAGCTTCCCCGACTCAGGACACTAACAATATGTGTATGTGTGTTCGAAACTGAGCTCTGGGTCAAAAGTTACGTTTCTGGCTGAATTGGGCTCTTTTTGCCAATTCTGATATAAGCTTTGGTCTAACTCCTCAGGGAAAGCTCAGATCAGCGAATGGAGTGGTTTTTTTTTTAGCTTCCCCGACTCAGGACACCACTAACATATGCATGTGGTTTCGAAACTGAGCTCTGGGTCAAAAGTTACGTTTTTTTCTGGCTGAATTGGGCTCTTTTGCCAATTCTGATATCAGCTTTGGTCTAACTCCTCAGGGAAAGCTCAGATCAGCGAATGGAGTGGTTTTTCAGCTTCCCTGACTCTGGACACCACTAACATATGCATGTTGTTCGAAACTGAGCTCTGGGTCAAAACTTACCTTTTTCGCTGTATTGGGCTCTTTGCCCAATTCTCATATCTAACTCCTTAAGGGAAGCTCAGATCAGCGAATGGAGTGGTTTTTTAGCTTCTCCGACTCAGGACACCACTAACATATGCATGTTGTTCGAAACTGAGCTCTGGGTCAAAAGTTACCTTTCTGGCTGAATTGGGCTCTTTTGCCAATTCTGATATAAGCTTTGGTGTCTAACTCCTCAGGGAAAGCTCAGATCAGCGAATGGAGTGGTTTTTTTTAGCTTCCCCCCGACTCAGGGACACCACTAACATATGTGGTGGTTTCGAAACTGAGCTCTGGGTCAAAAGTTACGTTTCTGGCTGAATTGGGCTCTTTTGCCAATTCTGATATAAGCTTTGGTCTAACTCCTCAGGGAAAGCTCAGATCAGCGAATGGAGTGGTTTTTTAGCTTCCCCGACTCAGGACACCACTAACATATGTATGTTGTTCGAAACTGAGCTCTGGGTCAAAAGTTACGTTTCTGGCTGAATTGCACTCTTTTGCCAAATCTGATATAAGCTTTGGTCTAACTCCTCAGGGAAAGCTCAGATCAGCGAATGGAGTGGTTTTTTTAGCTTCCCCGACTCAGGACACCACTAACATATGTATGTGTTTTTCGAAACTGAGCTCTGGGTCAAAAGTTACGTTTCTGGCTGAATTGGGCTCTTTTGCCAATTCTGATATAAGCTTTGGTCTAACTCCTCAGGGAAAGCTCAGATCAGCGAATGGAGTGGTTTTTTAGCTTCCCCGACTCAGGACACCACTAACATATGTATGTTGTTCGAAACTGAGCTCTGGGTCAAAAGTTACGTTTCTGGCTGAATTGGGCTCTTTTGCCAATTCTGATATAAGCTTTGGTCTAACTCCTCAGGGAAAGCTCAGATCAGCGAATGGAGTGGTTTTTTTAGCTTCCCCGACTCAGGACACACACTAACATATGCATGTGGTTCGAAACTGAGCTCTGGGTCAAAAGTTACGTTTCTGGCTGAATCTGGGTCTTTTGCCAATTCTGATATAAGCTTTGGTCTAACTCCTCAGGGAAAGCTCAGATCAGCGAATGGAGTGGTTTTTTTAGCTTCCCCGACTCAGGACACCACTAACATATGCATGTGGTTCGAAAACTGAGCTCTGGGTCAAAAGTTACGTTTCTGGCTGAATTGGGCTCTTTTGCCAATTCTGATATAAGCTTTGGTCTAACTCCTCAGGGAAAGCTCAGATCAGCGAATGGAGTGGTTTTTTTTTAGCTTCCCCGACTCAGGACACCACTACTAACATATGCATGTGTGTTTCGAAACTGAGCTCTGGGTCAAAAAAGTTACGTTTTTCTGGCTGAATTGGGCTCTTTTGCCAATTCTGATATAAGCTTTGGTCTAACTCCTCAGGGAAAGCTCAGATCAGCGAATGGAGTGGTTTTTTTTTTTAGCTTCCCCGACTCAGGACACCACTAACATATGTATGTGGTTCGAAACTGAGCTCTGGGGTCAAGTTACGTTTTTGGCTGAATTGGGCTCTTTTGCCAATTCTGATATAAGCTTTGGTCTAACTCCTCAGGGAAAGCTCAGATCAGCGAATGGAGTGGTTTTTTAGCTTCTCCCACTCAGGACACCACTAAACATATGCATGTGTTCGAAACTGAGCTCTGGGTTTACGTTTTCTGGCTGAATTGGGCTCTTTTGCTTCTGATATAAGCTTTGGTCAGGGAAAGCTCAGATCAGCGAATGGAGTTTTTTTTTTAGCTTCCCCGACTGGACACCACTGAATATGCATGTGTTCGAAACTGAGCTCTGGGTCAAAAGTTACGTTTTCTGGCTGAATTGGGCTCTTTTGCCAATTCTGATATAAGCTTTGGTCTAACTCCTCAGGGAAAGCTCAGAAAGCTCAGATCAGCGAATGGAGTGGTTTTTTTAGCTTCCCCGACTCAGGACACCACTAAATATATGTATGTTGTTTCGAAACTGAGCAAGCTCTGGGTCAAAAGTTACGTTTCTGGCTGAATTGGGCTCTTTTGCCAATTCTGATATAAGCTTTGGTCTAAACTCCTCAGGGAAAGCTCAGATCAGCGAATGGAGTGTTTTTTTAGCTTCCCCCCGACTCAGGACACCACTAACATATGCATGTTGTTCGAAACTGAGCTCTGGGTCAAAAGTTACGTTTCTGGCTGAATTGGCTGAATTGAGTTCTTTTTTGCCAATTCTGGATATAGCTTTGGTCTAACTCCTCAGGGAAAGCTCAGATCAGCGAATGGAGTGGTTTTTTTTTTAGCTTCCCCGACTCAGGACACCACTAACATATGTATGTGTTGTTCGAAACTGAGCTCTGGGTCAAAAGTTACGTTTCTGGCTGAATTGGGCTCTTTTGCCAATTCTGATATAAGCTTTTGGTCTAACTCCTCAGGGAAAGCTCAGATCAGCGAATGGAGTGGTTTTTTTAGCTTTCCCCGACTCAGGACACCACTAACATATGCATGTTGTTTGAAACTGAGCTCTGGGTCAAAAGTTACGTTTCTGGCTGAATTGGGCTCTTTTGCCAATTCTGATATAAGCTTTGGTCTAACTCCCTCAGGGAAAGCTCAGATCAGCGAATGGAGTGGTTTTTTTTAGCTTCCCCGACAGGACACCACTAACATATGCATGTGTGTTCGAAACTGAGCTCTGGGTCAAAAAGTTACGTTTCTGGCTGAATTGGGCTCTTTTTGCCAATTCTGATATTTTTGGTCTAACTCCTCAGGGAAAGCTCAGATCAGCGAATGGAGTGGTTTTTTTAGCTTCCCCGACTCAGGACACCACTAACATATGCATGTGTTCGAAAAACTGAGCTCTGGGTCAAAAGTTACGTTTCTGGCTGAATTGGGCTCTTTTGCCAATTCTGATATAAGCTTTGGTCTAACTCCTCAGGGAAAGCTCAGATCAGCGAATGGAGTGGTTTTTTTAGCTTCCCCGACTCAGGACACCACTAACATATGTATGCATGTGGTTCGAAACTGAGCTCTGGGTCAAAAGTTACGTTTCTGGCTGGCTGAATTGGGCTCTTTTGCCAATTCTGATATCTTTTTGGTCTAACTCCTCAGGGAAAGCTCAGATCAGCGAATGGAGTGGTTTTTTTTTTAGCTTCCCCGACTCAGGACACCACTAACATATGCATGTGGTTCGAAACTGAGCTCTGGATCAAAAGTTATGTTTCTGGCTGAATTGGGCTCTTTTGCCAATTCTGATATCTCCTCAGGGAAAGCTCAGATCAGCGAACGGAGTGGTTTTTTTTAGCTTCCCCGACTCAGGACACCACTAACATATGCATGTGTTGTTCGAAACTGAGCTCTGGGTCAAAAGTTACGTTTCTGGCTGAATTGGGCTCTTTTGCCAATTCTGATATAAGCTTTGGTCTAACTCCTCAGGGAAAGCTCAGATCAGCGAATGGAGTGGTTTTTTTTTAGCTTCCCCGACTCAGGACACCACCACTAACATATGCATGTGTTCGAAACTGAGCTCTGGGTCAAAAGTTACGTTTCTGGCTGAATTGGGCTCTTTTGCCAATTCTGATATTTAGCTTTGGTCTAACTCCTCAGGGAAAGCTCAGATCAGCGAATTGGAGTGGTTTTTTTTAGCTTCCCCCCGACTCAGGACACCACTAACATATGCATGTGGTTCGAAACTGAGCTCTGGGTCAAAAGTTACGTTTCTGGCTGAATTGGGGCTCTTTTGCCAATTCTGATATAAGCTTTGGTCTAACTCCTCAGGGAAAGCTCAGATCAGCGAATGGAGTGGTTTTTTTAGCTTCCCCGACTCAGGACACCACTAACATATGCATGTGGTTTCGAAACTGAGCTCTGGGTCAAAAGTTACGTTTTTCTGGCTGAATTGGGCTCTTTTTTGCCAATTCTGATATAAGCTTTGGTCTAACTCCTCAGGGAAAGCTCAGATCAGCGAATGGAGTGGTTTTTTTTTAGCTTCCCCGACTCAGGACACCACTAAATATATGTATGTGGTTCGAAACTGAGCTCTGGGTCAAAAGTTACGTTTCTGGCTGAATTGGGCTCTTTTTTTTGCCAATTCTGATATAAGCTTTGGTCTAACTCCTCAGGGAAAGCTCAGATCAGCGAATGGAGTGGTTTTTTTTTTTTTTCCCGACTCAGGACACCACTACATATGTATGCATATGTGTGTTCGAAACTGAGCTCTGGGTCAAAAGTTACGTTTTCTGGCTGAATTGGGCTCTTTTGCCAATTCTGATATAAGCTTTGGTCTAACTCCTCAGGGAAAGCTCAGATCAGCGAATGGAGTGGTTTTTTTTTTAGCTTCCCCGACTCAGGACACCACTAACATATGCATGTGGTTTCGAAAAACTGAGCTCTGGGTCAAAAGTTACGTTTCTGGCTGAATTGGGCTCTTTTGCCAATTCTGATATAAGCTTTGGTCTAACTCCTCAGGGAAAGCTCAGATCAGCGAATGGAGTGGTTTTTTAGCTTCCCCGACTCAGGACACCACTAACATATGCATGTGGTTCAAAACTGAGCTCTGGGTCAAAAGTTACGTTTCTGGCTGAATTGGGCTCTTTTGCCAATTGATGATAAGCTTTGGTCTAACTCCTCAGGGAAAGCTCAGATCAGCGAATGGAGTGGTTTTTTTAGCTTCCCCGACTCAGGACACCACTAACATATGCATGTGGTTCGAAACTGAGCTCTGGGTCAAAAGTTACGTTTTTTGGCTGAATTGGGCTCTTTTGCCAATTCTGATATAAGCTTTGGTCTAACTCCTCAGGGAAAGCTCAGATCAGCGAATGGAGTGGAGTTTTTTTTTTTCTTCCCCCCGACTCAGGACACCACTAAACATATGTGTTGTGGTTCGAAACTGAGCTCTGGGTCAAAAGTTACGTTTCTGGCTGAATTGGGCTCTTTTGCCAATTCTGATATTTTGGTCTAACTCCTCAGGGAAAGCTCAGATCAGCGAATGGAGTGGTTTTTTTTTTAGCTTCCCCGACTCAGGACACCACTAACATATGCATGTGGTTCGAAACTGAGCTCTGGGTCAAAAGTTACGTTTCTGGCTGAATTGGGCTCTTTTGCCAATTCTGATATATAGCTTTGGTCTAACTCCTCAGGGAAAGCTCAGATCAGCGAATGGAGTGGTTTTTTAGCTTCCCCGACTCAGGACACCACTAACATATGCATGTGGTTCGAAACTGAGCTCTGGGTAAAAAGTTACGTTTCTGGCTGAATTGGGGCTCTTTTTGCCAATTCTGATATAAGCTTTGGTCTAACTCCTCAGGGAAAGCTCAGATCAGCGAATGGAGTGGTTTTTTTAGCTTCCCCGACTCAGGACACCACTAACATATGCATGTTGGTTCGAAACTGAGCTCTGGGTCAAAAGTTACGTTTCTGGCTGAATTGGGCTTTTTTGCCAATTCTGATTAGCTTTGGTCTAACTCCTCAGGGAAAGCTCAGATCAGCGAATGGAGTGGTTTTTTTTTAGCTTCCCCGACTCAGGACACCACTAACATAACATATGTGTGTTTTCGAAACTGAGCTCTGGGTCAAAAGTTACGTTTCTGGCTGAATTGGGCTCTTTTGCCAATTCTGATATGAGCTTTGCTTTGGTCTAACTCCTCAGGGAAAGCTCAGATCAGCGAATGGAGTGTGTTTTTTAGCTTCCCCGACTCAGGACACCACTAACATATGCATGTGGTTCGAAACTGAGCTCTGGGTCAAAAAGTTACGTTTCTGGCTGAATTGGGCTCTTTTGCCAATTCTGATATAAGCTTTGGTCTAACTCCTCAGGGAAAGCTCAGATCAGCGAATGGAGTGGTTTTTTTTTTAGCTTCCCCGACTCAGGACACCACTAACATATGGTTCGAAACCGAGCTCTGGGTCAAAAGTTACGTTTCTGGCTAATTGGGCTCTTTTGCCAATTCTGATATTAGCTTTGGTCTAACTCCTCAGGGAAAGCTCAGATCAGCGAATGGAGTGGTTTTTTTTTTTTAGCTTCCCCGACTCAGGACACCACTAACTATATGTGTATGTGGTTCGAAACTGAGCTCTGGGTCAAAAGTTACGTTTCTGGCTGAATTGGGCTCTTTTTGCCAATTCTGATATAAGCTTTGGTCTAACTCCTCAGGGAAAGCTCAGATCAGCGAATGGAGTGGTTTTTTTTAGATTCCCCGACTCAGGACACCACTAACATATGCATGTGGTTTCGAAACTGAGCTCTGGGTCAAAAGTTACGTTTCTGGCTGAATTGGGCTCTTTTGCCAATTCTGATATAAGCTTTGGTCTAACTCCTCAGGGAAAGCTCAGATCAGCGAATGGAGTGGTTTTTTAGCTTCCCCGACTCAGGACACCACTAACATATGCATGTGGTTTTCGAAAAAACTGAGCTCTGGGTCAAAAGTTACGTTTCTGGCTGAATTGGGCTCTTTTGCCAATTCTGATATAAGCTTTGGTCTAACTCCTCAGGGAAAGCTCAGATCAGCGAATGGAGTCTGGACTTTGAGTCTCTGGGGTCAAAAGTTACCTTTTCTGCTGAATTGGGAAAGCTTTGGTCTAACAGATCAGCTCAGATCAGCGAATGGAGTGGTTTTTTTTTTTAGCTTCCCCGACTCAGGACACCACTACTAACATATGCATGTGTGTTCGAAACTGAGCTCTGGGTCAAAAGTTACGTTTCTGGCTGAATTGGGCTCTTTTGCCAATTCTGATATAAGCTTTGGTCTAACTCCTCAGGGAAAGCTCAGATCAGCGAATGGAGTGGTTTTTTTTTTAGCTTCCCCGACTGAGGACACCACTAACATATGCATGTGGTTCGAAACTGAGCTCTGGGTCAAAAGTTACGTTCTGGCTGAATTGGGCTCTTTTGCCAATTCTGATATAAGCTTTGGTCTAACTCCTCAGGGAAAGCTCAGATCAGCGAATGGAGTGGTTTTTTTAGCTTCCCCGACTCAGGACACCACTAACATATGTATGTTGTTCGAAACTGAGCTCTGGGTCAAAAGTTACGTTTCTGGCTGAATTGGGCTCTTGCCAATTCTGATATTAGCTTTGGTCTAACTCCTCAGGGAAAGCACAGATCAGCGAATGGAGTGGTTTTTTTAGCTTCTCCGACTCAGGACACCACTAACATATGCATGTTGTTCGAACTGAGCTCTGGGTCAAAAGTTACCTTTTCTGGCTGAATTGAGCTCTTTTTGCCAATTCTGAGATAAGCTTTGGTCTAACTCCTCAGGGAAAGCTCAGATCAGCGAATGGAGTGGTTTTTTTTAGCTTCCCCGACTCAGGACACCACTAACATATGCATGTGGTTCGAAACTGAGCTCTGGGTCAAAGTTACGTTTCTGGCTGAATTGGGCTCTTTTGCCAATTCTGATATAAGCTTTGGTCTAACTCCTCAGGGAAAGCTCAGATCAGCGAATGGTTTGGCTTTTTTTAGCTTCCCCGACTCAGGACACACACTAACATATGCATGTGGTTCGAAACTGAGCTCTGGGTCAAAAGTTACGTTTTCTGGCTGAATTGGGCTCTTTTGCCAATTCTGATGGTCTGGGAAAGCTTTTTGGTCTAAGTCCTCAGGGAAAGCTCAGATCTTTGCGAATGGAGCCAATTCTGAGCTTTTTTCCTCAGGGAAAGCTTCAGCGAATGGAGTGGTTTTTTAGCTTCCCCGACTCAGGACACCACTAACATATGCATGTGGTTCGAAAAACTGAGCTCTGGGTCAAAAGTTACGTTTTCTGCTGAATTGGGCTCTTTTGCCAATTCTGATATAAGCTTTGGTCTAACTCCTCAGGGAAAGCTCAGATCAGCGAATGGAGTGGTTTTTTTTAGCTTCCCCGACTCAGGACACACACTAACATATGCATGTGGTTCGAAACTGAGCTCTGGGTCAAAAGTTACGTTTCTGGCTGAATTGGGCTCTTTTTTGCCAATTCTGATATTAGCTTTGGTCTAAACTCCTCAGGGAAAGCTCAGATCAGCGAATGGAGTGGTTTTTTTTTAGCTTCCCCGACTCAGGACACCACTAACATATGCATGTTGTTCGAAAAACTGAGCTCTGGGTCAAAAGTTACGTTTTTTGGCTGAATTGGATTGGGCTCTTTTGCCAATTCTGATATAAGCTTTGGTCTCTCTCCTCAGGGAAAGCTCAGATCAGCGAATGGAGTTTTTTTTAGCTTCCCCGACTCAGGACACACTAACATGCATGTGGTTTTTCGAAACTGAGCTCTGGGTCTGGTAAGTTACGTTTCTGGCTGAATTGGGCTCTTTTGCCAATTCTGGATTTTTTTGGTCTAACTCCTCAAAGAAAGCTCAGGTCAGCGATTGGAGTAGTTTTTTTAGCTTCCCCGACTCAGGACACCACTAACATATGCTTATTGTTCGAAACTGAGCTCTGGGTCAAAAGTTACGTTTCTGGCTGAATTGGGCTCTTTTGCCAATTCTGATATCAGCTTTGGTCTAACTCCTCAGGGAAAGCTCAGATCAGCGAATGGAGTGTTTTTTTATTCCCCGACTCAGGACACAACTAACATATGCATGTGTTCGAAAAACTGAGCTCTGGGTCAAAAGTTACGTTTCTGGCTGAATTGGGCTCTTTTGCCAATTCTGATATCAGCTTTGGTCTCACTCCTCAGGGAAGCTCAGATCAGCGAATGGAGTGGTTTTTTAGCTTCCCCGACTCAGGACACCACTAACATATGCATGTTGTTCGAAACTGAGCTCTGGGTCAAAAGAGTTTTTTGGCTGAATTGGGCTCTTTTTTGCCAATTCTGATATTAGCTTTGGTGTCTAACTCCTCAGGGAAAGCACAGATCAGCGAATGGAGTGGTTTTTTAGCTTCTCCAACTCAGGACACACTAACATAACATGTTGTTTTCGAAAAACTGAGCTCTGGGTCCAAAAGTTGAAAGCTTTCAAAAGTTACGTTTCTGGCTGAATTGGGCTCTTTTGCCAATTCTGATATTAGCTTTGGTCTAACTCCTCAGGGAAAGCTCAGATCAGCGAATGGAGTGGTTTTTTTTAGCTTCCCCGACTCAGGACACCACTAACATATGTATGTGTTCGAAACTGATCTGGGTCAAAAGTTACGTTTTCTGGCTGTTGGGTTCTTTTGCCAATTCTGGGTCTGAAAAAGCTGATCACTCTGGGGAAAAAGTTATGCTTTTTGGTTCAAACTGAGCTCTGGGTCAAAAGTTACTTTTTCTGGCTGAATTGGGCTCAATTCTGATATAAGCTTTGGTCTAACTCCTCAGGGAAAGCTCAGATCAGCGAATGGAGTGGTTTTTTTTAGCTTCCCCGACTCAGGACACCACTAACATGTATTTTCGAAACTGAGCTCTGGGTCAAAAGTTACGTTTCTGGCTGAATTGGGCTCTTTTGCCAATTCTGATATAAGCTTTGGTCTAACTCCTCAGGGAAAGCTCAGATCAGCGAATGGAGTGGTTTTTTAGCTTCCCCGACTCAGGACACCACTAACATATGCATGTTGTTCGAAACTGAGCTCTGGGTCAAAAGTTACGTTTCTGGCTGAATTGGGCTCTTTTGCCAATTCTGATATAAGCTTTGGTCTAACTCCTCAGGGAAAGCTCAGATCAGCGAATGGAGTGGTTTTTTTTTAGCTTCCCCGACTCAGGACACCACTAAACATATGCATGTGGTTCGAAACTGAGCTCTGGGTCAAAAGTTACCTTTTCTGGCTGAATTGAGCTCTTTTGCCAATTCTGATATAAGCTTTGGTCTAACTCCTCAGGGAAAGCTCAGATCAGCGAATGGAGTGGTTTTTTAGCTTCCCCGACTCAGGACACCACTAACATATGCATGTGTTTCGAAACTGAGCTCTGGGTCAAAAGTTACGTTTCTGGCTGAATTGGGCTCTTTTGCCAATTCTGATATAAGCTTTGGTCTAACTCCTCAGGGAAAGCTCAGATCAGCGAATGGAGTGGTTTTTTAGCTTCCCCGACTCAGGACACCACTAACATGGTATTTTCGAAACTGAGCTCTGGGTCAAAAGTTACATTTTCTGGCTGAATTGAGTTCTTTTGCCAATCTGAGATAAGCTTTGGTCTAACTCCTCAGGGAAAGCTCAGATCAGCGAATGGAGTGGTTTTTTTTTTTAGCTTCCCCGACTCAGGACACCACTAACATATGCATGTGGTTTCGAAAACTGAGCTCTGGGTCAAAAGTTACGTTTCTGGCTGAATTGGGCTCTTTTGCCAATTCTGATATCAAGCTTTGGTCTAACTCCTCAGGGAAAGCTCAGATGAGTGAATGGAGTGGTTTTTTAGCTTCCCCGACTCAGGACACCACTAACATATGCATGTTGTTCGAAACTGAGCTCTGGGTCAAAAGTTACCTTTTCTGGCTGAATTGAGTTCTTTTGCCAATTCTGAGATAAGCTTTGGTCTAACTCCTCAGGGAAAGCTCAGATCAGCGAATGGAGTGGTTTTTTAGCTTCCCCGACTCAGGACACCACTAACATATGCATGTTGTTTCGAAACTGAGCTCTGGGGTCAAAAGTTACGTTTCTGGCTGAATTTTTGCTTTTGCCAATTCTGATATAAGCTTTGGTCTAACTCCTCAGGGAAAGCTCAGATCAGCGAATGGAGTGGTTTTTTTTAGCTTCCCCCGACTCAGGACACCACTAACATATGTATGTTGTTCGAAACTGAGCTCTGGGTCAAAAGTTACGTTTCTGGCTGAATTGGGCTCTTTTGCCAATTCTGATATAAGCTTTGGTCTAACTCCTCAGGGAAAGCTCAGATCAGCGAATGGAGTGGTTTTTTTAGCTTCCCCGACTCAGGACACCACTAACATATGCATGTATGTGGTTCGAAACTGAGCTCTGGGTCAAAAGTTACGTTTCTGGCTGAATTGGGCTCTTTTTGCCAATTCTGATATAAGCTTTGGTCTAACTCCTCAGGGAAAGCTCAGATCAGCGAATGGAGTGGTTTTTTTAGCTTCCCCGACTCAGGACACCACTAACATATGTATGTTGTTCGAAACTGAGCTCTGGGTCAAAAGTTACGTTTAATTGGGCTCTTTTTGCCAATTCTGATATAAGCTTTGGTCTAACTCCTCAGGGAAAGCTCAGATCAGCGAATGGAGTGGTTTTTTTAGCTTCCCCGACTCAGGACACCACTAACATATGCATGTGTTTTCGAAACTGAGCTCTGGGTCAAAAGTTACGTTTCTGGCTGAATTGGGCTCTTTTTTGCCAATTCTGAGATAAGCTTTGGTCTAACTCCTCAGGGAAAGCTCAGATAAGCGAATGGAGTGGTTTTTTTTAGCTTCCCCGACTCAGGACACCACTAACATATGCATGTTGTTCGAAACTGAGCTCTGGGTCAAAAGTTACGTTTTCTGGCTGAATTGGGCTCTTTTGCCAATTCTGATATAAGCTTTGGTCTAACTCCTCAGGGAAAGCTCAGATCAGCGAATGGAGTGGTTTTTTTTTAGCTTCCCCCCGACTCAGGACACCACTAACATATGCATGCATGTGTGGTTCGAAACTGAGCTCTGGGTCAAAAGTTAGTTTTCTGGCTGAATTGGGCTCTTTTTTGCCAATTCTGATATAAGCTTTGGTCTAACTCCTCAGGGAAAGCTCAGATCAGCGAATGGAGTGGTTTTTTTTTAGCTTCCCCGACTCAGGACACCACTAACATATGCATGTGTTTCGAAACTGAGCTCTGGGTCAAAAGTTACGTTTCTGGCTGAATTGGGCTCTTTTGCCAATTCTGATATCTAACTCCTCAGGGAAAGCTCGGATCAGCGAATGGAGTGGTTTTTTTTTTGCTTCCCCGACTCAGGACACCACTCTTTGTTGGTTCGAAACTGAGCTCTGGGTCAAAAGTTACGTTTTCTGGCTGAATTGGGCTCTTTTGCCAATTCTGATATTAGCTTTTTGGTCTAACTCCTCAGGGAAAGCTCAGATCAGCGAATGGAGTGGTTTTTTTTTAGCTTCCCCGACTCAGGACACCACTAACATATGCATGTTGTTCGAAACGAAACTGAGCTCTGGTCAAAAGTTACGTTTCTGGCTGAATTGGGCTCTTTTGCCAATTCTGATATAAGCTTTGGTCTAACTCCTCAGGGAAAGCTCAGATCAGCGAATGGAGTTTTTTTTAGCTTCCCCGACTCAGGACACCACTAACATATGCATGTGTTCGAAACGAAACTGAGCTCTGGGTCAAAAAAGTTACGTTTCTGGCTGAATTGGGCTCTTTTGCCAATTCTGATATAGCTTTGGTCTAACTCCTCAGGGAAAGCTCAGATCAGCGAATGGAGTGGTTTTTTTTTTAGCTTCCCCGACTCAGGACACCACTAACATATGCATGTGGTTTCGAAACTGAGCTCTGGGTCAAAAGTTACGTTTTTGGCTGAATTGGGCTCATTTGCCAATTCTGATGTTAGCTTTGGTCTAACTCCCTCAGGGAAAGCTCAGATCAGCGAATGGAGTGGTTTTTTTAGCTTCCCCGACTCAGGACACCACTAACATATGCATGTGGTTCGAAACTGATCTCTGGGTCAAAAGTTACGTTTTCTGGCTGAATTGGGCTCTTTTGCCAATTCTGATATAAGCTTTGGTCTAACTCCTCAGGGAAAGCTCAGATCAGCGAATGGAGTGGTTTTTTTAGCTTCCCCGACTCAGGACACCACTAACATATGCATGTGTGTTCGAAACTGAGCTCTGGGTCAAAAGTTACGTTTCTGGCTGAATTGGGCTCTTTTTGCCAATTCTGATATTAGCTTTGGTCTAACTCCTCAGGGAAAGCTCATATCAGCGAATGGAGTGGTTTTTTTTAGCTTCCCCGACTCAGGACACCACTAACATATGCATGTGGTTCGAAACTGAGCTCTGGGTCAAAAGTTACGTTTCTGGCTGAATTGGGCTCTTTTGCCAATTCTGATATAAGCTTTGGTCTAACTCCTCAGGGAAAGCTCAGATCAGCGAATGGAGTGGTTTTTTTAGCTTCCCCGACTCAGGACACCACTAACATATATGCATGTTGTTTAAACTGAGCTCTGGGTCAAAAGTTACGTTTCTGGCTGAATTGGGCTCTTTTGCCAATTCTGATATAAGCTTTGGTCTAACTCCTCAGGGAAAGCTCAGATCAGCGAATGGAGTGGTTTTTTAGCTTCCCCGACTCAGGACTCCACTAACATCAGGGAAAAAAAGATCTGGGTCAAAAGTTACGTTTTCTGGAGAATTGGGCTTTTTTAGCTTCTGGGATCTTTTTGGTCTAACTCCTCAGGGAAAGCTCAGATCAGCAATGGAGTTTTACTGTGTGTGGTTCGAAACTGAGCTCTGGATCAAAAGTTATGTTTCTGGCTGAATTGGGCTCTTTTGCCAATTCTGATATCTCCTCAGGGAAAGCTCAGATCAGCGAACGGAGTGGTTTTTTTTAGCTTCCCCGACTCAGGACACCACTAAGATATGCATGTTGTTCGAAACTGAGCTCTGGGTCAAAAGTTGCGTTTTCTGGCTGAATTGAGCTCTTTTGCCAATTCTGATATAAGCTTTGGTCTAACTCCTCAGGGAAAGCTCAGATCAGCGAATGGAGTGGTTTTTTAGCTTCCCCGACTCAGGACACCACTAACATATGAATGTGGTTCGAAACTGAGCTCTGGGTCAAAAGTTACGTTTCTGGCTAAATTGAGCTCTGGCCAATTCTGATATTAGCTTTGGTCTAACTCCTCAGGGAAAGCTCAGATCAGCGAATGGAGTGGTTTTTTTAGCTTCCCCGACTCAGACTCAGGACACCACTAACATATGCATGTGTTTCGAAACTGAGCTCTGGGTCAAAAGTTACCTTTTCTGGCTGAATTGTGCTCTTTTCCCAATTCTGTTATTAGCTTTGGTCGAACTCTTCAGAGAAAGCTCATCAGCGAATGGAGTGGTTTTTTAGCTTCCCCGACTCAGGACACCACTAATATATGTATGTTGTTCGAAACTGAGCTCAGGGTCAAAAAGTTACGTTTCTGGCTGAATTGGGCTCTTTTGCCAATTCTGAATAAGCTTTGGTCTAACTCCTGAGGGAAAGCTCAGATCTGCGAATGGAATGGTTTTTTTTTTCCCCGACTCAGACACCACTAACATATGCTGTTGTGGTTCGAAACTGAGCTCTGGGTCAAAAGTTTTTTCTGGCTGAATTGGGCTCCAATTCTGATATAAGCTTTGGTCTAACTCCTCAGGGAAAGCTCAGATCAGCGAATGGAGTGGTTTTTTTTCCTTCCCCGACTCAGGACACCACTAACATGTTTGCATGTGGTTCGAAACTGAGCTGAGCTCTGGGTCAAAAGTTACGTTTCTGGCTGAATTGGGCTCTTTTGCCAATTCTGAGATAATCTTTGCTCTAACTCCTCAGGGAAAGCTCGGATCAGCGAATGGAGTGGTTTTTTAGCTTCCCCGACCCAGGACACCACTAACATATGAATGTGGTTCGAAACTGAGCTTAGGTGAAAAGTTACGTTTCTGGCTGAATTGGGCTCTTTTTTGCCAATTCTGATATAAGCTTTGGTCTAACTCCTCAGGGAAAGCTCAGATCAGCGAATGGAGTGGTTTTTTTTAGCTTCCCCGACTCAGGACACACACTAACATATATGCATGTTGGTTCGAAACTGAGCTCTGGGTCAAAAGTTACGTTTCTGGCTGAATTGGGCTCTTTTTGCCAATTCTGATATAAGCTTTGGTCTAACTCCTCAGGGAAAGCTCAGATCAGCGAATGGAGTGGTTTTTTTTAGCTTCCCCGACTCAGGACACCACTAACATATGCATGTGTTCGAAAAACTGAGCTCTGGGTCAAAAGTTACGTTTCTGGCTGAATTGGGCTCTTTTGCCAATTCTGATATAAGCTTTGGTCTAACTCCTCAGGGAAAGCTCAGATCAGCGAATGGAGTGGTTTTTTTAGCTTCCCCGACTGTGGACACCACTAACATATGCATGTGTGTTCGAAAACTGAGCTCTGGGTCAAAAGTTACGTTTTTTCTGGCTGAATTGGGCTCTTTTTTGCCAATTCTGATATAAGCTTTGGTCTAACTCCTCAGGGAAAGCTCAGATCAGCGAATGGAGTGGTTTTTTTTTTTAGCTTCCCCGACTCAGGACACCACTAACATATGCATGTGGTTCGAAAAACTGAGCTCTGGGTCAAAAGTTACGTTTCTGGCTGAATTGGGCTCTTTTGCCAATTCTGATATAAGCTTTGGTCTAACTCCTCAGGGAAAGCTCAGATCAGCGAATGGAGTGGTTTTTTTTTTGCTTCCCCGACTCAGGACACCACTAACATATGTTGTGGTTCGAAACTGAGCTCTCTGGGGGTCAAAAGTTACGTTTTCTGGCTGAATTGGGCTCTTTTGCCAATTCTGATATAAGCTTTGGTCTAACTCCTCAGGGAAAGCTCAGATCAGCGAATGGAGTGGTTTTTTTTTTACTCAGGACACCACTAACATATGCATGTGTTGTTGTTCGAAACTGAGCTCTGGGTCAAAAGTTACGTTTCTGGCTGAATTGGGCTCTTTTGCCAATTCTGATATAAGCTTTGGTCTAACTCCTCAGGGAAAGCTCAGATCAGCGAATGGAGTGGTTTTTTAGCTTCCCCGACTCAGGACACCACTAACATATGTATGTTGTTCGAAACTGAGCTCTGGGTCAAAAGTTACGTTTCTGGCTGAATTGGGCTCTTTTGCCAATTCTGATATAAGCTTTGGTCTAACTCCTCAGTGAAAGCTCATATCAGCGAATGGTTTGGCTTTTTTTACCTTCCCCGACTCAGGACACCACTAAACATATGCATGTGGTTTCGAAAACTGAGCTCTGGGTCAAAAGTTACGTTTCTGGCTGAATTGGGCTCTTTTGCCAATTCTGATATAAGCTTTGGTCTAACTCCTCAGGGAAAGCTCAGATCAGCGAATGGATTTTAGCTTCCCCGACTCAGGACACCACTAACATATGCATGTGGTTCGAAACTGAGCTCTGGGTCAAAAGTTACGTTTCTGGCTGAATTGGGCTCTTTTGCCAATTCTGATATTAGCTGGTGTAACTCCTCAGGGAAAGCTCAGATCAGCGAATGGAGTAGTTTTTTTAGCTTCCCCGACTCAGGACACCACTAACATATGCATGTGGTTCGAAACTGAGCTCTGGGTCAAAAGTTACGTTTCTGGCTGAATTGGGCTCTTTTGCCAATTCTGATATAAGCTTTGGTCTAACTCCTCAGGGAAAGCTCAGATCAGCGAATGGAGTGGTTTTTTTTAGCTTCCCCGACTCAGGACACCACTAACATATGCATGTGGTTCGAAACTGAGCTCTGGGTCAAAAGTTACCTTTTCTGGCTGAATTGGGCTCTTTTGCCAATTCTGATATAAGCTTTGGTCTAACTCCTCAGGGAAAGCTCAGATCAGCGAATGGAGTGGTTTTTTAGCTTCCCCCCCGACTCAGGACACCACTAACATATGCATGTGGTTCGAAACTGAGCTCTGGGTCAAAAGTTACGTTTCTAGCTGAATTGGGCTCTTTTGCCAATTCTGATGTAAGCTTTGGTCTAACTCCTCAGGGAAAGCTCAGATCAGCGAATGGAGTGGTTTTTTTAGCTTCCCCCACTCAGGACACCACTAACATATGCATGTGGTTCGAAACTGAGCTCTGGGTCAAAAGTTACGTTTCTGGCTGAATTGGGCTCTTTTGCCAATTCTGATATAAGCTTTGGTCTAACTCCTCAGGGAAAGCTCAGATCAGCGAATGGAGTCGTTTTTTTTTTTTTTCCCCGACTCAGGACACCACTAACATATGTGCATGTGGTTCGAAACCGAGCTCTGGGTCAAAGGTTACCTTTTCTGGCTGAATTGGGCTCCTGCCAATTCTGATATTAGCTTTGGTCTTACTCTTCAGGGAAACCTCAGAACAGCGCATGGAGTAGTTTTTTTTAGCTTCCCCGACTCAGGACACCACTAACATATGCATGGTGTTCGAAACTGAGCTCTGGGTCAAAAGTTACGTTTCTGGCTGAATTGGGCTCTTTTGCCAATTCTGATATAAGCTTTGGTCTAACTCCTCAGGGAAAGCTCAGATCAGCGAATGGAGTGGTTTTTTAGCTTCCCTGACTCAGGACACCACTAACATATGCATGTGGTTCGAAACTGAGCTCTGGGTCAAAAGTTACGTTTCTGGCTGAATTGGGCTCTTTTGCCAATTCTGATATAAGCTTTGGTCTAACTCCTCAGGGAAAGCTCAGATCAGCGAATGGAGTGGTTTTTTAGCTTCCCCGACTCAGGACACCACTAACATATGCATGTGGTTCGAAACTGAGCTCTGGGTCAAAAGTTACGTTTTCTGGCTGAATTGGGCTCTTTTGCCAATTCTGAGATAAGCTTTGGTCTAACTCCTCAGGGAAAGCTCAGATCAGCGAATCGAATGAGTGGTTTTTTAGCTTCCCCGACTGAGGACACCACTAACATATGCATGTTGTTCGAAAAACTGAGCTCTGGGTCAAAAGTTACGTTTCTGGCTGAATTGGGCTCTTTTGCCAATTCTGATATAAGCTTTGGTCTAACTCCTCAGGGAAAGCTCAGATCAGCGAATGGAGTGGTTTTTTTTTTCCCCCGACTCAGGACACCACTAACATATGCATGTTGTTTCGAAACTGAGCTCTGGGTCAAAAGTTACGTTTCTGGCTGAATTGGGCTCTTTTGCCAATTCTGATATTTAGCTTTGGTCTAACTCCTCAGGGAAAGCTCAGATCAGCGAATGGAGTTTTTTTTTAGCTTCCCCCCCGACTCAGGACACCACTAATATGTGTATGTTGTTCGAAACTGAGCTCTGGGTCAAAAGTTACGTTTCTGGCTGAATTGGGCTCTTTTTTGCCAATTCTGATATAAGCTTTGGTCTAACTCCTCAGGGAAAGCTCAGATCAGCGCGAATGGAGTGGTTTTTTTTTAGCTTCCCCGACTCAGGACACCACTAACATATGCATGTGGTTCGAAACTGAGCTCTGGGTGAAAAGTTACGTTTCTGGCTGAATTGGGCTCTTTTTGAAATTCTGATATTAGCTTTGGTCTAACTCCTCAGGGAAAGCTCAGATCAGCGAATGGAGTGGTTTTTTAGCTTCCCCGACTCAGGACACCACTAACATATGTATGTTATTCGAAACTGAGCTCTGGGTCAAAAGTTATGTTTCTGGCTGAATTGGGCTCTTTTTGCCAATTCTGATATAAGCTTTGGTCTAACTCCTCAGGGAAAGCTCAGATCAGCGAATGGAGTGGTTTTTTTAGCTTCCCCGACTCAGGACACCACTAACATATGCATGTTGTTCGAAACTGAGCTCTGGGTCAAAAGTTACGTTTCTGGCTGAATTGGGCTCTTTTGCCAATTCTGATATAAGCTTTGGTCTAACTCCTCAGGGAAAGCTTGAGATCAGCGAATGGAGTGGTTTTTTTTAGCTTCCCCGACTCAGGACACCACTAACATATGCATGTTGTTCGAAACTGAGCTCTGGGTCAAAAGTTACGTTTCTGGCTGAATTGGGCTCTTTTGCCAATTCTGATATCAGCTTTGGTCTAACTCCTCAGGGAAAGCTCAGATCAGCGAATGGAGTGGTTTTTTTTTTAGCTTCCCCGACTCAGGACACCACTAACATATGCATGTTGTTCGAAACTGAGCTCTGGGTGAAAAGTTACGTTTCTGGCTGAATTGGGCTCTTTTTGAAATTCTTATATCAGCTGTGGTCTAACTCCTCAGGGAAAGCTCAGATCAGCGAATGGAGTGGTTTTTTAGCTTCCCCGACTCAGGACACCACTAACATATGCATGTTGTTCGAAACTGAGCTCTGGGTCAAAAGTTACGTTTCTGGCTGAATTGGGCTCTTTTGCCAATTCTGATATAAAGCTTTGGTCTAACTCCTCAGGGAAAGCTCAGATCAGCGAATGGAGTGGTTTTTTTTTCCCCGACTCAGGACACCACTAACATATGCATGTGGTTGTTCGAAAAACTGAGCTCTGGGTGAAAAGTTACGTTTCTGGCTGAATTGGGCTCTTTTTGAAATTCTGATATAAGCTTTGGTCTAACTCCTCAGGGAAAGCTCAGATCAGCGAATGGAGTGGTTTTTTAGCTTCCCCGACTCAGGACACCACTAACATATGCATGTGGTTCGAAACTGAGCTCTGGGTCAAAAGTTACGTTTCTGGCTGAATTGGGCTCTTTTGCCAATTCTGATATATAGCTTTGGTCTAACTCCTCAGGGAAAGCTCAGATCAGCGAATGGAGTGGTTTTTTTAGCTTCCCCGACTCAGGACACCACTAACATATGCATGTGTGTGTTTCGAAACTGAGCTCTGGGTCAAAAGTTACGTTTCTGGCTGAATTGGGCTCTTTTGCCAATTCTGATAAGCTTTGGTCTAACTCCTCAGGGAAAGCTCAGATCAGCGAATGGAATGGTGGTTTTTTTTTTTTTTCCCCGACTCAGGACACCACATATGCATGTGTGTTCGAAACTGAGCTCTGGGTCAAAAGTTACGTTTTCTGGCTTTCCCAATTCTGAATGCTTTGGTCTAACTGAAAGCTCAGAGATCAGCGAATGGAGTGGTTTTTTTTTTTTAGCTTCCCCGAAACCACTAACATATGCATGTGGTTCGAAACTGAGCTCTGGGTCAAAAGTTACGTTTCTGGCTGAATTGGGCTCTTTTGCCAATTCTGATATAAGCTTTGGTCTAACTCCTCAGGGAAAGCTCAGATCAGCGAATGGAGTGGTTTTTTTTTAGCTTCCCCCCGACTCAGGACACCACTAAATATGATGTTTTTCGAAACTGAGCTCTGGGTCAAAAGTTACGTTTCTGGCTGAATTGGGCTCTTTTGCCAATTCTGATATAAGCTTTGGTCTAACTCCTCAGGGAAAGCTCAGATCAGCGAATGGAGTGGTTTTTTTAGCTTCCCCGACTCAGGACACCACTAACATATGTATGTGATTCAAAACTGAGCTCTGGGTCAAAAGTTACGTTTCTGGCTGAATTGGGCTCTTTTGCCAATTCTGATATAAGCTTTGGTCTAACTCCTCAGGGAAAGCTCAGATCAGCGAATGGAGTGGTTTTTTTAGCTTCCCCGACTCAGGACACCACTAACATATGCATGTGGTTTCGAAACTGAGCTCTGGGTCAAAAGTTACGTTTCTGGCTGAATTGGGCTCTTTTGCCAATTCTGATATAAGCTTTGGTCTAAACTCCTCAGGGAAAGCTCAGATCAGCGAATGGAGTGGTTTTTTTTAGCTTCCCCGACTCAGGACACCACTAACATATGCATGTGTGTTTCGAAACTGAGCTCTGGGTCAAAAGTTACGTTTTCTGGCTGAATTGGGCTCTTTTTGCCAATTCTGATATAAGCTTTGGTCTAACTCCTCAGGGAAAGCTCAGATCAGCGAATGGAGTGGTTTTTTTAGCTTCCCCGACTCAGGACACCACTACTAACATATGCATGTGGTTCGAAACTGAGCTCTGGGTCAAAAGTTACGTTTCTGGCTGAATTGGGCTCTTTTGCCAATTCTGATATAAGCTTTGGTCTAACTCCTCAGGGAAAGCTCAGATCAGCGAATGGAGTGGTTTTTTTTTTTAGCTTCCCCGACTCAGGACACCACTAACATATGCATGTTGTTCGAAACTGAGCTCTGGGTCAAAAGTTACGTTTCTGGCTGAATTGGGCTCTTTTGCCAATTCTGATATTAAGCTTTGGTCTAACTCCTCAGGGAAAGCTCAGATCAGCGAATGGAGTGGTTTTTTTTTTTCCCCCGACTCAGGACACCACTAACATATGCATGTTGTTCGAAACTGAGCTCTGGGTCAAAAGTTACGTTTCTGGCTGAATTGGGCTCTTTTGCCAATTCTGATATAAGCTTTGGTCTAACTCCTCAGTGAAAGCTCAGATCAGCGAATGCGAATGGAGTGGTTTTTTTTTTCCTTCCCCGACTCAGGACACCACTAACATATGCATGTGGTTCGAAACTGAGCTCTGGGTCAAAAGTTACGTTTCTGGCTGAATTGGGCTCTTTTGCCAATTCTGATATAAGCTTTGGTCTAACTCCTCAGGGAAAGCTCAGATCAGCGAATGGAGTGGTTTTTTTTAGCTTCCCCGACTCAGGACACCACTAACATATGTGTATGTTATTTTCGAAACTGAGCTCTGGGTCAAAAGTTACGTTTCTGGCTGAATTGGGCTCTTTTGCCAATTCTGATATAAGCTTTGGTCTAACTCCTCAGGGAAAGCTCAGATCAGCGAATGGAGTGGTTTTTTAGCTTCCCCGACTCAGGACACCACTAACATATGCATGTTGTTCGAAACTGAGCTCTGGGTCAAAAGTTACCTTTCTGGCTGAATTGGCCTTTTTTCCAATTCTGATATCAGCTGTGGTCTAACTCCTCAGGGAAAGCTCAGATCTGCGAATGGAATGGTTTCTTAGCTTTCCTGACTCAGGATACCACTAACATATGCATAAAAACTGAGCTATGGGTCAAAAGTGTTTCTGGCTTCGAAACTGAACTCTGGGAAAGCTCAGATCAGGAAGCTTCCCCGAAGGACACCACTAACATTTGTGGTTCGAAACTGAGCTCTGGGTCAAAAGTTACTTTTTGGCTGGCTGAATTGGGCTCTTTTGCCAATTCTGATATAAGCTTTGGTCTAACTCCTCAAAAACTCTCAGGGAAAGCTCAGATCAGCGAATGGAGTGGTTTTTTTTTTTAGCTTCCCCCGACTCAGGACACCACTAACATATGCATGTGTTTCGAAACTGAGCTCTGGGTCAAAAGTCGTTTCTGGCTGAATTGGGCTCTTTTGCCAATTCTGATATAAGCTTTGGTCTAACTCCTCAGGGAAAGCTCAGATCAGCGAATGGAGTGGTTTTTTTTAGCTTCCCCGACTCAGGACACCACTAAACATATGCATGTGGTTCGAAACTGAGCTCTGGGTCAAAAGTTACGTTTCTGGCTGAATTGGGCTCTTTTGCCAATTCTGATATAAGCTTTGGTCTAACTCCTCAGGGAAAGCTCAGATCAGCGAATGGAGTGGTTTTTTAGCTTCCCCGACTCAGGACACCACTAACATATGCATGTGGTTCGAAACTGAGCTCTGGGTCAAAAAAGTTACGTTTCTGGCTGAATTGGGCTCTTTTGCCAATTCTGATATAAGCTTTGGTCTAACTCCTCAGGGAAAGCTCAGATCAGCGAATGGAGTGGTGTTTTTTTTTTTTCCCCGACTCAGGACACCACTAACATATGCATGTGTTCGAAACTGAGCTCTCGTCAAAAGTTACGTTTCTGGCTGAATTGGGCTCTTTTTTTGCCAATTCTGATATTTTTAGCTTTGGTGTAACTCCTCAGGGAAAAGCTCAGATCAGCGAATGGAGTGGTTTTTTTAGCTTCCCCGACTCAGGACAACTAACATATGCATGTGGTTCGAAACTGAGCTCTGGGTCAAAAGTTACGTTTCTGGCAGAATTGGGCTCTTTTGCCAATTCTGATATTTAGCTTTGGTCTAACTCCTCAAGGAAAGCTCAGATCAGCGAATAGAGTGGTTTTTTTTTTAGCTTCCCCGACTCAGGACACCACTAACATATGCATGTGGTTCGAAAAACTGAGCTCTGGGTCAAAAGTTACGTTTCTGGCTGAATTGGGCTCTTTTGCCAATTCTGATATAAGCTTTGGTCTAACTCCTCAGGGAAAGCTCAGATCAGCGAATGGAGTGGTTTTTTTTTTAGCTTCCCCGACTCAGGACACACCACTAACATATGCATGTGTTCGAAAATGAGCTCTGGGTCAAAAGTTAAAAGTTACGTTTCTGGCTGAATTGGGCTCTTTTGCCAATTCTGATATAAGCTTTGGTCTAACTCCTCAGGGAAAGCTCAGATCAGCAGAATGGAGTGGTTTTTTTTAGCTTCCCCGACTCAGGACACCACTAACATATGCATGTGGTTCGAAACTGAGCTCTGGGTCAAAAGTTACGTTTCTGGCTGAATTGGGCTCTTTTTTGCCAATTCTGATATTAGCTTTTTGGTCTAACTCCTCAGGGAAAGCTCAGATCAGCGAATGGAGTGGTTTTTTTAGCTTCCCCGACTCAGGACACCACTAACATATGATATGTGTGTTCGAAAAACTGAGCTCTGGGTCAAAAGTTACGTTTCTGGCTGAATTGGGCTCTTTTGCCAATTCTGATATTAGCTTTGGTCTAACTCCTCAGGGAAAGCTCAGATCAGCGAATGGAGTGGTTTTTTTTTTAGCTTCCCGACTCAGGACACCACTAACATATGTATGTTATTCGAAACTGAGCTCTGGGTCAAAAGTTACGTTTCTGGCTGAATTGGGCTCTTTTGCCAATTCTGATATGAGCTTTGGTCTAACTCCTCAGGGAAAGCTCAGATCAGCGAATGGAGTGGTTTTTTTTTCTTCCCCGACTCAGGACACCACTAACATATGCATGTTGTTCGAAACTGAGCTCTGGGTCAAAAGTTACGTTTCTGGCTGAATTGGGCTCTTTTGCCAATTCTGATTTAAGCTTTGGTCTAACTCCCTCAGGGAAAGCTCAGATCAGCGAATGGAGTGGTTTTTTAGCTTCCCCGACTCAGGACACCACTAACATATGCATGTTGTTCGAAACTGAGCTCTGGGTCAAAAGTTACGTTTCTGGCTGAATTGGGCTCTTTTGCCAATTCTGATATAAGCTTTGGTCTAACTCCTCAGGGAAAGCTCAGATCAGCGAATGGAGTGGTTTTTTAGCTTCCCCGACTCTCAGACTAACATATGCATGTGGTTCGAAACTGAGCTCTGGGTCAAAAGTTACGTTTTTCTGGCTGAATTGGGCTCTTTTTTGCCAATTCTGATATTTAGCTTTTGTCTAACTCCTCAGGGAAAGCTCAGATCAGCGAATGGAGTGGTTTTTTTAGCTTCCCCGACTCAGGACACCACTAACATATGCATGTTGTTCGAAACTGAGCTCTGGGTCAAAAGTTACGTTTCTGGCTGAATTGGGCTCTTTTGCCAATTCTGATATAAGCTTTGGTCTAACTCCTCAGGGAAAGCTCAGCTCAGATCAGCGAATGGAGTGGTTTTTTTAGCTTCCCCGACTCAGGACACCACTAACATATGCATGTGGTTCGAAACTGAGCTCTGGGTCAAAAGTTACATTTCTGGCTGAATTGGGCTCTTTTGCCAATTATGATATAAGCTTTGGTCTAACTCTCAGGGAAAGCTCAGATCAGCGAATGGAGTGGTGTTTTTTTTTAGCTTCCCCGACTCAGGACACCACTAACATATGCATGTGTTCGAAACTGAGCTCTGGGTCAAAAGTTACGTTTCTGGCTGAATTGGGCTCTTTTGCCAATTCTGATATAAGCTTTGGTCTAAACTCCTCAGGGAAAGCTCAGATCAGCGAATGGAGTGGAGTGTTTTTTTTAGCTTCCCCGACTCAGGACACCACTAACATATGCATTTTCGAAACTGAGCTCTGGGTCAAAAGTTACGTTTCTGGCTGAATTGGGCTCTTTTGCCAATTCTGATATAAGCTTTGGTCTAACTCCTCAGGGAAAGCTCAGATCAGCGAATGGAGTGGTTTTTTAGCTTCCCCGACTCAGGACACCACTAACATATGCATGTTGTTCGAAACTGAGCTCTGGGTCAAAAGTTACGTTTCTGGCTGAATTGGGCTCTTTTGCCAATTCTGATATAAGCTTTGGTCTAACTCCTCAGGGAAAGCTCAGATCAGCGAATGGAGTGGTTTTTTTAGCTTCCCCGACTCAGGACACCACTAACAATTGTATGTTATTGGAAACTGAGCTCTGGGTCAAAAGTTACGTTTCTGGCTGAATTGGGCTCTTTTGCCAATTCTGATTTTATCTTTGGTCTAACTCCTCAGGGAAAGCTCAGATCAGCGAATGGAGTGGTTTTGTAGTTTCCCCGACTCAGGGACACCACTAACATATGCATGTTGTTCGAAACTGAGCTCTGGGTCAAAAGTTACGTTTCTGGCTGAATTGGGCTCTTTTGCCAATTCTGATATTAGCTTTGGTCTAACTCCTCAGGGAAAGCTCAGATCAGCGAATGGAGTGGTTTTTTTTAGCTTCCCCCGACTCAGGACACCACTAACATATGCATGTGGTTTCGAAACTTAGCTCTATGTCAAAAGTAACATTTCTGGCTGATTCGGGCTCTTTTGCCAATTGTGAGATAAGCTTTGATCTAACTCCTCAGGGAAAGCTCAGACCAGTGAATGGAGTGGTTTTTTAGCTTCCCCGACTCAGGACACCACTAACATATGCATGTGGTTTCGAAAACTGAGCTCTGGGTCAAAAGTTACGTTTCTGGCTGAATTGGGCTCTTTTTTTGCCAATTCTGATTCAAGCTTTGGTCTAACTCCTCAGGGAAAGCTCAGATCAGCGAATGGAGTGGTTTTTTTTAGCTTCCCCCCGACTCAGGACACACACACTGCATATGCATGTTGTTCGAAACTGAGCTCTGGGTCAAAAGTTACGTTTCTGGCAGAATTGGGATCTTTTTGCCAATTCTGATATAAGCTTTTTGGTCTAACTCCTCAGGGAAAGCTCAGATCAGCGAATGGAGTGGTTTTTTTTAGCTTCCCCGACTCAGGACACCACTAACATATGAATGTGGTTCGAAACTGAGCTCTGGGTCAAAAGTTACGTTTCTGGCTGAATTGGGCTCTTTTGCCAATTCTGATATAAGCTTTGGTCTAACTCCTCAGGGAAAGCTCAGATCAGCGAATGGAATGGTTTTTTAGCTTCCCCGACTCAGGACACCACTAACATATGAATGTGGTTCGAAACTGAGCTCTGGGTCAAAAGTTACGTTTCTGGCTGAATTGGGCTCTTTTGCCAATTCTGATATAAGCTTTGGTCTAACTCCTCAGGGAAAGCTCAGATCAGCGAATGGAGTGGTTTTTTAGCTTCCCCGACTCAGGACACCACTAACATATGCATGTGTGTTTCGAAACTGAGCTCTGGGTCAAAAGTTACGTTTCTGGCTGAATTGGGTTCTTTTGCCAATTCTGATATAGCTTTGGTCTAACTCCTCAGGGAAAGCTCAGATCAGCGAATGGAGTGGTTTTTTAGCTTCCCCGACTCAGGACACCACTAAACATATGGCATGTGTGTTCGAAACTGAGCTCTGGGTCAAAAGTTACGTTTCTGGCTGAATTGGGCTCTTTTGCCAATTCTGATATAAGCTTTGGTCTAACTCCTCAGGGAAAGCTCAGATCAGCGAATGGAGTGGTTTTTTTTTTAGCTTCCCCGACTCAGGACACCACTAACATATGCATGTGGTTCGAAACTGAGCTCTGGGTCAAAAGTTACGTTTCTGGATGAATTGGGCTCTTTTGCCAATTCTGATATAAGCTTTGGTCTAACTCCTCAGGGAAAGCTCAGATCAGCGAATGGAGTGGTTTTTTTTAGCTTCCCCGACTCAGGACACCACTAACATATGCATGTGGTTCGAAACTGAGCTCTGGGTCAAAAGTTACGTTTCTGGCTGAATTGGGCTCTTTTGCCAATTCTGATATAAGCTTTGGTCTAACTCCTCAGGGAAAGCTCAGATCAGCGAATGGAGTGGTTTTTTTTTAGCTTCCCCGACTCAGGACACCACTAACATATGCATGTGGTTCGAAAACTGAGCTCTGGGTCAAAAGTTACGTTTCTGGCTGAATTGGGCTCTTTTGCCAATTCTGATATAAGCTTTGGTCTAACTCCTCAGGGAAAGAGAGATCAGCGAATGGAGTTTTTTTTTAGCTTCCCCGACTCAGGACACCACTAACATATGCATGTGGTTCGAAACTGAGCTCTGGGTCAAAAGTTACGTTTCTGGCTGAATTGGGCTCTTTTGCCAATTCTGATATAAGCTTTGGTCTAACTCCTCAGGGAAAGCTCAGATCAGCGAATGGAGTGGTTTTTTAGCTTCCCCGACTCAGGACACCACTAACATATGCATGTGGTTCGAAACTGAGCTCTGGGTCAAAAGTTACGTTTCTGGCTGAATTGGGCTCTTTTTTGCCAATTCTGATATTAGCTTTTGGTCTAACTCCTCAGGGAAAGCTCAGATCAGCGAATGGAGTGGTTTTTTTTTTAGCTTCCCCGACTCAGGACACCACTAACATATGCATGTGGTTCGAAAACTGAGCTCTGGGTCAAAAGTTACGTTTCTGGCTGAATTGGGCTCTTTTGCCAATTCTGATATCAGCTTTGGTCTCACTCCTCAGGGAAGCTCAGATCAGCGAATGGAGTGGTTTTGTAGCTTCCCCGACTCAGGACACCACTAACATATGCATGTTGTTCGAAACTGAGCTCTGGGTCAAAAGTTACGTTTCTGGCTGAATTGGGCTCTTTTGCCAATTCTGATATAAGCTTTGGTCTAACTCCTCAGGGAAAGCTCAGATCAGCGAATGGAGTTAGGTTTTTTAGCTTCCCCGACTCAGGACACCACTAAACATATGCATGTGGTTCGAAACTGAGCTCTGGGTCAAAAGTTACGTTTCTGGCTGAATTGGGCTCTTTTGCCAATTCTGATTAGCTTTGGTCTAACTCCTCAGGGAAAGCTCAGATCAGCGAATGGAGTGGTTTTTTAGCTTCCCCGACTCAGGACACCACTAACATGTTATGCATGTTGTTTCGAAACTGAGCTCTGGGTCAAACCTATCTGGCTGAATTGGGCTCTTTTGCCAATTCTGATATCAGCTTTGGTCTAACTCCTCAGAAAGCTCAGATCAGCGAATGGAGTGGTTTTTTTTTAGCTTCCCCGACTCAGGACACCACTAACATATGCATGTGGTTCGAAACTGAGCTCTGGGTCAAAAGTTACGTTTCTGGCTGAATTGGGCTCTTTTGCCAATTCCAATTCTGATATAAGCTTTGGTCTAACTCCTCAGGGGAAGCTCAGATCAGCGAATAGAAGTGTTTTTTAGCTTCCCCGACTCAGGACACCACTAACATATGCATGTGGTTCGAAACTGAGCTCTGGGTCAAAAGTTACGTTTCTGGCTGAATTGGGCTCTTTTGCCAATTCTGATATTATCTTTGGTCCTAACTCCTCAGGGAAAAGCTCAGATCAGCGAATGGAGTGGTTTTTTTTAGCTTCCCCGACTCAGGACACCACTAACATATGCATGTGTTCGAAACTGAGCTGAGCTCTGGGTCAAAAGTTACGTTTCTGGCTGAATTGGGCTCTTTTGCCAATTCTGATTTTATCTTAAATGGAGTGGTTTTTTTTTAGCTTCCCCGACTCAGGACACCACTAACATATGCATGTTGGTTCGAAACTGAGCTCTGGGTCAAAAGTTACGTTTCTGGCTGAATTGGGCTCTTTTTGCCAATTCTGATATAAGCTTTGGTCTAACTCCTCAGGGAAAGCTCAGATCAGCGCGAATGGAGTGGTTTTTTTAGCTTCCCCTGAAGCTCAGGACACCACTAACATATGCATGTTTGTTCGAAAAACTGAGCTCTGGGTCAAAAGTTACAGGCTGAATTCAGGAGGAGTCTTTTTCAAAAAGCCCAATTCAGCCAGAAACGTAACCTTTGACCCAGAGCTCAGTTTCGAACCACATGCATATGTTAGTGGTGTCCTGAGTCGGGGAAGCTAAAAAACAACTCCATTCGCTGATCTGAGCTTTCCCTGAGGAGTTAGACCAAAGCTAGAATTGGCAAAAGAGCCCAATTCAGCCAGAAACGTAACTTTTGACCCAGAGCTCAGTTTCGAACCACATGCATATGTTAGTGGTGTCCTGAGTCGGGGAAAGCTAAAAAACCACTCCATTCGCTGATCTGAGCTTTCCCTGAGGAGTTAGACCAAAGCTTATATCAGAATTGGCAAAAGAGCCCAATTCAGCCAGAAAAACGTAACTTTTGACCCAGAGCTTTTTCGAACCACATGCATATGTTAGTGTGTCCTGAGTCGGGGAAGCTAAAAAAACCACTCCATTCGCTGATCTGAGCTTTCCCTGAGGAGTTAGACCAAAGCTTATCTCAGAATTGGCAAAAGAGCTCAATTCAGCCAGAAAACGCAACTTTTGACCCAGAGCTCAGTTTCGAACCACATGCATATGTTAGTGGTGTCCTGAGTCAGGGAAGCTAAAAAAACAACTCCATTCGCTGATCCGAGCTTTCCCTGAGGAGTTAGATATGAGAATTGGCAAAAGAGCCCAATTCAGCCAGAAACGTAACTTTTGACCCAGAGCTCAGTTTCGAACAACATGCATATGTTAGTGGTGTCCTGAGTCGGGGAAGCTAAAAAACCACTCCATTCGCTGATCTGAGCTTTCCCTGAGGAGTTAGACCAAAGCTTATATCAGAATTGGCAAAAGAGCCCAATTCAGCCAGAAACGTAACTTTTTTGACCCAGAGCTCAGTTTCGAACCACATGCATATGTTAGTGGGGTCCTGAGTCGGGGAAGCTAAAAAACCACTCCATTCGCTGATCTGAGCTTTCCCTGAGGAGTTAGACCAAAGCTTATCATCAAAATTGGCAAAAGAACCCAATCAGCCAGAAACGTAACTTTTGCAGAGCTCAGTTTCGAACCACATGCATATGTTAGTGGTGTCCTGAGTCGGGGAAGCTAAAAAAAAACACCATTCGCTGATCTGAGCTTTCCCTGAGGAGTTAGACCAAAGCTTATATCAGAATTGGCAAAAGAGCCCAATTCAGCCAGAAACGTAACTTTTGACCCAGAGCTCAGTTTCGAACCACATGCATATGTTAGTGGTGTCCTGAGTCGGGGAAGCTAAAAAAAAACCACTCCATTCGCTGATCTGAGCTTTCCCTGAGGAGTTAGACCAAAGCTTATATCAGAATTGGCAAAAGAGCCCAATTCAGCCAGAAACGTAACTTTTGACCCAGAGCTCAGTTTCGAACCACATGCATATGTTAGTGGTGTCCTGAGTCGGGGAAGCTAAAAAAAACTCCATTCGCTGATCTGAGCTTTCCCTGAGGAGATAGACCAAAGCTTATATCAGAATTGGCAAAAAAAGAGCCCAATTCAGCCAGAAACGTAACTTTTACCCAGAGCTCAGTTTCGAACCACATGCATATGTTAGTGGTGTCCTGAGTCGGGGAAGCTAAAAAAAAAAACACTCCATTCGCTGATCTGAGCTTTCCCTGAGGAGTTAGACCAAAGCTTATATCAGAATTGGCAAAAGAGCCCAATTCAGCCAGAAACGTAACTTTTGACCCAGAGCTCAGTTTCGAACCACATGCATATGTTAGTGGTGTCCTGAGTTGGGGAAGCTAAAAAACCACTCCATTCGCTGATCTGAGCTTTCCCTGAGGAGTTAGAAAAAGCTAAAAAAAAGAACTCCAATTCAGCCAGAAACGTAACTTTTGACCCAGAGCTCAGTTTCGAACCATGAGTTAGTGGTGTCCTGAGTCGGGGAAGCTAAAAAAAACCACTCCATTCGCTGATCTGAGCTTTCCCTGAGGAGTTAGACCAAAGCTTATATCAGAATTGGCAAAAGAGCCTAATTCAGCCAGAAACGTAACTTTTGACACAGAGCTAAGTTTCGAACAACATACAAAGTTTTGTAGTATCCTGAGTCGGGAAAGCTAGAAAACCACTCCATTCGCTGATCTGAGCTTTCCCTGAGGAGTTAGACCAAAGCTTATATCAGAATTGGCAAAAGAGCCCAATTCAGCCAGAAACGTAACTTTTGACCCAGAGCTCAGTTTCGAACAACATACATATGTTAGTGGTGTCCTGAGTCGGGGAAGCTAAAAAACCACTCCATTCGCTGATCTGAGCTTTCCCTGAGGAGTTAGACCAAAGCTTATATCAGAATTGGCAAAAGAGCCCAATTCAGCCAGAAACGTAACTTTTGACCCAGAGCTCAGTTTTGAACCACATCCATATGTTAGTTGTGTCCTGAGGGGAAGCTAAAAAACCACTCCATTCGCTGATCTGAGCTTTCCCTGAGGAGAGTTAGACCAAAGCTAATATATCAGAATTGGCAAAAGAGCCCAATTCAGCCAGAAACGTATTTTGACCCAGAGCTCAGTTTCGAACCAGATGCATATGTTAGTGGTGTCCTGAGTCGGGGGGGCTAAAAAAAAACCACTCCATTCGCTGATCTGAGCTTTCCCTGAGGAGTTAGACCAAAGCTTATATCAGAATTGGCAAAAGAGCCCAATTCAGCCAGAAACGTAACTTTTGACCCAGAGCTCAGTTTCGAACCACATGCATATGTTAGTGGTGTCCTGAGTCGGGGAAGCTAAAAAACCACTCCATTCGCTGATCTGATCTTTCCCTGAGGAGTTAGACCAAAGCTTATATCAGAATTGGCAAAAGATCCCAATTCTGCCAGAAACGTAACTTTTGACCCAGAGCTCAGTTTCGAACCACATGCATATGTTAGTGGTGTCCTGAGTCGGGGAAAGCTAAAAAACCACTCCATCCATTCGCTGATCTGAGCTTTCCCTGAGGAGTTAGACCAAAGCTTATATCAGAATTGGCAAAAGAGCCCAATTCAGCCAGAAACGGAACTTTTGACCCAGAGCTCAGTTTCGAACCACATGCATATGTTAGTGGTGTCCTGAGTCGGGGAAGCTAAAAAAAAACACTCCATTCGCTGATCTGAGCATTCCCTGAGGAGTTAGACCAAAGCTTATATCAGAATTGGCAAAAGATCCCAATTCAGCCAGAAAACGTAACTTTTGACCCAGAGCTCAGTTTCGAACCACATGCATATGTTAGTGGTGTCCTGAGTCGGGGAAGCTAAAAAAACACTCCATTCGCTGATCGCTGATCTGAGCTTTCCCTGAGGAGTTAGACCAAAGCTTATATCAGAATTGGCAAAAGAGCCCAATTCAGCCAGAAACGTAACTTTTGACCCAGAGCTCAGTTTCGAACCACATGCATATGTTAGTGGTGTGTCCCTGAGTCGGGGAAGCTAAAAAAAAAACTCCATTCGCTGATCTGAGCTTTCCCTGAGGAGTTAGACCAAAGCTTATATCAGAATTGGCAAAAGAGCCCAATTCAGCCAGAAAAACGTACTTTTGACCCAGAGCTCAGTTTCGAACCACATGCATATGTTAGTGGTGTCCTGAGTCGGGGAAGGTAAAAAAAACAAAACCATTCGCTGATATGAGCTTTCCCTGAGGAGTTAGACCAAAGCTTATATCAGAATTGGCAAAAGAGCCCAATTCAGCCAGAAACGTAACTTTTGACCCAGAGCTCAGTTTCGAAACAACATTTCGAAGCATATGTTAGTGGTGTCCTGAGTCGGGGAAGCTAAAAAACCACTCCATTCGCTGATCTGAGCTTTCCCTGAGGAGATAGACAAAAGCTTATATCAGAATTGGCAAAAGAGCCCAATTCAGCCAGAAAAACGTAACTTTTTTGACCACCCAGAGCTCAGTTTCGAACACATGCATATGTTAGTGTGTGTCCTGAGTCGGGGAAAAAAAAAAACACTCCATTCGCTGATCTGAGCTTTCCCTGAGGAGTTAGACCAAAGCTTATATCAGAATTGGCAAAAGAGCCAATTCAGCCAGAAACGTAACTTTTGACCCAGAGCTCAGTTTCGAACCACATGCATATGTTAGTGGTGTCCTGAGTCGGGGAAGCTAAAAAACCACTCCATTCGCTGATCTGAGCTTTCCCTGAGGAGTTAGACCAAAGCTTATATCAGAATTGGCAAAAGAGCCCAATTCAGCCAGAAACGTAACTTTTGACCCAGAGCTCAGTTTCGAACAACATGCATATGTTAGTGGTGTCCTGAGTCGGGGAAGCTAAAAAAAACCACTCCATTCGCTGATCTGAGCTTTCCCTGAGGAGTTAGACAAAAGCTTATCTCAGAATTGGCAAAAGAACTCAATTCAGCCAGAAAAGGTAACTTTTGACCCAGAGCTCAGTTTCGAACAACATGCATATGTTAGTGGTGTCCTGAGTCGGGGAAGCTAAAAAACCACTCCATTCGCTGATCTGAGCTTTCCCTGAGGAGTTAGACCAAAGCTGATATCAGAATTGGCAAAAGACCCAATTCAGCCAGAAACGTAACTTTTGACCCAGAGCTCAGTTTCGAACCAACATGCATATATGTTAGTGGTGTCCTGAGTGGGGGAAGCTAAAAAACCACTCCATTCGCTGATCTGAGCTTTCCCTGAGGAGTTAGACCAAAGCTGATATCAGAATTGGCAAAAGAGCCCAATTCAGCCAGAAAGGTAACTTTTGACCCAGAGCTCAGTTTCGAACAACATGCATATGTTAGTGGTGTCCTGAGTCGGGGAAGCTAAAAAACCACTCCATTCGCTGATCTGAGCTTTCCCTGAGGAGTTAGACCAAAGCTAATATATCAGAATTGGCAAAAGAGCCCAATTCAGCCAGAAAACGTAACTTTTGACCCAGAGCTCAGTTTTCGAACCACATGCATATGTTAGTGGTGTCCTGAGTCGGGGAAGCTAAAAAACCACTCCATTCGCTGATCTGAGCTTTCCCTGAGGAGTTAGACCAAAGCTTATCAGCTCTATATCAGAATTGGCAAAAGAGCCCAATTCAGCCAGAAACGTAACTTTTGACCCAGAGCTCAGTTTCGAACAAACATGCATATGTTAGTGGTGTCCTGAGTCGGGGAAGCTAAAAAAACCACCCATTCCATTTCGCTGATCTGAGCTTTTCCCTGAGGAGTTAGAGCAAAAAAATGCTTTATTCAGAATTGCTGCAAAAGAACCAGAATTGGCAAAAGAGGAACCAATTCAGCCAGAAAACGTAACTTTTGACCCAGAGCTCAGTTTCGAACCAACATGCATATGTTAGTGGTGTCCTGAGTCGGGGAAGCTAAAAAAAAACACTCCATTCGCTGATCTGAGCTTTCCCTGAGGAGTTAGACCAAAGCTAAGCTTATCTCAAATTGGCAAAAGAGCCCAATGCCAGAAAAAACGTAACTTTTGACCCAGAGCTCAGTTTCGAACCACATGCATATGTTAGTGGTGTCCTGAGTCGGGGAAGCTAAAAAACCACTCCATTCGCTGATCTGAGCTTTCCCTGAGGAGTTAGACCAAAGCTTATATATCAGAATTGGCAAAAAGAGCCCAATTCAGCCAGAAAAGGTAACTTTTGACCCAGAGCTCAGTTTCGAACCACATGCATATGTTAGTGGTGTCCTGAGTCGGGGAAGCTAAAAAAACCACTCCATTCGCTGATCTGAGCTTTCCCTGAGGAGTTAGACCAAAGCTTATATCAGAATTGGCAAAAGAGCCCAATTCAGCCAGAAACGTAACTTTTGACCCAGAGCTCAGTTTCGAACCACATGCATATGTTAGTGGTGTCCTGAGTCGGGGAAGCTAAAAAAAACCACTCCATTCGCTGATCTGAGCTTTCCCTGAGGAGTTAGACCAAAGCTTATATCAGAATTGGCAAAAGAGCCCAATTCAGCCAGAAACGTAACTTTTGACCCAGAGCTCAGTTTTTCGAACCACATGCATATGTTAGTGGTGTCCTGAGTCGGGGAAGCTAAAAAACCACTCCATTCGCTGATCTGAGCTTTCCCTGAGGAGTTAGACCAAAGCTTATATCAGAATTGGCAAAAGAGCCCAATTCAGCCAGAAAGCCAGTAACTTTTGACCCAGAGCTCAGTTTCGAACCACATGCATATGTTAGTGGTGTCCTGAGTCGGGGAAGCTAAAAAAAAAACTCCATTCGCTGATCTGAGCTTTCCCTGAGGAGTTAGATATGAGAATTGGCAAAAGAGCCCAATTCAGCCAGATAGGTTTGACCCAGAGCTCAGTTTCGAACAACATGCATATGTTAGTGGTGTCCTGAGTCGGAGAAGCTAAAAAAAAACTCCATCCATTCGCTGATCTGAGCTTTCCCTGAGGAGTTAGACCAAAGCTTATATCAGAATTGGCAAAAGAGCCCAATTCAGCCAGAACGTAACTTTTGACCCAGAGCTCAGTTTCGAACCACATGCATATGTTAGTGGTGTCCTCAGTCGGGGAAGCTAAAAAAAAACCACTCCATTCGCTGATCTGAGCTTTCCCTGAGGAGTTAGACCAAAGCTTATATCAGAATTGGCAAAAGAGCCCAATTCAGCCAGAAAACGTAACTTTTGACCCAGAGCTCAGTTTCGAACCACATGATGCATATGTTAGTGGTGTCCTGAGAGTCGGGGAAGCTAAAAAACTAACTCCATTCGCTGATCTGAGCTTTCCCTGAGGAGTTAGACCAAAGCTTATATCAGAAATGGCAAAAGAGCCCAATTCAGCCAGAAACGTAACTTTTGACCCAGAGCTCAGTTTCGAACAACATACATATGTTAGTGGTGTCCTGAGTCGGGGAAGCTAAAAAAACCACTCCATTCGCTGATCTGAGCTTTCCCTGAGGAGTTAGACCAAAGCTTATATCATCAGAATTGGCAAAAGAGCCCAATTCAGCCAGAAAACGTAACTTTTGACCCAGAGCTCAGTTTCGAACAACATGCATATGTTAGTGGTGTCCTGTGTCGGGTAAAGCTAAAAAAAACCACTCCATTCGCTGATCTGAGCTTTCCCTGAGGAGTTAGACCAAAGCTTATATCAGAATTGGCAAAAGAGCCCAATTCAGCCAGAAACGTAACTTTTGACCCAGAGCTCAGTTTCGAACCACATGCATATGTTAGTGGTGTCCTGAGTCGGGGAAGCTAAAAAAACACTCCATTCGCTGATCTGAGCTTTCCCTGAGGAGTTAGACCAAAGCTTATATCAGAATTGGCAAAAGAGCCCAATTCAGCCAGAAACGTAACTTTTGACCCAGAGCTCAGTTTTTCGAACCACATGCATATGTTAGTGGTGTCCTGAGTCGGGGGGGCTAAAAAACCACTCCATTCGCTGATCTGAGCTTTCCCTGAGGAGTTAGACCAAAGCTTATATCAGAGAAAAAAAAGAGCCCAATTCAGCCAGAAAAACGTAACTTTTGACCCAGAGCTCAGTTTCGAACAACACATATGTTAGTGGTGTCCCTGAGTCGGGGAAGCTAAAAAAAAACACACCATTCGCTGATCTGAGCTTTCCCTGAGGAGATAGACCAAAGCATATATCAGAATTGGCAAAAAAGCCCAATTCAGCCAGAAAACGTAACTTTTGACCCAGAGCTCAGTTTCGAACCACACATACATGCATATGTTAGTG